>ML685779.1:8118598-8222150 GCA_007922175.1 Pelusios castaneus
CTCTGGGGTATAAAGATTTAAAACAGTTTAAACAATAAAAATATTTAACATTTCATTACTCTTAACACTAAACTTAATTTACAACATATACCTTAAACTATTATAAAACTCCGTAACAATCTATACATTCAGCAAGTGTTAGCTAGGCAGTTACTGAATAGGTACTAAAAGGGAGGAGGGTTTCACTCTTACCACAAACATTCAGCTTTATTGACAGGCACATCCTTATGGTTAGAACTTACAGAGCTTTCCTGATATCCCTCTGGTTGTCTACAAGGGTCCTTCTGTTTTGTCAATATTGGCACAAAGATTACCTCTGGTTTAGTTACAGAACAGGACCTCAGTTAGCCTGGCTGTCTAAAGCCTTGATGCTCTTTTGTCATTGATTAGGGTTATCTTTGGCTTAGACACAGAATAGGGACTCAGTTAGCCTGGTTATTTAAAGCCTTGGTGCCCAGGGGTGTCGATGCCCCCAAAATAGGTTCAGGGCGCAGGTCTGATCTGTCCACCAGGGGGGCCTGATCCATCTCCCAGGTTGCTGCCCAGGGCCAGGTCGAGCTTCTGCCACCGCCCATTCTGAGATCCCTGACCGGGGTTGGACTGGCACTGGAGTGGACCTGGGTTGCTTCCAGGGGTCAGTGTAGGATCAGGCCGCCAGTGGTGGCTGGGCCCAAGTCCTGGAGGATGACCTGGCCCTGGATTGCTGGCTCCAGTGGGGGGCCTCAGTGCACCGCCACTGGTGGCTAGGCCCTGGATCACCAGCCCCGCCAGGGGCAGCTGGGTCCCCAGCCCTGACAGGGGCCCAATAGGGCCAGTGGTGCTGCACCCCAGATCCCCACCAGACTTGGGGCACTGGCGCTGGGATTCAGGGCACATGCCCCATGTGCCCAGCACCAGCGATGCCACTGCTGTCCTTATTCTCTGCTCTGTCTTCAATTTTGTTAGTCTTTAGAAGTACCACAGGACTCCTTATTTGTAAGGGACAATATAGGCTACCCTTAGGGGGTTGCCTGAGGGATGGCATTTTCAAGGCTACGTAAAGAACACCTAATGTAGGGTGACACTGGGGTGGGAGTGATGAGGGAGAACACTCATTAATTGCCAAATACTAGATTTCCTTATCGCTTAACTTCCTGTCTATATCTTGTCACTAATCACTGTTTTTTTCATGTCACAAGATGCTTTAATATTGTCACCACCCATAGCCAGGGGCTGTGAACAGAGGAGTTTGAGTGAGCCTTTAGGATTTGAGTGAGCCTTTAGGATTGTGGAGGAGTCCTGGGGGAGTTGTAGTGCTTGTTGTTTGTATTTTTGTTTGTTTTTCTTTTTTCGTTTCCCTTCCTTTTTTTTTCTCTTGTTCAGTTTGTAGGGGCTGAGTGGTGGAGACAGATCAGCTGACCCCAGTTAGGGGTGGGGCTTCCCTGCTGAGGGAGTTATAAAGGCAGCCACTCCAGCAGGAAGCAGCACCCTGGGGCAGTCAACAGGGGAGTTTGAATGGGAGTTTGGAGGAGGAGTTTTGGGGGAGGGTGGGATTCTTGTATTGTTTTGCTTGTGGTGTTGGGTTTTATTTTGTGCAGACTGGGAATAAGAGAATCACTATGGCAGATACAGAGGCAACCATAATTGACACTCAAGCAGGGGAAGCAATAGCAAAAATGACAGGATGTAGAAGCTGCGGGATGTACTTCATCTTGGAGGGATTGCCTCCAAGGACTTATATGTGCATGAATTGCCACCTCATAGGGTTGATGGAGGAGAAAATTTGGGGATTAGAGATGCAGGTGGAAACTCTCACTGGCTATGTCCACATGGCAAGTTAGTTCGAATTAAGGAAGCTTAATTCGAACTAACTAAAGCCATGGCTACACTAGGCTTAGTGTATGGCACTTGCTTAGTTCAAACTAATTTTTTCTAGTTCGAATTAAGCTAATTCTAACTAACTAAAATTAGTTCAAATTACTTAGTTCGAACTAACTAATTCAAACTAATTTTAGTAAGTGTAGACATAGCCATTGAGTTTAGAAGGGGATTTGAACAACTGATGGAGCAGACAGGTGAGGAGGTTTTAAGAGAAACGCCAGACCTGCAGATGGAAGCAGAACCATCAGACTGTGAGGGCAGAATACCGGGAGATGAAAGTGGCCGGTGGAAACATGAGACTATGAGAAGTCAGCAGAGGAAAAGATGGGCTAGTGAAGGAGAAATAGAGCTCAGAAACAGGTTTGCTGGTTTAGCAAATGAAGGAGCACAGCATGTGGTGACTGACGTTGGGAGTGCAAGGAAAAAGAGAAGAGCAGCTAGTCCTATCCAAAGAGGGGATGAGCCAATGGAGATTCCTCCTAGTAAGAGCCCTAGAAGGAGTCGGGAGCGGATGCAAACGATTGCAGAGAAAAGCAGGAGGACTGAGGACTTGCGACCGGAAAGAAGTGGAAATAGGCTAGTGAATAGCACTGGTGCCAGGAAAAGGCAAGTATATGTGATTGGGGACTCCCTGTTGAGAAGGACAGACAGGCCTATAACCAGAGCTGATCCCGAGAACAGAAGGGTATGCTGCTTGCCCAGTGCAAAGATATGGGATGTCGATCTGAGGCTGAAGAGGATCTTAACGGGAGCTGGAAAGAATCCTCTGATTGTCCTTCATGTGGGCACAAATGATGTAGGTAAATTCTCACTGGAACGTATCAAAAGTGACTATGCCAGGCTGGGGAGGACTCTCAAGGAAATAGAAGCTCAGGTGATCTTTAGTGGGATTCTGCCTGTCCGTAGAGGAGGACAACAAAGGTGTGAGAAGACCCTGATGATAAACAGATGGCTCAGGCAGTGGTGCTATAAGGAGGGCTTTGGCATATATGGTCACTAGGAGGCATTCATGGACAGAAGACTGTTCTCCTGGGATGGACTGCACCTGAGTAGGGAGGGAAACAGACTTCTGGGAAGGAGATTAGCACAACTGATCAAGAGAGCTTTAAACTAGGGAGTCGGGGCAGATGGTTGGGAGATGCCTGAATAATCTCTGCGCCTGATATTAGTGTTGAGAGGGAGGTAAATGAAATAAGAAAGGACACAGAAATAGGGAGCAGCATAAGGGTTATGAGGAGGAGTAGTGTAAATACCAGTCTAGCGAGTGATATTGTCTGTAGAATGACTGTGCCGAATCAGGCAAAGAACGTGAGTGAGGCCAAGCAGCATAAACTAAAATGTTTATATACTAATGTGAGAAGCCTGGGTAACAAAATGGAGGAACTGGAGCTACTGGTAGAGGAAGTGAGACCAGATATTATAGGGATAACTGAAACATGGTGGAATAGTAGTCATGACTGGTGTACTGGTATTGAAGGCTAAGTGCTCTTTAGGAAAGACAGATATAAAGGCAGAGGTGGAGGAGTGGCATTGTATGTCAATGAGGAGATAGACTGCAGGGAAATTCAAAGTGATGGAATTAACAAGACAGAATCAATCTGGGTAAAAATCATGTTGGGGAACAAAGCTACTAAAGTTTCTCTTGGACTAGTGCTTGGAGTGTGTCACAGACCGCCGGGATCTCATTTAGACATGGATAGAAACCTCTTTAAGGAAGTTAATACTACTGGGAACTGTGTGATATGGGAGACTTTAACTTCCCAGGTATAGACTGGAGGACATGTGCTAGTAGTAATAAGAGGGCCCAGTTTTTCCTGGATGTGATAGCTGATGAATTCCTTCTCCAAATGGTTACCGCACCAACGAGAGGGGATGCCATCTTAGATTTGGTACTAGTGAGTAGCGAGGACCTCATAGAGGAACTGGTTGCAGGAGACAACTGAGGTTCAAGTGACCATGAGCTAATCCAGTTCAAACTAATTGGAAGGATAAACAAAAATAAATCAGCGACCAGGATCTTTGACTTTAAAAAGGCTAACTTTAGAAAATTAAGGGAATTAGTTGGGGAATTAGTTGGACTGCACAGAAAAACTCAGGAATGTAAAGGTAGAAGAGGCTTGGAATCGCTTCAAATCAAAGTTGCAAGAACTATCTGAAGCCTACATTCTGAGGAAGGGGAAAAAATTCATAGGCAAGAGCTGTAGATCAAGCTGGATGTGTAAGCATCTCAGAAAGGCGATTAGGAGGAAGCACAGAGCCTACAAGGTGTGGAAAAGGGTAGAGATCAGCAAGGAAAGCTACCTTTTGGAGGTCAGAACATGTAGAGAGAGAGTGAGAAAGGCAAAAAGTCAAGCTGAGCTGGACCTTGCGAAGGGAATTAAAACCAATAGTAAAAGGTTCTTTAGCCATATAAATAGGAAGAAAACAAAGAAAGAAGTGGGACCGTTAAAAACTGAGGATGGGGTGGACGTCAAGGATAATCTAGGCATGGCTGAATGTCTAAATAAGTACTTTGCATCTGTTTTCAATGAGAGTGAAGTTGAGCTGGGGGATAGAGGTAGGGAAGCTAATGGGAACGAGGTCATGAAAGTGGAAATTACCATACCTGAGGTAGAAGCCAAACTTGAGCTGGTGGATGAGACTAAATCAGGGGGCCTGGACAATCTTCATCCAAGGATACTAAAGGAACTGGCTCACGAAATTGCCAGCCCTTTAGCGAGGATTTTTAATGAATCTGTAAACTCGGGGGTTGTACCATATGACTGGAGAATCGCTAATGTAGTTCCTATTTTCAAGAAAGGGAATAAAAATGATCCAGGTAACTACAGGCCTGTTAGTTTGACCTTGGTAGTATGCACGGACTTGGAGAAAATTTTGAAGGAGAAAGTACTTAAAGCTATAGAGGATAATGGTAACTGTGATTAAAATAAAACATGGCTTTACAAAAGGGAGATTGTGCCAGACCAACCTGATCTCCTTTTTTGAAAGGATAACAGATTTTTTAGATAAAGAGAATGCGGTGGACCTAATTTACTTAGATTTCAGCAAGGCATTTGATACAATTCCACATAGGGAGTTATTAGTTAAGTTACAGAAAATGGGGATTAATATGAATATAGTAAGGTGGATAAGGAACTGGTTAAAAGGGAGGCTACAGCAGGTCATACTGTCAAGCTGGAGGGAGGTTACCAATGGAGGCCCTCAGGGATCTGTCTTGGGACTAATCTTGTTCAACCTTTTTGTTACTGACCTTGGCACAAAAAGTGGGAATGTGCTAATAAAGTTTGCGGATGACACCAAGTTGGGAGGTATTGCCAATACAGAGAAGGATCAGGATACCATACAGAAAGATCTGGATGACCTTGTAAACTGGAGTATCAGGGATAGGATGAAATTTAATAATGGAAGTGCAAGGTTATACATTTAGAGAAAAACAACAAGCATTTTTCCTATAAGTTGGGCACGCATCAGTTGGAACAGGCTGAGGAGGAGAAGGATCTGGGAGTAGTGGTTGATCATAGGGTGACTATGAGCCGCCAATGTGATGTGGCCGTGAAAAAAGTAAATGTGGTTCTAGGATGTATCAGGAGAGGTATTTCAAGTAAAGACAGGGAGGCGCTAGTGCCGCTGTACAAGGCACTGGTGAGATCCCATCTGGAATATTGTGTGCAGTTCTGGTCCCCCATGTTTAAAAAGGATGAATTCAAATTGGAACAGGAGCAGAGAAGGGCTACAAGGATGGTCTGTGGAGTGGAAAACCTGCCCTATGAGTGGAGACTCAAGGGCTATATCTATACTTACAAAAGCTAGTTCGAATTAGTTAATTCAAACTAATTTTAGTTAGTTCGAATTAACTTAATTTGAACTAGCACGGCCCCACTAGAATGCTAGTTCAAACTAGCCATGTCCATGCAGGGCACTTGCTTAGCTCGAATTAGTCAGTTCATTGAAGGTCAATCTGCCGATTAGTTCGAACTAAGCTGTTAGTTGGCTTAATATGGCCACATTGACTTAATTTGAAATAATAACTATTTCGAATTAAGGGTTAGTTCAAACTAAGCAATCAAATTTATTAGTTCAAATTAAAGAAGCCCTTAATTCGAACTAATGAAAGCCTAGTGTGGCCAAGGCTTAAGTTAGTTCAAATTAAGCTTCCTTAATTCAAACTAACTTCAAGTGTAGGCATAGCCAAGAAGCTTGGCTTGTTTAGCCTAACCAAAAGAAGATTGGGGGTGGGGGGTATGATTTCTCTCTATAAATACATCAGGGGGATTAATATCAGGAAGGGAGAGGAATTATTTGAGTACAGCACCAATGTGGACACCAGAACAAATGGTTATAAACTGCCCATCAAGAAATTTAGGCTTGAAATTAGACACAGGCTTCTAACCATTAGAGGAGTAAAGTTCTGGAATAGCCTTCCAAGGGGAGTTGTGGGGGCAAAAACCATAACTGCTTTCAAAACTGAGCTTGAGAAATTTATGGAGGGGATGGTATGATTAGCCTATGTTGGAAATTGACTGATATTTGTCTATGGATTGTGGATATACAAGTGGCCCAAGAGGGGAGAGTACATGGGGTGGGTTCTGAGTTATTTCAGAGAATTGTTTCTTGAGTAACTGGCTGTTCAGACTTGCCCACATGCTCAGGGTTCAACTGATCGCCATATTTGGGGTCGGGAAGGAATTTTCCCCCAGGGCTGATTGGCCTGGGCTCTGGGGGTTTTTCACCTTCCTCTGTAGCACAGGGCATGGTTCACCTACTGGTGAATTCTCTGTATTTTGAAGTCCTTAAATCATGATTTAAGGAGGTAAATAACTCAGTCATAGGTTACTGGCCTATTGCTGGAGTGGGTGGGTGAGGTCTTGAGGCCTGCATTTTGCAGGAGGTCAGACTAGATCATTGTACTGGTCCCTTCTGACCTTAAAGTCTATGAGTCTATAAATAAATTCACTGCTGCCCTTTCAGGAATTTAAACTGTTGGCTGAGGGCAGGGTGGGCTAGAACACTGCAGATCAGTCGAGGGAGGATGGCTGCTGGCCCCAGCTCCCACTGCTAAACGGGTCCCCTCCAGCCCTGGGAGCCATGACCGCCTCACACTGCCAGTCTGGTCCACAAGGGGGGGAGGGCAGAGGTGCCAGGCAGTGCCCCAAAATTGGGGAGCCAGGGTTGAGGCCCTCTAATTCAGCCCTGGTGTGGGGCCAGCCCAACACCCCCTATAGTCTGGCCCCCGAGGGCCTGGCCTCCCACCCCCAATATACTACTGTCCTCTAGGAACATCTACATGAGTGCAATACAATTTATTCCTTCATCTTGGATCATGAACTTTGCAGTGTCTTTTATAAAAGTGACCTTCTGCCTCAGGGAACTTCACAAACCAACATGTTCATTTTTTCCAATGAAGACCATAGTTTCACTGCTAAGTCTCATTTTTTGTTCTAAAATTTCAAAATTACATTCCAGTGTCACAATACATATTTTAAGGTGCCAGTGATTAAATAACACTGCACAGAACAATTTTAATGCTACCTATTTTATATAACCTTTGGGGTGTTAAGTAAGACCTCTGGGTTGAAATGTATTTGCTTCAATTGTTCATTGACAATTTCTGAGTAATAAGCACACTAAGAATCAAGATCCTTGCAGAGAATTTGCAAACAGAAAAATGGGAAAATTATTCATCTAAAACTACAGTTATGAGAACTTCCCCCATCTCTAATCTGCTCCTAGATACATTCTAGAGCTAATGGGGTGTGCACCCAACAAGGTCTATGGCTCCTTCTCTATTAAGACTTGCGAAGCTTACTGAGCCCTCTGAGCACGTCTTGTGGGTTTCACTGCACTTGTAGTTGACAAAACTGAGCCCGTATGTTGACAACATTCATTTGCTTGTGTTCTGTACCCATCCCCAACCATTCATCATCTTTTGTTTCTTTTAGACTGTAAATCCTCCAGGCCACAGATCTCTCTCTCTTTATTTGTATTATAGAGTCCACAAAGAGAAGACTGAGGGGGGATTTGATAGCAACCTTCAACTACTGAAGGGGTGCTCCAAAGAGGAGGGAGCTAGGCTGTTCTCAGTGTTAACCGAGGACAGAACAAGGAGCAATGGTTTCAAATTACAGCTGGGGAAGTCGAGGTTGGATATTAGGAAAAATTTTCTCACTAGGAGGGTGGTGAAGCATTGGAATGGGTTATCTAGGGAGGTGGTGGAATCTCCGTCTTTGGAGATATTTAAGGTCCGGTTAGACAATACTCTGGCTGGGATGATTTAGAGGGAGTGGCTCTGCTTTTAGCAGGGGGTTGGACTAGATGATTTCATGAGGTCCCTTCCAGCCCTATGATTCTACAGCACCCAGCACAGTACAGCACTAATGCTGTTTAGGACCTTTGTGTGCTAATGTAATACAGAACCTTACTATTACCAATATGGTGAGAAATTGCTAACATCTATTAAATGTAATTCTCATTGTGATGTTGTATGAATTGTTTACCAACCAGTAAGTTTCCCCAGTTGCTCAAACTAAACTACACAGTCAAATTCAGTGATCCAATAAGCCATACTGGCACAAAACCAGATAAGGAAAAACTATCCCTAGCAGTTAAAAAGAACTCAATGTGCAGGAATTTGCTTTATCAACAATTTATTACTGTTCTACAAAATGCTATTGTTAGAATAGTTGCACACAGAGCTA
Source organism: Pelusios castaneus (assembly GCA_007922175.1). Classification (NCBI taxonomy): domain Eukaryota; kingdom Metazoa; phylum Chordata; order Testudines; family Pelomedusidae; genus Pelusios; species Pelusios castaneus. The sequence continues at coordinate 8,127,154 of ML685779.1, forward strand.
CCCTTTGAAATACACAATACCCACTATATACAAATCTACATCACCCAGACCCTAAATTCATGGATATTCTAATTTCATTCTTGAATGTCTAATATTTTAACTGTTTCCAAAGCATTGTTACTAAAATCAGGAGGAATTCTATTCTATTTCTTCTACTGTGCACATCTGAGCACCTCCTAGTGACATGAAGAGCTCTGTATAACTCAAAAACTTGTCTGTTTCATTACAGTAGTTGGTCCAGCAAGAGATATTACCTCACCCCCCCTTGTCTCTTTTCAGTAGGTAAGCAACATGACTAACATCTGTCATGGGGTGATTGTTCTGTTACCCTCTCCCTCGGGGAAGGGCTTACATTGGAGCCTACTTATTTTGGTAGGGTTTTAGGGTTTGTGGGGTTTTAATATTATGTTAATTTTATTTACGTTAGAGAAGACAACATCGAAGGAATGCACCTTGCACCTGGATGTGATAACCCTTAGGAAGATGAGCTTTTGAATAGTTAGTAGGCAGTGGTAAGCAGCTTATTAAAGGATTGTCTTACCAGACAGCAAACATCTAATTCTGAGCTATGCTCAGTGGAAAAGATTATTCTGCTGCTACGTGGGTGTATTTGACCTTCATGGACAATGACTCACAAAAAAAGAGCAAACATTTTGCAACAATATCTGTTTTCCATATGCAACAAAGCTGTTATTACTTGTAACTAGATAGCCCATGCTGCTCACTTCTGGAGCGCACAAAGCCAACAGAAACGATGAATCAGAAAGAAAAGGGAGAGGAAAAATAAGCAGCCCTAGTGCAAAACCATGCCCTATAATTATTCTGAAAGACCTTTATTTTAGAAAAAGAAACAAGGAGTCCTGTGGCACTTTTAAAAACTAACATTTATTTATCGCATGAGCTTTTGTGGGAGAAAACCCCACTTTGTCAGATGCTTCGAAGATGGGGAACTTAGAGAATGGGAGGAAATTAAATGCAGGGAAGTGTAAGACATGGGGTCAGGTCAGGCTGTAACAGCAAATCAAAGCAGATGTTAAGATTCAAACACTGGGGAACAGCATACAGAGAAAGGTGAGGTCAAATCACCTGCTGTAATGAGAAAAAAATTTGTAGTTGCCTCAGGGTTAAACAGGGACTACAAATTTTTTTCTCATTACAGTAGGTGATTTGACCTCATCTTCCTCTACATGCCATTTCCCAGTGTTTGAATCCCAATAAGGGTAGTTCAATAAAGGTAAGGTTCATAAACTGTTCCTGGAGTTCTCTGAAGTTAAGTTTCCTTTGCCAATCAGCCTGTTGGTCTAGAGCAGGGGTGCACAACCATTTTTGGCCAAAGGGCCAAATTGCATTTTCTAAGGCCACTCGAGGGCCACAAATGCAATGTGCTGGGGGGGGGGGCGCACATGATCTCCCCACTCACTCTGCTCCCAGAGGGCCGCATAGAACATGCTCGTGGGCCACATGCAGGTTGCGCACCTCTGGTCTAGAGTAAGGCAGCAGCTCCATATTAGCCCCAGCCTCTTTTCTCCTCTTGGAGCCTCAAGACCTTAAGTGCCAAAAGGATCAAAATGCCGACATCCTAGACTTACTTAGACAGATCCTCAGTTGATGCAGATCAATATAGCCCTACTGCAGCCAATGGTGCCATGATTTTACACTAGTGAGGATCTGCTGCCCTATATACAATAAACACTGCATAGATGGCCATGATAAAACTTTCATAATTGGGAAATGTCTTCTAGTAATAAAATGTCTTTTTAAACCATTTTGGAACCAGCAAGCTTACATTATTTTAAAAAAAAAAAAAGTCAATATACAAATATGTTGATTACTCAGGTATGTGTCTCAGTATGTTGCTGCAAGTATTTAACTTATCAACTAATATCCAGAAGTATTAGTAATCATCTAGATAGAAGAGTACATCAGATCAGCAACTTTGAGAACAATACACAAAGTTCACCTGAAATCATAAACAGAAGTGCACTGGCCTCTTCTAGTTGTATTGTTCTGTCACCAGTCCTGTCAAAGGTCACATAATGACAAAAATATTAGTTTGCTTCCTAAGGGATTTCTGTAATCGCAACATTTAGGACTAGATCCACAAGAGAACTTAGGAGGCTAACTCCCACATTTGGCACCATGAAGATCCTCAAAACCCTTGTTCATTTTAAGGTCCACAACTTTTTAAGTGCTCATGTTTCCACCATTCAGGTCCTTGACTGCCTACATTTCTGCTAGCGAACATATGTAGTCTTCTCAGCTTAGGTAGCCAAAAGCCTAGCTCATGCCTTAGCTCCAGCAAGACCCTCGAAGCATTCCCCCAGCTTTCTCACTTGCAGGGCAGTCCAGTCCAGTACACATGCTCTGAGCAAGTCTAACCTCACATGAAACAGCTGGAGAAGGAAGAGGTGGTGATGCCCCTAATAATGTTTACCCCAATGGTTAAATCACTCTGGATGTCCCTGTCCCTACCCCATCTATCAGAGACGGGGAAAGATTTTGAACTCGGTCTCCCTGCTCTGAGAAGAGTGCGCTATCCACAGTGCTATATGCATTCTGGAACCAGTCTTTCTCCATCTCTCGCATTGGAGATGTTCCACTGTGTATAAAGAAGTTAAATATGCATTTGAGCATCAGGACTGGAACCTGGGTCTCCCCCATTAGTGCCCTAACCACTCAGTGTATCATTCTCACCTCTCTTTGGTCCAGTGCATCTTTAAATCACGACAGGCTGGCATTAAGAGGAAAAGGAGATAAAGCGACGACATCTACATGCTTAGCTTTAGTATTTTTTATATTTTCTGCTTGGTGGTGGGTTATAGTTCATCAAAAGAAAATTATACTGTCTGTGCCTCTGAATAGGGCTCTATGTACTTGTGCTTATGGTACGTATATACACTGTAGGTATGTACATCTTAACTATGCAGCTTGTCTCGTCTTCAAGTCTCCCCTTAAACCATACACTTCCATTTTACCTGTGTCGTTTAATTTCTCCCCCAGCACTCCTGCATCAAGGCTTTAGTGACCATAATACCTCTGTTCTCAACAATTTCTCAGGTCTCTTATCTGTAGCATCTTATATTATTTAATGCTGTAAAGCATTTAGGGTTACAGCTTGTCTAAAAGAACAAGGTACAGGTATGAAAAGGAAAATTAATTCTTTACAGGCCTTTCAATGTAATGACAAATAAAAGCAGAAATTATGATATTGCTCTGCAGATACTGCTACAAGATTGTCACCGAGTATCAATCCTGCAAAACTGCTTCTGCTAATGTTATTCTAACATCCCATGAAAAAGAGATCAGAAGTTTGGCGAGACTCTGGGAAAATACTGTTTCATGAAGTTGGAAAGAGTTTCCATGTGTCAAGTGCTTCCTCATGCTAAAAGCACAGTTAAGACTGGATTCAAAACTCTTCCACTAAAAAAAGTAATTCAATCTGCTGTCCCCTAAGTCCCCCTAAAAACCAATGAGAATTCTCTTCTCCCCATGCTATTTTTCCATGTTAAACTTTAAAGAGTTTGAATGACTTATTTTTTAAAACTTTTATGTGATTAAAAGCAGTATTTTTTAGCAGAATGATATGGAGAAGCTGCCAGTTTTAGTTTAAAAAAAAAAAAAAAAATCAGGAAAAGAGATAGGGTGTGAGGGACATGTTTCTTGATGCAACATTGTCAGGTGCGGCAGCTTTTACCTCTATCCATCATGGAGTTACAAGCTATGACTTGTCTTTTTAACTTGCATTTTTCTCCCTAAAATCTCTCTCTGAATAATGAAGTATTTATACTGTATCTTCCAGTTTAAAACTTTCTTCCCAATCTGCAAACATACAAGGAGACTATTAAGCGGAGTAAGTCTTTTCTTTGTAAATGGCCTTTCAGAAGTTTTTATTTGGCTGGATTTTTGGTTTTTTTGCATCAGAATAATTCATTTAGCAAATGCTCAGTGCACAAACTAATGCTATTTTATAAAAGTTTGGGGTGGTATCTCTTTTAAATATTGAATTACAATATTTATTTCACTAGACCTCACTTCTGTTGGTTAAGGCAAACCTGAAAACATTGGAAAGTTCACCTGTGGAAAGTTACTCACATGCATGTCCTTGGGATCAGGGTCTAATTTAGATACAGGCCACACAATGCATAGACTCAAGGTGCTTTTTTTAGTCACCTGTATAAAAGAAACACTGCTGCATTGACATTAATAATTTCTAATAATTAAATGGGCAGTTTTCACCTGTTTCTTTATAAACATTATTAATATGATGACCGTTATCCTTTAGTTACCAGTTGCTGAACATAAAAATAACTAAATATAATAATGTTAACAAATGTAAAACATTATAAATACACAAAATGATCCTTTTAGTAAAAAGGATGAAAAGCTTATATTATCACTGCAAGTTACCAATGAAGGCTGAATAGTCAAGAAGCAGATATATGATCAGTAAGACAGTAAATGGAAGAGTCCCACAAAGTAAAAAATACTTTTATTTATGCAAACAAACCAAAGAGTGTGCCATCCAAAAAATGTTATATTGAATAAGGAACTCAACTACATTCATTGTTTTAAAGGACAGTTTAAAGTGACTTCTAAATCCATGTGAAGTGGGAGTCTCCTTGAGATCAACATTAGGGCATTCTAGAAACAGAGGACACAGTATATTAATCCTCAATTACTATATATAAAAAAAAAAAGTTTCCAGGAATTGGACATAGTTAATCTAGAGAAGGGCTAAAGAGTTTGGGCTGGAATCTATAGGACAAGGAAGTCTATGTTAGTTTTGCAGTTGAAAATAAGCATTGATTTAATAAACAAATAATAAGAAAAAATACCACACAAAGTCAATGCAAAGTACGCAGCACAGCAGCATGGAAATCAGACGATTAGAATAAGATACATGGCTGCAGTGTTTTGGATCTGTTTGAAAGGATATGGAATACTGGTAAGAAGGCTGACAAAAAGTAGGACTCTTGTAGCTGCGTTGACCACAGGACATTAGAGACATAAGGTGGGTGAAATGTCAGTCCAACCCTTCTTGTTTTCTGAGAAATACTACAATAATTCATTCTGTTCATGACAAAGGTAAAGAAAGTCTGGAGCACTGAACTGGGGAAAGGAGGACATTACCCTGCTAGCATTCCCTGTTACTCAAGGGGAGCTTTTCCACATGGCAGTGTGATGAGGTCTCCTTGAAGAAGTACACCAACTTTCAGGTTAACAAAATCTACAGACGAATTACACCTAGTCTGGGCCCACAGTAGTGCAAGTCTTAGCAGCATTTAGGCATAATTAATATCACATACTTCAGAGCTAAAGAAACCTAAAGAGACTCACTAGATTATACTGGTCTCGTTCCAGATGAATGAGAACGATCTCTCTATATGTCTGCATAACAGCAATTAACTTGAGCCAACTGCCTACAATAGGAAGCTCACATGAGGAACACACAACATACACAGAAAACTGATTTTTGTACACTTAAAGTTATTATTGAGACTATATTTTTTTTAGATTAATACATACCATGAAAACTTCCTTTATCATTCCCTTTAACAGATTCTGAGCTTCCCCCCTTCTCTGTATTTGAAGTTTGATCCAACTTCTTATACTGTGCCCATGATACCTGAGTGCTCAAGGCATACTGTCAAAGTGAAAGGTCCCATTAATAAATAATGCCCTAGGTACATTTTTTAACTAGATTGAATAACACCTTTCCCGCCTAAATAAGAAGTCGGTTAAGATACCTATCTACTTCACTCTCTGGTTCTTTGCACTACAAACACTGGGAGGTTAATATTATTCATTAAATATCACTGATACATAGGATGCTTTAAGTTTAAAATAAAAACAAGGCTTCTGCCATCTTACACTGGCTCCAGAAACTTGTCAACATTTCTTTTGCCTACCTTTTCCTAAAAAGAAATACTTTTAATCAAAAAAGTCTGTGTAATAAAAGCAATTTTTCTTATTTTTTCCCCATTCGTTTTAAAACTAAACAAAAACCAGACAAACAAGACAGTTCCATTGAGCCACCTAATCTCACTGGGACCCACCCTTCCAATATCCTTTTGCATCCCCAGCTGATACAGGAGATTTCCAAGCAACTCCACCTTATATGGATTGATCAGCACTAGATGCAGCATTTTGCCACACAGCTGAAAAAAATCAAGCAAAAAGGGGGAGAAAACATTGTGGATTTTATTTTTTCTCATTTAAATACTAATGATGGTGGCAGGATAATAATGATTAGGTATGAACAGAAATATAGCTAGTTTAAGGCTTTTGATAAGTAATAAATAATCACAATTTAGAGCAAGTTTTAGCTAGAAATCTAAAATGGTAGCCAATGTCATCATACTGAAAGAGAAACAAGATGGGGGTATTAAGAAACTGATCAATAGCAGAAAAGCAGACTGGGGTAAAATAAAGGTAACGCTTAATACCAGCAGGGAGGGTTCAGTATATAGAAAGGATGATCCAAAAAAGGTCCAACCTTGAAGATGACAAGTAGAGGTAATTAGCATACTGGATAGCTAATTGGTTAAAAATCATATAACTCATGAATGGGGAGATTCTGTCATTTGACTTTAAAAAAGCAAACAATCAGAGAAGATCAGAAAGTTGTATATATGGCAGACAGCTGACAGGCTAGAGTATGGGTAACTGGATGATCAAAGAGAGTAGAAGACAAACAGCTGTGGTAGGATAAGCAGCAGGGCCAACAGTAGCAAATAAAAATAAGAAAGAGCAGAAGGATCCAAGACAAAACAGAGGGATATAAACAGAAAGAAGGAGGACAAGTATGACTCTTATATTTATAAGGACCTCATGAGTATGACTGAAAATAAAGCTCAATGTCTGTGTCCGAATGATCTCCAACCCCACCCATCCTATGAATGCCTGATCAACACTTAGACTATTGATTTGCAGCTGTATTAAATGTTATTGTATGCATATACATATGTATAAAAAACAATATGCTACATTGTAATAAGTTTGGTAATCTAACATTGTATTAGAGCTTTATACTTATGTTTGCAAGATTTCTTTATGATATATATTGCAACAATTTTTATTTATGAAGCTCCGCTGCAGTTAAATATGTATAGCATAGTAATATACACTAAGAAAATATTGTATTGTGTTATGGAGAACTGGATTGAAATTTTACAGGTTATTGTATTTGTTGGTGTACCACTTTAGGTTATATAGCTTATAGTGTCATATGAAATAAGCTAATTAAGACGATACGTTACATTGTGTTGATTTTCTATTTAAAATGCAATTGCTTTAGAATTAATATTTAACAGAGATTTTGTTTTCAAAGAAATTATTGTCTTGGTGTCAATCCTTTGAGCAGAAGGTTGTATCTTCTCAAGAGTAAACCGAGCTGTAAGAGTTCTCCAATGATTTAAATGGAAACTCATGATAAACCCTTGTAAATCTCCGAGATGGACCACTTCCTATTACCCGCTTTTAGAATTAAGGCTTAGATTGGAACATTAGTATGCCCAAGACAGTAGAGAGTCTTTTGGGTCCAAAGCTTTGGGCAACACAGTTCTATGGCTAATCCAAGTGCTAAAACCAGGGCCATGCAAAAGACTCCAAAAATTACTTGTATATTACAATCTCGTTTCACCCACTTCTGAGGCCACTTCTCTTTTTCTTAGATTTCTGCAAATTCTCCACTCTCCTGGTTTCAAGAAATTCCCAACCTCTTTGATTTCTCATCCCCAGGGTGCATCTTACTTCCCAATGACCTGACTTGCTGAGCGCCCAACAATGGAACCTCTAGCAGTATGGATTGCAATCTTTATATGTTTGGGTCACAGATTTTTCTTCTCAACCCTTTTTGAAAACATCATGAGACTTTTTCTGCTTCTGATTGACAGCCCTGAGGAATCCAATTCTTTAACTGCTGGGCCAGATCAACGTGTGCCAGGCTGCCTGAGCAACAAGACTCCACTCAGATCTTGAGGAGCCACACCTATGGATAAAAGGGTAACTGATTTTCTTAGTCTTTCTCGTGAGACTGCCAACAAGGTGGGGGTTCGGCATACCGTACAATCAGAACTTGACTAAAGCACCAAATACATTTCATATAGTTTGGCAGACAGCCTTCAGATACTCATTCAATCACCATCAACTGGGACTGGATTTGAACATACAATCTAGAGGTGGAAGAGTCTAAATCTCAAGAACAGATCTCTGAAGTATTCCCCAACGCCTCTCTGTTAATTTCACAGGTCAAAACTAATGCAACACTTCTGCCAGTAGGTGCCACTTTTGCACAGAACAGTCTAATTAGTTTCCAGAGGTAGTCATGTTAGTCTGTATACAACAAAAATGAGAGTACTATGGCTGCTTAAACACCAATGAATTTCTTCAAGCATACATTGTTGGTCTTTATAGTGCCACAGGACTCTTGTTGTTTTAATTAGTTACTTGTTTACAAACCTCATCTAGTATTGGTCCAATCAAAGCCTTTAATTCAGACAACAGGTTAAAGCAAGCATGCCAAAATTAGTTAGCCTTAAACCAACAATATTTTCTTTATGTTTGGGAAATATTTAGGGTTGTGCTACATACAAGCTAGCAAAGTATTATCATACTCAAGGAGTCATTCTATTGCAGGGAAACTAAAGGTCCTGGGGGGGGGGAGGGGGGAAACACTCAAACTCAGTTGTAGGAGTGTTACCCTTCAGAGGAGTGCCCTGGAAGACCAAATCTGTGTTACCATAGGAGAGGTTCTGGAACAGGCAACAGCTACAATCTAGATTTGGAGGAACCACCTGCACAAGTGAGAATACAGCACAATTTCCCTCTAGTGAGCTGGCCAACCAGGCTATCAACTAGTGCCAACAGTTTGGGTGATTTTGTGCAGTGGACACTGACATTAGAAACTGCTCTAACAAACAACTCATCATGGACTCTTATGGTACTTGGCATTTTCATAGATTTTTAAGGCTGGGGTACCAATATGATCAGCTAGTCTTACAACCTGCACAATACAGGACATGGTGCCTTACACAGTAATTTCTGCATTAAGCCCACACCTTCTGTTTGACCTATAGCATGCCCTCATATTCAGAGAGGCATCTAGTCTTGATTTAAAGACTTCAAGTGATGGAGAATTCATTATATCCTTTTATGGCCTACTAGTAAAAGCATGAGTCTGGGAACCAGGTATTCTGCATTCTAATCCTAATTTTGTCATTGATTTATGAAATTTAAACTTTCAACAAGTCACTTTTCAATATCAATGTTTCCTACATGTATTCAGTGGGATTAACACTAATCTCTCTCAAGGAGGAGCTGGGGGCTTATTCAGCTCTTTGTTGCTTTCTATTGCTAAATGACAGAGCACTGTCCAACCTCAGAAAATTGCTGGCATAAATACTGACTGAATCAAAGATAGAGTGTATATTAAATATAAGCAAAAATTCTAAACATTTTTGATAGATGAATATAGAATACTGACAGCAAACTACCGACTGATCAACATGTTCCTTGACATCCTGCAAGTAATTCAATTCTCATGTTCTCTGTAATAAATCTATTGCATATTCTTCTGGCCACATTTGATTGTTACTCTTATAGCTGTTGCAGCACTAGGGCCTCTTTTTTTGCAAAGTTTCACCGTTTAACTTTCCAAAAGATCCATTTTTCACTGCAGTTTTTGAAAAGTTCCAATCAACTGGACTGAAGAGCTGCTGAGTCTTTTTGTATGTCCAGTAAGGGTTAAGTATTATTGTAAGAGTACATAACCCAATGAAAAAGACCATGAAATACGGAAGTTCCATATTTTCCACCACATCATTCCAATTGGAAATACAAACCCACCACATGTGATAAGTAATGATAATGCGACAGTGAAACAGATGGACCATTATCCATTGGTTTGCCTTCCAAAAAGCGGTATTAGCCCAGCCAATCTGGAAAAAACAACAATAAAAAGAGGATGAGATTGCCTTATCTCGAAGCATCAGTCATTGTTTTCTATAAATAAGATACAGGTTTAGTTTTCCTGTTGTGTTAGATGTAACAGCCACACACACACAATCATTTTCTTCTGGAGTGCCAAGAGGTGTTATATAAATGTGTGATCTTTTGTCCACAAGAAGCCTAAAACCATATAACCATTTCTCATATAGTCGATACAGCATCACTTACATGCATTTTATGAAATGGTTTATCAAGGAAGACAATCGGAACGAAGGACGTCATAATACTGCACTTGGGTCAGGAGGGTCTGGGAAGTTTTAGCTAACGCCACCCAAGCCAACCATGGCTGCCTGCTCTAGCACCTATATGTGCAAAAAGTATTTCAATGTTTAAGTTCTTATTAAAAGCACCTCAGAAGGACTGAGGGGAGCCTGCCAGGGGTGGTGGCTGTAGTTTTAAAAAGAGTCCAGATATTTTATAACTCAAGTTTAAACCACTAAGACATACTCTTTGGAACTGATTAAGGCTTGGGAAGCAGGACTGACTTCTTAAGCACTGTAGAAATCTTCATGGCTGTTCCCCTGCCCCACATCCATAGTATATATGTAAGATACATAAACAACTGCCTGTGTGAACACACACATTCTCCAGCAGTAACTTAATAGTCTATATTAAGGTTGTTCGACCTGATGAGCTATTCTGTCATTACTAATCAGGCTAATAAAAAACCTTGTAAAAATCAGAATTCAGTCATCTAATCTTTGGTCCGGTGCATTTGATCCCAGCAAGTGAGTCATAGACCTTTGAAAAATCTCTTTCATTTTGTTTCATTGCAATGAAATGGGTAAAATAAATAAATACCTTTTTTTTTTTTTTTGGACACTGGTTAACTATTTTTAGGGCATTATATCTAAGGTTTTCCTTGGCCAATTCATTTCCAGTTTGGAAGAAAAAAAAAAAAAAAAAAAATCCCACTTCACTCCAGAACTTGTCCCCCAATTTGCAAGCCATTATTTATTTGTTTGCAGATAACGTATATTTGTGGCGAGGGAAGTGAAAGGGTAACATTCTAAAAGCAAACTTCCACTAATTGTTAAGGTTGTTATTAATTATTATTACTACTACAGGATCATTAGCAACTTCTTACCTTTAAAAATACCCAGGAGATACAGGTTGAAGGAGTGCTCATTTCAAGTAGCAGTCCCATCATGGGTAGATAGTGTCCAGACTTTACATTGGTTATCAGCCCAAGAAAGCCACCAATGGCAAATAAATGATGAGCTACCAAGAATCCATCAAATGTCCTAAAAACAGCATTAGACAGATGAACAGCTACATTTTCAAGCAAAAAGAAGCCAGCAGCTATTAAGCAATTAAACCAGCTCCACTTTTGCTGTGAATACACTTTGTCAGCTTGAAAAACTGGATCTACAAGCAAGGCCCACAACCCAGCTATGCAACTCTGAATTCCAAACACAGCACGTGTGATAGTCATATTCCAGAAGACTTTCTCCTTTGCTGACAAAGCACGGTAAGTGGCACTGATCCATGAGGACAGCCAGTGAGCTAGAAGAAACACTCCCAGGTAGATGAAAAAACCAGTTGCCAGCAACTTCAAACGAACTTCCCACAGAGCATAGTCCCAGTCAAATATGGCTCTGGATGTTGCACCATCATTTGCATGATTCATTTCTTCCTTCTATGCTTAGTATCTGTAGGGAGTCTGAAGCTTCTTACCCACACATTGGTCTACTTCAAGGCTGCTGAGCCTGTACCGTTCTATACAGCAGATCTGAAAATCTAAAATTAAAAAAAATTATAATATGAAAAATCATTTATAAAAGCTTAATAGTTTCACTACAGTAAAGAGTTCTATGGTATTGGTCTTTCTTCCCTTCCTGTTACTTCCACATACTTGGAATACGTGTTTATGCTTTTTAATCTTCAACTTTTCCAATGCCTTGCTAAATTATTCCTCAAAAAAACCTGGTTGAGAAGTTTTGCTAACACTAGTGACAATAAGGTCACCACTCTATTAAACTGTCAAAGAAATTATTTTATCTGCGAATATTCTCTACCCACCAGTTCCTTTCATAACACTTGACAATTGTTATATAACCAATGTTTATTACTTCTAACGAAGTTACATTACAAGCGTGAACAGCAACAACCACTATGGACAGAATGAAGGGAATAGGCAGAGAAAAAGGAAAAGAACTATATAATTCCCTTCCCTCCCCCACATTCCAAACTGACAGGCTTACAATTCTTTAGCAGCATGCCTGGAAGTATAAATGAGAAAAGGGGTCTATTTATGTATGTAAATGCATGCGTGTGCTCATACCCACTTTATTATTTTGTCCACAAAAAAGAAAACAAAGGAATAATACTGAAAATATTCATTTTTATTATAAGATTGTGTTAACAGACCTTTGACACACACAAATAGGTACTTTGTCTCCAATCATAAGAACCTTTTAAAATCTTTTGTTGTATTAAGTCCTATGGTTATGCAAACTACCTACAACTTTTCAAAGGTCTGAAAGAAAGAAAGAAAGAAAGAAAAAGAAAGAAGAAAGAAAGAAAAAGAAAGAAAAGCCCTGCTTCACACGGTTCTTTCTTCTTTGAGTTGTTTTAATGATATAGGCAGAATCAGGATTGGAAAAAGGCAAATATAGTACCTATCTTCAAGAAAGGGAAAAAGGAGGATCCAGGGAACTACAGACCGGTCAGCCTCACCTCAGTCCCTGGAAAAATCATGGAGCAGGTCCTCAAAGAATCTATCCTGAACCACTTGGAGGAAAATAGAGCGATCAGGAACAGTCAGTATGGATTCACTAAGAGCAAATCGTGTTTGCCAACGTGATTACCTTCTATGATGAGATGACTGGATTTGTGGATGCGGGAAGAACAGTTGACGTGGTATACCTTGACTTTAGCAAGGCTTTTGATATGGTTTCCCACAGCATTCTCGTTGGCAAGTTAAGGAAGTATGGGTTGGACGAGTGGTCCATAAGGTAGATAGAAAACTGGCTAGATCAACAAGTTCAGGGGTAGGAATCAATGGCTCAATGTCCAGTTGACAATCAGTAACGAGTGGAGTGCCCCAGGTGTCGGTCCTGGGGCCGGTTCTGTTTAACATTTTAATTCACGATCTCGATGATGGGGTAGATTGCGTGCTTAGTAAGTTCACAGATGACACCATGCTGGGGGGAATGGTAGACACGCTGGAGGAGAGGGACAGGATCCAGGGAGACTTAGACAAATTGGAACACTGGGCCAAAAGAAACCTCATGAGGTTCAAGAAGGACAAGTGCAAAGTCCTGCACTTAGGACGGAAAAATCCCATGCACTGCTACCGCCTGGGGACCGATCAGCTAAGTAGCAGCACTGTAGAAAAGGACATGGGGGTTATAGTGGACGAGGAGCTGGATATGAGCCAATAATGTGCCCTTGTTGCCAAAAAGGTCAATGGCATATTGGGCTGTATCAGTAGGAGTGTTGCCAGCAGATCGAGGGATGTGATAATTCCCCCCATTTGGCACTGGTGAGGCCACATCTGGAATACTGTGTCCAGTTTTGGGCTCCCCACTACAGAAAGGATGTGGACAAATTAGAACGAGTCCAGCGGAGGGCAACAAAAATGATTAGGGGGCTGGAGCACATGACTTATGAGGAGAGACTGAAGGAACTAGGCTTATTTAGTCTGCAGAAGAGAAGACTGAGGGGGGATTTGATAGCAACCTTCAACTACTTGAAGGAGTTCTCCAAAGAGGAGGGAGCTAGGATGTTCTCAGTGGTAACAGAGGACAGAACAAGGAGCAATGGTTTCAAATTACAGCTGGGGAGGTCGAGGTTGGCTATTAGGAAAAACTTTGTCACTAGGAGGGTGGTGAAGCATTGGAATGGGTTATCTAGAGAGGTGGTAGAATCTCCGTCTTTGGAAATATTCAAGGTCCGGTTAGACGAAACCCTGGCTGGGATGATTTAGTGGAAGTGGTCCTGCTTTTAGCAGGGGGTTGGACTAGATGACCTTATGAGGTCCCTTCCAGCCCTGTGATTCTATGATCAGAATTGTGCACATTATTTGTTTGCAATTTGGAATATCTGACACCAAAAAAAAGGCATAATTTGACAAGAACTTAATCTAGTAAATGAGGCTATTTGCATGAGTAAGGACTTGAGCAGGATCATCTTGTGAAGAGAACTGCAAAGCCAACTTGTGAACCACTTTCCAAAAGGTCATTTGATCCTGAAGCTCACTAAGACAGGGAAATTGTTTCTTCGTGTCCTTCTATGCATCTCAGTTATTAATATTAAATATATATATAGCCCAGAATTTTCAAACTCAGGGCATAAAGTTAATTAAACTTTCTCCACAGGATGCGGCTAAAAAAAGCTGGATTTTCTGCTTGCTTGTTTAAAAATACACATGCTCATCATTACATTTTGCTGATGCATCAGAATGGATCAGCACCACTGCTGGACGCAGCACATCCTGTCAATATGGCCAAAGAAGTGTCCAGAGAATATCTTACTGACCACAGTCTGATAAGAGCCAGAAGTAGTAGTCATATAGATCATTAACAGCATTAATAAAAAGATTCTATAGAGATGCTTTTCTTCCCTTCTCCCCAGTATAATAAGTCACAGAAAAGGGGACTAATAAACTGGTCACTACAGAACAAAGGAATAATGCTTATTTACACTTGAGCAACTCCACCGGTCCTTATTTCCCAATGTCTGGCATCTTGGACCAGTGATTGGGGGGTCATCATTTGACAGGGTGCGACACTCTGTCTGCACAGATGTAAACACTCTTGCAACACCCAAGGAAGAGAAAAATCAGCTCCGTTTCACTCGCATAGTTACCAGGGTGTAAGTGACGAGAAAGCCCCGGAAACCTTTCTCTCTCAACTCCCCACAAAAGAAGCCAAAGAAAACAAAACACAATCAGGCCACCGCCGGCCAGCACAGCCACACGCAGCCCTCTAAATACAGAGATGGGTCAGAAACAGTCGGCGGCCCCCATTTCATGCAGTGACATCCCACTTCCACAGAGGCTTTACAACCAGCTGTGAATTAACGCCGTCTAACCCCCATTCCCTCCTGCACTCAGCGCAACAGAGAAAATATTTGCAAACCGATCAGTACGGGAAGGAGAAACAACAGCAGCGAGCTAACAACAGGCGGATTCTTCTACGCCCACTTTCCATTCTGCACGGTGAGTGCTTGAGTGCATCAAATCCATCTCCCTGCAGCACCTCTGCACGCTCCTTACCAGCTGCTCTGCTCCAGGGGCACGCAGGCCTCAGCACACTGGCCGCCTCTGACCTCCCACCGCCCAGCAGCCGTCTCTTTACGCTCCTGTCATGTGCTCCACGGCGCTTGTCAGGAGACGGCAGATTTCCGGTGCAAGCCAGGGCTGTGCCTGCTGCTTGCACCTTTACAGAGGCAGCTGCTGTGGAAAGGAAATGCAACTTCCGGGCGGCTGTCCCAGCTGTCAGCCCAGCAGAGAGACAGCCGGATCACACAATATAATATGCTTCATCCTCCCTGCCTCCCTCCCCCGCGCCCAGCCCCACCCATTGATTGAGTGCAGACGTAACCATCCGTGTCTGGCTGGAGGGGGAGCGGAACGCACCAAATAGCCCGCTTTGGAGCTGGAATTTTGGGGTGGTCACGTTTCTCCCTGGCCCTTAATCCCGCAGCGGGAGTGGGGTCAAATCCAGTCCCTTGGTGCTGCAGCCCAGTTTTGCGACGCAAGGGACGACTCTGGGAAGGCCATTCCCAGGGCCCACAAATTTCATTCCTAGGGATTCCTGTGGGAAGGGGGCCCAGAGATTAGGAAGATTCTGGGGCCCATCAAATTATACTTTAACCACTGGACGGAGTAAAAAGGCGATCGCTCCGCGGAGCCCTGTCCACACAGCGCCCACGGCAGCTTGATGCATTGGCGGCGGCATGTGATAGGATCCAAAAAAAAAAAAAAAAAAATCTCGTGCAAAGCCAGCCTGCTGAGCCAGCTAAACTAGAGCTGAGCTCTGTAGAAAGGTAGGCGAGCTGGACCAGAGGGACCGATCCAGCCGGGGTTTGATTTGTGCTATTGCTGAGCCTGGCCTCTTCTAGGCCTGGCACATCATAGCCCCTCTGGCATTGCTGCAGCAGCTAGGAAAGTTCAAAAATTGCCTGAGCCCCAGCACCTCTGGACCCACCCAGCACCAGGCAATGGGAAGAATGTGTGTTTCCTGCAGAGAAATAGTCACAACACATGTCATACACATGTGCCTGCAACTGTGGCATATTGTTATACCATGTCCTATAAGCACAGCTGCTGTTTTGCATAGTTTGGTGTGAGCCATTTCTTAGGAATAACTGATTTATTGCTGTCTCTGGGCGTTCCCCTCTAGGGGTGAAGGGAATGAAGCAGGCTATCCCATATGTCCTGCAGAAGCTGGGTAGGGAGGATGAGTCAAAGGTGGGTGGGATGGGGATTGGCAAAGGCAGGGTGACTGGGGAAATCAGCAGAGTCATGGCTAGGGTAGGGCAGTGGTTCTCAGTTTTTTCTGGGTTGTGACAGGCTTGGCAGTGTGTGCAACATTACAGGACACTCCATGCTCCCTCCCCCGCCCCAGGCCAAAGCCAGCCCCCCTTCCCTACCCCTGGCTCTCCCCAACACATTTACTGCTGTGCAGCAACACAGTGGTTCAGAACCACTAAACTAGAGCCAGGGAAAGCACATGAAGTAAAATACTTGGGGCTTGTTGGGAGGAAGAGCATGAATTAACCGAGGGGCAATTAGGGAGAGGCAGGAAACCCTGAACAGCTGGAGAGGGCTGGTTAGGAAGCCTTGAGAGCCTCACACCTTATGGGGGTGGGGCAGTTTGGCACAGCTTCTCCCAGCCTGCTTTGCTCCCAGCTAGCTTTTCCCCATTCTGTCCAGGGCTGTCCTTGGGGGGTCAAACGAGGCAATTGCCCTGGGCCCTGTGGTTATGTGGGACCTGCACTGTCCCGCTCCCAGCTGGGGGCAGTGCAGGGTCCACACTGTGGCTCCCGCCCATGGTCCTGCTTCGCCAGACCTCTGGCCCTGGGCTGGCCGGGGCGGAGCAGGCAGGCCCACGGGCAGGGCAGTTCATGGGGCCCAACCCCTCTGGGCCGGGCCGGCCTGGCCTGCCCCACACAGTCAGCCCCGGCTTAGCCCAGGGCCAGCCCCAGCTCCCACTCCCCGGCTGGGGTGCTGGTGGCAGCAGCCTGGGGTCCCAGCCGGGGCCAGCTTGTGGCCTGGGGGCCGCAGCCAGGAATCGGCCCTGGCCGGAGACCCGAGGCTGCGCTGCCGCTGGGAGCCGCTGGTTGCCAGGCTCCTGGGGGCGGAGCGGGTCGACCTGGGTCTCCCTTCCCCCCTCCAGGATGGGGTGGGGTTGGGCCCCCCTGCAGGCCAATTGGCCCCGGGCCCAGCTCCCCCCTAGAGACGGCCCTGATTCTGTCTCTATCCTCATTCTGCCCTTTCCCTGTCTGCTCATCCCCTCGCTTTGCTCCAGGAGTTAATGATTCACTGAGGAGTAGAGCAGTGTGGCTGGGGAGGGGCACCAGCGAAGCAAGCAGGGCAAGCTCTAGTTAATCTCATATCAGTTTCACGTTGCACGTCTCCTGCCCTGGCTCAATGCTCCTGCCCTTGGGTTCTTGCTGAGGAGCAAGGGGAATGTTCCTTTAATTTTAATATATTTAACAAGTCAATTTTATCTATTTATTGTTATTCAAACCTAAAGGTGGGGCTTAAACCACCAGACATTGTCCCCCAGGCTAGGGAATTTAAATAGGGACATCCAGCAGCATCAAGCATGTTTAACCCCAGCAGTTAGTCATTTAAATATCTGAAACCAGATTGCCGGCTCACATGCATTTCAGCGTGCCTAGTCTCCCTTTCACCTTGACTGCAAACTGGCCGCCAGTTCAGCCAACATTTTTCTGCCCCTTACAGCTCAGAATTATTCCCTACAGTTTGCGCTCCAGAGTTTAAATGGTCCAGCAGATGAGAATAACATTCTCATTTTATTTAGTCAATAGTTCTGAAATAATTCAGCTGGTACTCTTTGTAGATCAACTTGTAATTCACCTGTTAGTTTCTCCCCAGTGCTCACCCTCCCTGGCAAAGTGCCTTGAGATTAAGGGATTTAAAAGTTCTGTGTAACAGCTAAGTATTAATGATTCTGCAGTAACACAGTACATAAGGGAAGTATTTTCAAAAAGGTAAAACAAACAAGGAGTCCTGTGGCACTTTTAAAGACTAACAAATTTATTCATCACCTGAGCTTTCATGGGAGAAAATCCCACTTCTTCAGACGCTTTGAAGATGGAGAGTTTAGATCATACTGTTGTATGTCTTTTACTCGTGCCTGTGCTCTTTCCTTTGTGTGCTTGCTTGCTCTTTGCAAAGCACTCCTCCCGCACCCCGCAATTCAAACACACATTTGGATGTCTGGAATTCAAGAGCTTTCATTCATATCTGTGCACATCGCACACCTTATTACTATAATAGATTAAAGCAAAATACCATGGATTTATTATTGCAGTTATTAATTTCTAGAACATCCTTTAAGTTAAAGACCATGCAAAAGGAAGACTTGTTCACGATGTATTTACCCTATAATTTGCAAGGTGTATTTTTACAGCTTTTAATCCGCAAAAAATACAGTTTCTAAACATTCATGTTCAACTAACATTTCCAGAAATACTTATGAAAAATGGAGTAGTAAGACAAGGGAAAACAATTTAACTTATGAATCAAATTAATATTTGGTGTATCTATACTGGCTTCAATAAAATCACACTAGGGAAGGATTTGGCCTAATTTTTGTAAACAGATTGTATTATTTTTAAACCATTATTTTCCTAGCTAGCTAGAGAGTTTTAAAAATTAAGATAAGCATGTTAAATCAAAGATGTGGGTCTTTTCTTTCTAAGCTGGTTTTGCTGTGTACTCCATAGCAAATATTAAAAAGGCCAGTAATATATGATAGCACAATATTATAAAGAAGTTCAGTTACCATTATAAATCCAGATGCTGCTATATCTGCATAAAGTGTTAAAGATATAATTTAGCTAGGAAGAGAGTAAAAAACTGTAATTTACAGTTCACCAGGACTTTTCTTTTTTTTTTTTCCTCCTCCTTTAGAGAGCCTGCTCTTCAATTTTAATGTCTTTCTGCTGCTTTCCAGAAGAGTAGGAGCAATTCATGATGTGAAACTACCAAATCACATGATCAGAAGTGACATGCTGTAATTACAAAACTCTTCATTTATTATTTTCCCTCAGTTGTTTTGAGCAAAAGACCAAAGCAAGTGAATAATATACAGAAATAGAAACAATCTCTGATTTTATAGTTAAAATTAGTTGATTTTGACTAATTGCTTTCTCTCAGTTTCATAGTTTGAGTGTCCAGTCCTAATGAGCAGCAAAACTTGAACCACCACGCCAGTGGTAATCATTTAGTAGAGAAGGATGTCAATGCACAAGATGATTAGAGGTTGCAACATGGAAATCAAGGGCCTGATTCACCCCTACCATGCATGTTGGGTACACTTCATTATGAATTGTTAGTTGAATAGGGTAGTGCCTGGGGACAAATGAAAAATGGTGCCCCAGAACCCTAAGTGCTATGGAAGCTGAATACCAGAAAGTCCTTAGCGTGAAGATCTTAGAATTTTAAAGACGGGAGAGACAATGGGTGGGTGATTGGAGCAGGAGTTAAAATCAGTCCAATTAGATCTAGAGGGATAGCTGTGTAAGTCTGTTTCAGCAAAACAAAAAGAAGTCCTGTGGCAGCTTAAAGACTAACTAGGTAGAGCACTGTAAAAAAGGACCTGGGGGTTATGGTGGCCGGGAAGCTCGATATGAGCCAGCAGTGTGCTCTTGTTGCCAAAAAGGCCAATGGCATATTGGGCTGCATCAGTAGGAGTGTTGCCAGCAGATAAAGGGATGTGATTATTCCCTTCTATTTGGCACTGGTGAAGCCACATCTGGAATACTGTGTCCAATTTTGGGCTCCCCTCTACAGGAAGGCTGTTGGCAAATTAGAAAGAGACCAGCAGAGGGCAACAAAAATGATTAGGGGGCTGGGGCACATCACTTACGGGGAGAGACTGAAGGAACTAGGCTTATTTAGTCTACAGAAGAGAAGACTGAGGAGGGGATTTGATAGCAACATTCAACTACTTGAAGGGGTTCTCCAAAGAGTAGGGAGCTAGGCTGTTCTCAGTAGTAACAGAGGACAGAACAAGGCGGAATGGTTTCAAATTACAGCTGGGGAGGTCGAGGTTGGCTATTAGGAAATACTTTCTCACTAGGAGGGTGGTGAAGCATTGGAATGGGTTACCTAGGGAGGCAGTGGAATCTCCATCTTCGGAAACATTAAAGGCCCAGTTAGACAAAACTCTGTCTGGGAAGATTTAGTGAGAATGGTCCTGCTTTTTGCAGGGGATTGGACTAGATGACCTCATGAGGTCCCTTCCAACCCTAAGATCCTATGATTCTATTAAATTTATTAACGCATAAGCTTTCATAGACTAGAACCCGCTTTTTCAGATACACGAAGGGGAAACTGCAGTTTGTTAGGTATATATACACATTATTATGTGAAGGACCAGTGTGATTGATGTAAATTCAAACAGTGTGGATGTGGCCCATTCACAGCAGTTGATGAGAAGGTGAGAATGTTTAAAGATGCAAAATTACTTTTTGTAGTGAGCTAGTCACTCCCAGTTTCTATTCAGACTCAGCCTGATAGTGTTACCATACTTCAGCAAAAAAGCTTAAAAACAGACTTCAGGATAAAACTGCGGAGCTGGAATTCATATGCAAACTTGACACGATAGCTTTATTCGCCCCCTAAAAAGCACCATAAAGTCAATTACTAAACACAACCTAATTTTCCTTCTTTTAATTTTGTTCTGAACCAGTACAAAACATGGCAAGTGAGCAAAAACTCCAAGAATTGTGTTTTAAGTTTAGCAATTCTAGAACGCCATTCCACCATCAGCTTACTAAAAGCAATGGAAATGGATCTGCATTCTTGGAAGTGACAGAGCTTTGTCAGGAAAATGAAAGCAATCAGCAAGAAGCAGAAACAACTGAGTAGGAGGTAGGCAGCAATGAATACTTCTACCACAAACAGTTCTGAGAGTAACAAGAAATAATTAGAAAGAATAACAGGCCTAAGCGTAGGAAGTTCTAAAGAAAAGTATAATGAGCGTAGGATGCTCCCGGGGTACCCATGTTTGTGAGGCGTCTTGCCACTCTATGCCCTTACTGCAGTCTTGGTCAGTCTTGTTTATGACTGTTATGGTTATGCACCCTAAAACCAACTTCTCTGATTCTACAAGCACTGATTTCCAGGTGTCCACAGACCTGGCCCTCTGTGCAGGCTAGTGCACTGCTAAATACACACCAACCCCCTCCTGGGAGCACTCCCTGCATCATCCACCCCCTGCCGTTAGATACTAATGGTTATTACGAGGTAAGCTGTCTCCAAAGAGAGACTGTACACATAGCTTGACTTGTACAATTCAGGATCAGGTCCTTTATAACATTACAGCATTGAAATATATTTACAGCAAAAAGAATCGTAAGTTTCTTAACAAATTACGGTAAGACTTCAAGACACTGAAAAAAGATAATGAGTTGAAATAGGTCTGGTTACGCATAGAAAACAAAACATAAAATTCAGTCCTAGGTTTCACATTTAGTAATGGTTACCTTTCCTATTTTGTCAAGTAGATTTTCTTCCAAGGATTCAGTCTTTGACAGAACTGCTAGTTTTCAGACAAAACTAGGATCCAAGTTTTCATGAATATCCTAACACCTGTCCAGTGGTTTCCTCAGGTTATGGTTAGCAAGATGGCTTTTTGCTTCTTCTTATGTAATACTGAAGTGTAGTACTTTGCCGTATTTAAGTAAGCCAATCTGAGCAAGAAGTTTAATACTGAGAGAAAAGACTATTAGAATCCACACAAATATATATACTTATATCCAGTGTAATATGTTATGTGTGATGGAGTCCCTGTATGCATGAGGGGAGCTGGATAGGATCGTGTGTTTATATTCAAAAGTAATAAATCAGAAAGTTGCAGTTAACAGCCTGCTTAGAACTCCCCATTGTGTGAAAACAATTACTGGGCAATGGCGGCTTGCCCAGGATCTTTTGGGTGTATATCCGAAAACAACAGCTAGTGAAAGTGATGGTGGCCTGCTTGGGACCTTTCGTTGGAACTTGTGGATGCAAGGCCAAGGCCATAGAAAGGTGAACACAACCACAAGATAGATAATGTGATGAAACAGGATATACAAAAATAAACCAAACCATCTGTACTTTGGAGTCTGACATCAAACTAGAGCCCTGACTTTGAAGAAGTGTAGTGTGTAGTGCTGGCTCCCCACTCCTTCAGACTGGATCAGACCCTGACTTTAGGCCATTGGGACTTCATCCTATCTTTGGACTTTGGTGTAATATATTTGTGGTTTAGCTGTAGAGTGAGTGAGTGAGTTTACATTGTACTCAATAAAGTTAATCAGAGTATTATTTACCAACATTGTGCCCAGTATTTGGCCTTTTTAGCCTTCTTCCCCATCCCATAGGGGGCCCTTCTATTACAAGCCTAACAAGACAACTTCCAAAAAGAACATTGGACCTAAATCTCAGCCTGTATGCTGTATCCAAAAACCAAAACCTCCAAAGTGTGGTCAGAGTAAATGAGCAAATATATTAAAGAAAATAAACCCTCATGGATAAGAGAATTTGGGCTCATAAAGTAGGATTTCTCCTCCTCTATAGAAGCTGAAATCAATCAACAGGGTTTTTAAATGCATTTAGAGAGGATGCTCTGGATGGGTCCAAGATGGAATCGTCCTTGGACACACAGTTGAGACTGCCTTACCTGAGATCAAACGAGCTCTTATGTGGCCTTCCAGATTTAGGCCAGCCAGGTCATATCAGTGTTAAATGCAATCAGGAACCATTTTTATATGGTTCAGTCAGAGATGACATTGCCCCAAAGTACTGGTATCAAACTAAACAAATAGGCCCTTTTAACATAGAATATATAGGGGAAAGCCTCTGTGGTATAGACATATGGCCATGGAAGAATATTGGCAAAATGACTCATTAAGATCGAAGGCAATACACTTGATGCATATAAAGGCCCCTGATGTCAGTGGCAAAAGGCATACCGTTGGAGCACAGTATCTTCCAGTAATTCCAGTTGGTGAAATAGCCCTTTAGGAGCTCTTATAAGCTAGGGCAGACCTTGAGGCTGTTTTAAAATATGCTAGGGGCACCTAATCCAATGAAGAAAAATGGTTGAAAAATCACCTTTGCTCCTCACCTCAGCTACACTAAGCACTGCTTCAGCATACCTGAGGAACTGACTCTAGTTGCCAAGAGTGATTGGATTTCTCATAGTATCTTTTCCTGATAAGATGTCCAAGAACAATGAATAGGGGATTGAGGTACCCAAGGCTCATGTATAGCCAGTAGCAAAAGAATGACAAAGAATGTAGGCAGGGGAGGTGAAATTCAATTTCCAAACCGGTTTCCAAAATGTAATTTGCAACATAGAAAAGTTAAAAAATAAAAAAAGTCAATTTTATAAAAACTTACTTACCATTTAATTTTTATTGCTTTATTTCTTTAAAACTTGAAATAAGAGGAGGGATTAAATCAAAACTCCAGATCAGAACATACCCAAACCTTAATTATTCAAAATTGGATTTGAATTTCAGCAACAGGGCCCTGCCTCTATAGTGAGCATAGCCAAAGCTCAAGCTCGCTCCTTCCCAAAATTTGGGAGCACTGAAGTCTAGCTCCAGTTCAGAATTTGGACTTTTTGACTTTGACCTATCCCTCCTTGATACTTTCAACAAAATCTTTGTAATAGGAGCCTGAGTCCACACTTGGAATAATCTAAATTTAGCATCATGCGATAAAAGTTTTAAGAATTAATATTATAACTTTAACTTCAGTTGAGCCCAAATATTTATGCGTTGACTAGTCAGTGATATACAAGAGAACAATCCTGGAATGCTTACTCATGTCAGTAATCTATGCCTATATGAACCATCCCATTCAAAGAGAATGCTTGAGTGAATAAAGCTTAGGATGAGTAATGTTTCAGGGACAGTCCCTATAATTATGATTAGTTATATTTAAACTCTCTAACAAACTACATTTTAGATATCCATGTTGCATTGCACCTATGTTGTAATGTATTGGCCTGACTTCCTCATTAAGGATAGGATAATATAAGCAGACCCTTGAGAAATGCTATACACATTAAGTGTAAATCTACCTATATATCATGTTGTGCACATGATTTCATGTTGGGTGCGTTCTGTCTGTGAATCACCAAAGTATTTGTGGGAAGTATAGCATTTCACAAAGAATCTTATTACATTTTCTTAGAGTTAATGAGGGAAGGAGAGTGGCCCTTGGTGATGGAAGGTCAGGTTAGGGACTACTTGGGCCTGGTCCACACTGAGGGGTTAGGTCGATGTAATGCTGCTTACTTAGACCTTCTAAAGCTCGCATACGCACTCACGTGGCTGGAAAGTCAAATTAAGTGGCATTACAAGTCGACCTTTTAAATCCACCCTTACAGGAGATGTAGGGTTAAGCGCAAATTTAGTAATTAGCCTTAAGCCCAGTGTAGACACAGGCCTCCAGCTTTAGGCTCAGCAGACCCCTGTGGGGGCCAGCGGCAGCCCTGGCAGGGGGCTGCTGAGCTGCAGCGGGGCTGTAGGTGGTGGCAGCCTGCAGGAGTAATATGGACACAAGAAGCCAGAGGATGCAGTATTGTGTGGACAATCTCCTCGAATTTTATTAATTCGGCCTCTAAAGGGCGAATTTAAATCTCACGCCAGTGTATACATGGCCTTAGAGAAGTTGGATGTGCACAAGTCTATGGGGCCGGATGAACTGTATCAAAGGGTGTTGAGGGAGTTGGCCGATGTGATTGCAGAGTCGCTCGCCATTAACTTTCAAAACTCATGGCGAACAGGGGAGGACCTGGATGATTGGAAAAAGGCAGATATAGTGTCTATCTTCAAGAAATGGAAAAAAAGAGGATTCAGGGAACTATAGACCAATTAGCCTCACCTCAATCCCTGGAAAAATCATGGAGCAGGTCCTCAAAGAATCCATTCTGAAACCCCAGGAGGAAAATAAAGTGGTCAGGAACAGTCAGCATGGATTCATCTAGGGCAAATCGTGCCTGACCAACCTGCTTGCCTTCTATGATGAGATGACTGGATTTGTGGATGCGGAAATATCCACTGACATGATATACCTCGACTTTAGCAAAGCTTTTGATACAGTATCCCACAGCATTCTTGTCAGCACGTTAAGAACATATGGGTTGGATGAATGGACCGTAAGGTGGATAGAAAACTGGTTAGATCATCAGATTCAGAGGGTAGGGATCAATGGCTCAATGTTTAGTTGGCAACCAGTAATGAGTGGAGTACCACAGGGGTTGGTCCTGGAGCTGGTTCTGTTCAACAGCTTCATTAATGATCTGGATGATGGCATAGATTGTACGCTCAGTAAGTTCACAGATGACACCAGGCTGGGGGGAATGGTAAACACACTGGAGGGCAGGGACAGGATTCAGGAAGACCTAGACAAATAGGAGCACTGGGCCAAAAGAAATCTCATGAGGTTCAACAAAGACAAATGCAAACTCCTGCACTTAGGACAGAAAAATCCCATGCACTGCTACAGGCTGGGGACTGATCGGCTAAGTAGAAACACTGTAGAAAAGGACCTGGGGGTTATGGTGGATGGCAAGCTGGACATGAGTCGACAGTGTGCTCTTGTTGCCTAAAAGGCCAATGGCATATTGGGATGTATCAGTAGGAGTGTTGCCAACAGATTGAAGGATGTGATTATTCCCCTCTATTTGGCACTGATGAGGCCACATCTGGAATGCTGTGTCCAGTTTTGGGCTCCCCACTACAGAAAGGATCTTGACAAATTAAAAAGAGTCCAGTGGAGGACAACGAAAATGATTAGGGGGCTGGGGCACATGACTTATGAGGAGAGACTGAAGGAAGTAGGCTTATTTAGTCTTCAGAAGAAAAGACTGAAGGGAAATTTGATAGCAACCTTCAACTTCTTGAAGGGGTGCTCCAAAGAGGAGGGAGCTAGGTTGTTCTCAGTAGTAACAGAGGACAGAACAAGGAGCAATGATTTCAAGTTGCAGCTGGGGAGGTCGAGGTTGGATATTAGGAAATACTTTCTCACTAGGAGGGTGGTGAAGCATTAGAATAGGTTACCTAGGAAGGTGGTAGAATCTCCATCTTTGGAAACATTTAAGGCTGAGTCAGACAAAACCCTGGCTTGGTTGATTTAGTGGGAGTGGTGCTGCTTTTTGCAGGGGTTGGACTAGATGACCTCATGAGGTCCCTTCTAACCCTAAGATTCTATGATTCTAAGTCAGGTTATTGATTTGTAGTGGTTGAGTAATTCTTCCTTAGGCTACTTTGAAAATCCCATCCTAAATTCTGTATAATTTTTACATAAGGGATCACTGAAGAAAGGAAATTGATAAAGAAAATGGCAGGAGATAACAGAACAGATTTGGATCACTAAATTAAGTAACACTCAGATTACCTTTAACCTTCTTTCAGTTCCTAGTTACAAGAAAATACTTAGATCTGTTTGTCTGCCACCTCCTTGTTACAATAGACCGGCATCCCTGAAAGGAGTTTTTGACTGTCGTCAATAAGGCTGTAATTTACCTGTTCTAGGTTTCCAGTGCTATGAAGTTATTTTGTAGGTGTGACATAATTCTCAGAGGTTTCTGTTCAAAGGAAATGATAGCTTTCCAGTTTATATCAATTTAGATCCCTTCAGGCTGGAATTTAATTTCCCAGTTTACTTCAGACTACTTAAACTTTGTTGAAGCATTCCGAGCTGATATCACAGATGACTCCGATGTAACAATTTTAACACAGCATTCACAACATTGATAGCATTATTTTGCTTCACTCCCAGATAACGAATGGCCCAATTATACTTCCATTCACAACAGTGGAACAATATCCACTTACTTCAATGGGTGAGGATTGTGCTGCAAGGATCTGATCCAACTCCCATTCAGCCAATGGAAAGACTCCCTTTGACTTCAGTGGGAGTTGAAGGAGACCTTGCATTTTTAGCTATTCCTCACACTATGGGTGTCTAGATCTCCTCTCTGGCCTCCATGCTTTTCTCTTCTGCAATCTGTAAGGTCTGAGGCTTTGGGAGGTTGTTTGGTTTGGTGTGTGTTGTTGTTAGGGATGTGGTGTTTTTTTTTTTTGTTAAGCAGTAGCATTCATATTAGGAGAGAGAGCAGTCATAAGCTAAGAAGCATGTGGTCACATTTTCACATTCCCGTTCTAAATTACATAAAACAGTTTAATATCAGGCTGTTAATAAAGTGTTACTGTCTTGGTGGTATCTACCACCAGCAAATAAAGAAATAGAGCTTAAGATGTTCTTAAAAAACATTATTTGATAGCATTCTTCTAGCAAGGAATCATCCATTAACCATTTTGTGATTGTACAATCTATACCTTTTTATTGTTTTGTCTTTATAGTCCTCATTTCCATATTTTTTATTTGTACGGTTTCTGTCTGGTTCTTTGATCATTTCTGCCTGTTGCATAACTAAGTGTGCAATATTTAAATCAACTAAGGTGGTTGGGTATGATCAGTTAAAAGAATGCTTAAAGAATTATTTTGTAATATTTTAGTGAAAAGATTGGTTAAGGTATCGTAAGCAGGAATCAAGTTTCACTATAAAACTGCGGTCCAATGGGAGACTAGCTGGAATAAGAAGAAAGAAAGACCTGAAAGAAGATGACTCCACCTCCAAGACACAGCACAAGATCAGATCTGCTAGACTGGTCTGCACAATCGTGACAAGCAGCAACCAGAACCCAGACGAGACTGACTTGCCTGGCCAACAGGGAAAGTCCACCTACCTGATCAGGACTGGTCAGCATAGCATTGTATGCTTAGCATGTATATTATGTTTGGTAATTGTTAATAGAGGTTAAGGACATTATGGTGTAAGACTCTCTCACTGGTAAAAAGTCCTGCAAACCTGCAGAAGAATCCACTTGGAACTCTACAAATCGAGAAAAGGTGTAGGTATTTAAATTAACCAGGTTAGTTTCACCATGAGCTGCATGAACTGGGTACAAATAACCCTAAGCACTGTGTCTTGAGTAAAGGCAGGTGCGTTTCACCTAGAGCACTATGGATTGGGAAAAGGTGGGGGTACCTAAATTAACCAGGTTATACCTCGAGGCCTATGAATGGGGAAAGGTGAGGTAACCTAGATCGTATGAGTAATGCAATCCACCAACATCTGCTGCTAAAATCATCTTCCTTTCTCACCGTCGAGACCATTGCACTCCCCTCTTCATAGGCTCCATCAAGGTTCTTCTTGGTTTTGTGTTGCTAACATCTCAGCCCTTAATTCCTCCTTTTCTTCTTAGGGTACTGATACTCTTCTCCCTGATGCTCACTTTGTTTTCTTTAAAATTTATGACTCTGGCCTCAGTCTTCAGCCAGTTTAGAACTTTTCCTCATTTTATCACTAAAGCTGGAACTGCTTCTCTTTTCCTATTCATCAGGTGAATTCCTTCCGATCTCTCCCCAAAATGCAGTTCTTTTGGATAGCTTTCCTCCATTAGTCTGCACTTTGGTTTTGTCACCTATGTTCTGGAAACTAACCATCTCTAAAAAACAAGAGGAAATAAAAAATCTCAGGGGACAAAGAAAATATGTAAAAGCAAGCAACATGTGACCTGCTCACTGTAATTAGCTAACCTCACTCCCAGATCCACCCCCATAAGAACACTGCCTCTAATGACACTGCTTCCCCAAGCATTCCTACTTTACATCCATGTAGGCTTCTTGTAATTTTCACCATATTGTCGTCTAGATAGGTTTCCCTATATTGTAAACGCCTTGCGGTAGAAGCAATGCCTGTTTATATTTGCCTTGGTGCTATTATAAAATCTTGATAAATAAAAATTACAGCCAGTGTCTGAAGCTAAAGCAGTAATTGCTTTCCTTCTGGAAGATCCTCCTATGCTAACTCCCAGGAGTTCTTTTGTCTCCTCAAGGGCAATCTCTCTTCTGAAGTATTTTCTATCAGTCTTGGGCATTTCAAATATGCCACAGTATCTGGAGTCACTTACATAGCCTGTATGTAATGTCAGATAGTGTGAGTGCCATCTAATAGGTCCTTCATTATCATTATTACTGTATTTATGATATCTAGGAGTACTTCAAAATGGCCTTTGGCTTATGTCCTCCTCAATGTGATGAAGATCATGTCTTACCTCATTTCTCAGAGCCCTGGTCTATTCTGCTACGTGATTTCAGTGGCAATCAAACGGAGATATGCAAAGTACTTAAAATGCCTGGTGTGTCTCCCCCCAAATGCCTATGGCCTATTTACTGTGGTGTTTTCACTAGCCTGAGTCAGAGGGAAACCCCATCCCTCCAACTCAGCGCTACTCCTTCTGCGGAGGTGGTGTTACAGCATTGGCTTCTTGATTGGCTGAGAGGGTCTTCACCAACCTGATCAGGGAGATTGATCTGACAGCAGTGAACTTGAAGACAAGCCCAGAGCCATGTTCACAATATAAGTGTTCTCCCTGTTCTCAGAACCTGTCTGAGACTTGTTTAGATAGCCACTTCCTGGATAATTCCCTTATAGGAGATATAGGCAACTAATCTGTATTCATTGTTCTCAGGTGAACTCTCTGGCTTTCTGTGGTAAGCCAGAAACGCTGACCCATCAGGAAAAGACCAGGCCATTCCCCTGCTATCCAAACATAGCACGGCAGGGTAGCATTGGCTGAAAATGGCTCTTTTTATTTCTATATGATTTATACAATATGTCAAAAGTGCCTGATTAGGGCTCTAGGTACTTTTGCTGTTTATTAAAAATACAATCCTGTGTGTTCAAACCAAATTTAACCAAACCCAAAAACAAACAAAGAAAAACCCATCTCAATTACAAATACCACTTGCAGTGTAAAGGTCTCAGTCCCCCATGCATTCTTCCTTCCCTTTCTAAAATAGCATGCGTGGGAGGGAACTGCATTCTGATGGATTTTTCCATATGGAAAAATCTGATAGTCTTTCATGTCAAAATTTTGCCTGACATATTCATCTTTACTGAGATCTCTACTTGTACCAGCTACTGATCTGAATTCAACAGCAAAACCTTTTGGGTCTTGATCTTGGGGACACATGTGCATCCCCTGCCTGCTGGCTTTGGCTGCAATATTACATCCACCCCCTCAAAATTTATCTCACTGCTCTGGGTGGTGTCCAGTGAGTACAGAGGCCAAATTCTTACATAGACAGCTACAGTTATTCCAAGTAGAAGCATTTGGCATATGCTCATTTAATGCAACTCCACATTTTAAATACACTTCTTAATATATGAGACTTGCCCTTCCGCTGTCATGAGACTCAGCCATGATAAGTACCTTGGATATACTGAATTGCAGGACTGTGTAATACATTCATTCTCCAGAGCCACTTTGTTTTGTTCTGCTTTTTGAGTTCCTTCTGTCTCTGATTAGAGTTTAGAGTTTTCACTTTCAGACTCTTTTGTGAAGGTGAGTACTTATGAATGGAACAGGTAGACTTTGGGTTGAACCTGCTGGAATTTTGCTGGGTAGCACAGACTGTTTAGGATTGAGAGAACTCAGACAGATGATTCTGTCTGCTATTCCCTCAAGGATATTGCCTACTTCCCTTCACCCATTCACAATACTGCATGGAAATGGTGAGAGGGAACATCTCGGCTATGTCTACACTGGC
This sequence comes from Pelusios castaneus, assembly GCA_007922175.1. Lineage (NCBI taxonomy): Eukaryota > Metazoa > Chordata > Testudines > Pelomedusidae > Pelusios > Pelusios castaneus. The sequence goes on from ML685779.1 coordinate 8,157,986, forward strand.
AAGTTAGTTCGAATTAAGGAAGCTTAATTCGAACTAACTTAAGCCATGGCTACACTAGGCTTTCATTAGTTTGAATTAAGGGCTTCCTTAATTTGAACTAATAAATTCAAATATGCTATTCAAACTAAAGGTTAATTCGAACTAGTTAGTTTGAATTAACCAATGTGGCCATGTTATTTCGAACTAATTGCTTAATTCGAACTAACCGGCCCATTGAACTCAATGCAATTTATTAATTCGAACTAAGCAAGTGCCATTCGTGGCACTTGCTTAGTTCGAACTAAATTTTGCTAGTTTGAATCACTAATAACTTTAGTATAAATAACTTTAATAACTTTAGAATAACTAATTCAAACTAACTTTCGGAAGTGTAGACACAACCCTCCAAGTTTCCCTTCCACCCTTAATGGAGCCACCTGCATACAATGCAGGGCTGCTCATCCTGCTCTACCCAGCTTCCCTGGGGTCTGTCCCTTTCCTGACTGGTGCTCTTTTAGGCATCACCAGTAGTATCCCTGAGACCAATGTTCCCTCTAAGGTTTGGTGGCTTGTGTGCAAAATTTTCAAGCCGTGTGCAAAACTTTTTCTGAATAAAATTTTTGTGTAAACTCACACGACAGAAATTATAGGCATTAACTGAAGTTAAAGTAATTGTAAATAGAATTAATTAATTGTGTTTAATTGAATTTGAATGAATTTTGAATTGAAATTTAATTTTTAGAAAGGTTATTTAAAAATTAATTTTTTAAAATATTTTTTTAAAAAGGAAGGAAAGAAAGAAGGAAGGAAGGGAGAAAAAAGAGAGAAGGAAGGGAGAGAGAGAAAGAGAGAAGGAAGAGAAAGAAGAAAAGAGAAAGAAAAGGAAGAGAGAAGAAAAGAGAAAGAAAGAAGGAAGAGAAAGAAAGAAAAAAGAAGGAAGGCAAAGAGAAAGAAAAAGAAAAAGGAAAGCAAAGGAGAGAAAGAAGGAAAGAAAAAGGAAGGGAGAAAGAAAAAAGAGAAGGAAGGAAGAGAAAGGGAGAGAAAAAGAAAAAAGAAGGAAGAGAAAGGAAGGAAGGAAGCAAAGAAAGAGAAAGAAGGAGGAAGAAAGGAAGAGGAAAGAAAAAAGGAGGAAGAGACGAAAGAGGAAGGAAAGAAGAGGGAAAAAAAGGGAAGAAAAAGACAAATAAGGAAAAAAGAGAAAGAAGGAAGAGAGAGGAAGAAAGAAAAAAGAAGGCAGGCAAAGAAGAGAAGAGAAAGAAAGAGAGAAGCCAAGGGTGCTGGCGGGGGAGGACTCTACCGCGGCCCTGGGAAGCCGCTGGTGGGGCGGAGCAGACCCCAGCCCCGGAGGCTGATCCCGGCCCCGTGCTGGGAGGCCGAAGCCGTCAGATGAGGAAGTCAAGGCGGTCGGCGGGTGGGATCCTGGGAGACCGCCGCAGCCACCCCGCTGCCCCGGCTGCGTGGAGCAGGCAGGCAGGCCCGCGCACCTGAGCCGAGCCTGAGCCTGCCTGTCCTGCCCTGGGGGTGGGGAGGGCCAGCCCAGAGGCCGGGCGCAGGCCAGGTCTGCCGCGGCAAAGCCGCAGCCCCGGGGGGTCTGGAGGGAGCGGCAGAGGCTGCCAGGCTGCACGGGGGTCCCTCAGTGCTGGGCGGGGGGTGCGATGGCCGCTGCGCGGCCGCGCACCCGCGCAGCTTAGGGGGAACACTTCCTGAGACCATTATTTCTTCACTCTTTTCTTCTTTCCCTGTAAAAGCTGTGAATATTTTTTTCCTCCTCTCTTCCTTATTTCTTCCCATTTTGTGCAAGATCCTATCAGGATCTCTCTCTTTCTCTCTCCTTCCCCTTTCTACTTCTTCCTCAAAGACCTCTTCTAAATCTCAGACTCTTTATCCCTCAATGATCATCCACCTCAAGCTCTCCCTGTTTCTATCCCTTGAAAGTCCTGTCCATACAGAGAATGGGCTGCTGCTGCTCCACCTCCACCCCCCCCCCCTTTTCTACCTTTTCCACATCTCACCTCACTTCAAATCCTTCTCAATCTTCTTTCTCCCTGTCACCACAAGGTCCACAGTGTCACTCTCTCTTATTTCCTTTCCCTCCCTTATATTCATGACTCTCTAAATGCTCAGATCTCTCTCACCACACTGCTTCCTCCCATCCTGCTCCTATACAATATCTACATTTCTTTCCCTTGTCTTTTTCCAGGGTTTCAGCTCCTTTAGAAAAGAAGGACTTCTCCTCCCCCCTCCTCTCTTTCTAGGTGTTTAGAACCAAATACTCATTGCATTACTGTTTCCCCCTTTATTCCCTAGAATAAATAAATAATCAGAATAATACTTATGGTATCCAGGTTAATGAAGCTTCTGGTTGTTGTTGGTTCCCAGTGAGTAGGATACTGTGGGTGTCATCTCAACCCTCAGGCTCCTCACCAATGTCTGGACAAGTCTTAACAGTGTTGGACACATAAAGCTAATCTGCATTGGTAGTCAGGCTGCAGCTTCATAGCTCTACTCTTCAGGGGCAAGGTCTAACTGGTCTTTCAGGTATAGCCTGCTTCTCCAGAACTTGTTTTTCTCCCCTTCTGCTGAGATTCCTCACATCAGGTATGTCTGATGCTGCAGCAGGAGTTGGTGAAAGATCTTTTGTGCGTGTCCAGCTTGGGATATTTATAAGACCTCTTTGATTCAAGCTAATTTCCTCTCAGGCAAGGCTAAGAAAAACTTTCCCTCTCTTTCTTTATGAAAACTATAGCAACAAAATAACAATTTCCAATTTAGGGAAAGAGCTGTCATGGACTCATTTAGATTATGCTGGGCCCAAAAAGTTTGGTGCTCCTTTCAGATCATCACATTCTACATCTCTAAGTAGAAAATCAGCTATGCTCTGTGCCATCATTTTCTAATTTAGCCCCATATTGACGGTGCCCATCCTCCACATTAACCATAGGGCCTACCTGTTACTGTTTTCTCTTGTTCTTACAGACTAATGAATGGTTCACACCAGTTGATGATCTGACCTTCCACCTCTCCTTTGTACTGATACTTGCCATTTCTTTCTGCTGAGTCCTTGCTGACTGCTTCAATTTTTCTGAATTTCCCCTTCTCATTTACACTGTTACAATCTGTTCCTTCTACTTGTGAAGAGTTTGTCAGGTGTTCTAATTTTGAGGGATAAAACAGTAGATTCTTGCCAGCCTTCCTTTTGGAAGTATCCAGTCCACAGTGAGGAGTAGGATAACGAAAGAAACAGTTGATGGGCAAAAGGAAAAAAAGTTGCAGGATATGAAAGGGATGCAACAGACAAACATGATTTTTAGCAGACAGATATATTTTAATATTCTTCCAGGAGTCTTTCGATTGAGGTCAATGGACTTCGGCTGAAGCCCACAGTCATTTCTATAATATCCCCTAGACAGAGTATCTCTCTTTGTCCAGAAAGAGTATTCGTTTTGCTGCCAAAGCCTAGGAGTTAAAATCCACAAAATGATGCAATTGTTTAAACTTCACTAGCAATAACTGTTTATTGAGCATAAGCCCACTGACATCAGTGGGACTACTTACAATGGATAAACAAATCTTTTCAGAATAAGGGCCTGCTTTAGTAAAATAGGTCTAAATCTTCCTCAGACTCAAAGTCTACATCTACACTGGCAATTTAAGTCGACTTAAAGAGGCTTAAGTCAACTTAAATTAAGCCACGTCCACAGTAGGCTTTCATTAAGTTGATTTAAGAAATTCCTTAAATCGACTTAATGAAAACTTAAGTCAACTTTATAATTACCACTCATTAGGTCAACTTAACCCTTAAGTCGACTCCTTTTAGTTGACTTAAGGATGGTGTGGACATGGAGTAACCCTGAAGTCGACTTTATTGAGTCGACTTAAGGGTGGCTAGGTCGATTTAACAAAGTGGACTAAGTCAACTAAAAGTTAAGTCAACTTTGTCCACTTTGTTAAGCTGACTTTAAGTCGACCTTATGAAGTTGACCTAACTTTTTCTGGTGTAGACTTAGCCAAAGATGATACTGATACATGGCCCACCTAATGATTATTAGACTAGAAAAGTCAAATCTCTTTGCACTCTGAGGTTTTATGTTGTATTGACAATCTCATGACTATGACCCCCCTCTTCTTTTCAACTGATGATTTATAGATTACAATACGTTAGCAATTTGCTAACTGCACCTTCTGTAGCTGGAGTGGGTGTACTGTTGCATGCTGCAACATTTCATTTGGAGAAAAGCTAGGAAAAATAGTTTCACTTAGCATTCCTGAAATACAGCACAGTGAAATGTAAGCCATATTTGGTACAGTTTTTCAGCATCCTTATGGCAGAATTGAAGAGATACATCAGCATTTCTAAGTGTAAGGATGTAAGCAAGGTTAGGAATCTGAGAGCCTCTCTTGCTTAGCAGCTAAGTAGGGAGGGGGGTCACTGATTTACCTGTGCTTGGTATTTGCATGACACTCAGCATAATTTCACCCAGAGGCTGGGCATGATGGGAGTTGGTATGTGTGACTGGTTCAAATCCTCTAAATCTGGTGTTTTATCAGAAGGGGGAAAGGAAATATTGTTCTTTTATGATATGCTACCCTTTGATTGTATATCTGTTATTGACCAAGCAGCTGATAGAAAAGTCACCATCAGCAATAGAGAACTTGGAAAAGTGAGCAACCCTAGTTTTCAGAATTATAAAACCAGGTGGGGAGGGGTGTGAGCACTAGCTCTGCTGGAGCTGTGCCTTAAGTCAACACCTATTTCCCCACCCATTGTTAAAGAATAGACCTAAAGATTCCTTGTAGAGGCTCTATTGTTACTTTGATTGAGCTAGAATCACCAGGAAAGCAGACACTTCCCAGTGAGCTGAAATCACTAGGGAAGCAGACACTTCCCAGCGAGCTGAAATCACCAAGAGTGGACAGCAGGCGGAACCAGCAGACAGCAGGTGTGACCAGTGGGTGGTGCAGCAGAGCCAGTGGACAGCAGGTGTGAGCAGTGGGCAGAGCCAGACACAAGGTGTGACCAGCGGGCGGTGTAGTGGAGCCAGTGGACAGCAGGTGTGACCAGAGGCCAGCGGCAGAGCCGGGGGACCCAGACCGCATCTGCGGACAGTGGGTGGTGTGAGCAGACCTTGAGGTGGCAGAGGACAATTGGAGGGGAGAACTGAGGGCTGACTCCCCCTCCTCCCCTTACTGGTGGAATGAGTTCTGTCTATTGGGTTTTGTGGGAATCTTTGCACTGTATCCCAACCAGTGCTGCATTTTGATGTTGCCTTTATATAGTCTTTATTAAACCTTTTATGTGCTACACTCAGACTGGTGCTTGCGAGCGGGGAAGTATTGCCCTTCTAGGGCGCCCAGGGGGTGATGTGTAATTTCCCAGAAGACTGGGTGGGGGCTTGAGCCAATTGTTGGTGTAACATTATTTGGGAACCCCTAGAAACAGAACCCAGTCCTTTGCTGCTGCCGTCATGGCGCGGCAAACGGGTTACATAAGCAAAGCACTTTTCACCAGTGAAATGCTCCCTACTTTTACAGAATGAGACCAACTACAGATAGGAAGTAGATTTTGTTTCAATCTTAGAAAAGAAGAACTTATTTTATAATGAGGAGTCTTTTAACCATTCCTACCTCTTTCTGTTGGTGTTTTGGTTGTTGCAGCAGAATCTTGTACAACAAAGACTGAGACAGAAAGCCCTGTTGGTGTCTGATCGCCTCAGGGGCTACGATTTGGATGTAGTTCCCCGAGGGGTAGGGGGAACCTCTTAGGGGACCCTCCCCCTTAAAGTGAATTCTTCTGGTGGTTTAAAATACTGGGACAGAGAGGCGGGTGGCACAGAGACAAAACTATAGTGTTTGTTAGTCAACATTTATGTAACTTTTATTTAAAACTGAGAATTAATTTTTGTTGCGTGATATAATTTGAGAATGACAAAATATATGATTGCTAACACTAGGCACTGAGCCAAAACAATCCCGCGTGAGCACTTCCTGAAAGCTAATTAATCACAAGCGGAGAAACTGCACTAGTGCAATTACAAATACAAGCAGTTTGGATTACTTCTAAACTATTATTAATAATATTTAGACCAAATCTTAACTTAGTAAAATACCAAAATAAAACAATGGTTAAAAGGTTACTCATACTTACAACAACAATCATCCAGATCTTGATCCCAACCATGTAAGCGCTGTTTTTTATTAATTATTATTATTATCATAATTAACGAACACCAGGGAATCCTCCTTTTGGGATGACCGAATCTGACTCCAGAATTTCCCTTACAGGCCACCCCAAGCCTAGATTAACTCGCAGGATACCTGACTAAACTTGGAGCCCACTATTACGGGCACCCCAAAGCGGCTTGGGAGTGCTCCTGTACTCAGAGAGATGTTGTATATCTCCCACTAGCAGAACTCGGGGAATCCTCCTGTTCTGGGTGATCAGATTTAACTCCAAGCCTCCAGTTACAGGCAGGGCCATCCCTGGGGGGGCAAACAGGGCGATCGCCCCAGGCCCCGCGGTCATGCGGGCCCCATGCCACTCCCCCCCATAGCCACACTATTCCCTGCTCCGCAGGCCAGGAGCACTAAGTCCCGGGTTAGCCCTCCCTGTCCCCGGGGCGAAGCAGGTGGCCGGGGCCTGCCTCTGGACCAGCCTGCTGCGACCTGCCCCATGCGGCCAGGGCCAGCCCTCAGCGGTGGCCTCGGGTTCCCGGCTGGGGCACCTTCTCACCCAGGCTGGCTCCCTCGGGGGGTGGGGGGATGGAGCAGCCTGCCTGCCCTCCAGCACGGGGGGCCGGGGCCCCGCCTAGGCCAGTTGGCCCTGCTCCCCCCATGGGACAGCGCTGGTTACAGGCCTCGGTTGATCAGGCCGTGGCAAAAGCTGTCTCTTGATGCTCCGACACTTTGAAGGACCGCTCCCTTTCCGTGTCTCCTGACAGCCCCCCACTTGTAAGAGCCTGGTTTTTATAGGCCCCCCTGTAGCTGGGCAAGAATGCCAATTAGACAGAGAAGGTCCAATCCCAGTCTAAGTAGCCTTTTGTCATTATGACTTGCACTTTGAAGCCAAATTAGGATTTAAATGTCCTAATACTTGTCTGGTTTTTAGATTTAGTTTTGCTGACATGGTGAGGAATTTCCATGGTGAGGAACTTCCCCTTTTTTAGGGCCCAGTCTTTTAAAAAAAAACTGTGTAGTGACACCATTAGCAAAACTATGACCACTAGCTTAACAGACAGTTTGGAGACATATTAAAGATCTTTGCTGCAAACAGAATAAATTACGCCTCAGAGGAAAGAGTTGTGACTGTGCTTTCAGTGGTGCTTACAAATGTGCAGAAAACACACATTTGCTCAGTCACGACTGCAGGAATCCATGGATGGACCTATTCTGCATTTTCTTGACCAATGTCAATCAGGAGTAAGTTTGGTGAATTTGATGGAATAGCATTGCTAAGAACAAAATAGGAGCCAATTTGTCACTCTTTTGCAACACACAATTCACTGTGCTGATCTATAGAGTGAAGTTGTGAGACATACTATATTCAAATAGACAACAGAGTCCTGTGGCACTTTTAAAGACTAACAGATTTATTTATCGCATGAGCTTTCGTGGGAGAAAATCCCACTTCGTCAGATAGTCAGTGTTCCACCAGCATGTAAAGGCGATGTTGTTGATTCAAATTTCCACCATGCTCTTTTGGCAGTGTTTGATTTTTGGAAGGGCTAATGTGATGATATCCTACCACAACCACCTGTAGCTCTTGTCAGCGCTGACAGAGCAGGTCATAAGCAAAGTACATCTCGGTTTTGTATGGAATAAAACCTTCCTTTAAGGCAGTGGCATAGGGATGGGGGAGGGACAGGCCTCCAGGCACCAGGCTGGCCCTACAACAGGGCTGGATTAGAAGGGCCCCAGTCCAGGCTGCCCACTTTTGTGGTGCCACCTAGCACACCTACGGCCTGAATGGCGGTGGGGCAGCTGCACCCCCCTGCCACCATTCTGGCCCACGCACGGGGAGGGCCGGGGTGCAATGCAGCACCCTGAAAGTGGGCAGCCTGGGCCAGGGCACTTCTAATCCAGCCCTGGTGCAGTGCCGGCCCAGTGTCCCCCCTGCAGCCCTTAGAGGGGCCCAGGGGCCTGGCCTCTACAAGTCCCCTCCTCCCTGGGGCGTGGGGCTGAGGCATGGGGTGATGTAGGGAGCCCAAATGTGGGCTTGGCCCCTGAGCACCATACACCCTCATTATGCCACTGCTTTAAGGTCCGCACCTGCCTGTATTAGGACTTTTTATTTTAACCTCTTTATCCACAAGGATAAAAGTCAAACTCTGATTATATGGATTGTATTTGCACATGGAATAATTTCATGGGTTTTTGCAGCTCTTTTCAAGTGACAGCACATTGTAACCAACAGAGATGATGCTTGTTTATGTCATATCAAAATCAGTTGTAATGTGAGTAGCCCCAAAATAAGTATATTCTAAAAGTAGTCCTGACAATAGTCAAGCAAAGGCTGGTAAAGAAAGAAAAATCTGAAGTGAGACACCTGGTCATGTTGTACATATGGTTTGGTCCTAGCTAGTTTTTATATGTATTTTAGATAAGATGCTAATATTTTGGGAAATGTTGTCTATTAAGTGATAGTTATTGGTATGGCATTTTACACAAATGTTAATCAAGATAATGCTTAATAGCCAATGAGAAAATAGAAAATATTTATGGTAAAAAGGTGAGTTTAATGGTAAAAGGGTAGTGTAAAATGAGTTTAATGGTAAGAAGGGTAGTGTGCTGATTTTAGATAGGTGCACCCATCTACTAACAAGGAACTGTGAGAAAAATTATTATACCTATTCTTCCCATGTAGGATCTGACTCCCACATCTGACCTCATCATTTCATTTAGAAAGTGGGTATCAACACAGTGTATAGTTATACTGTGACGCCTGTTGGCTTTAACTCAGTAGTTTTCCGACCTTTTTTCATTTTTGGACCCCTAAAAAATTTCAAATGGAGGTGCAGAGACCTTTATCTTAGACATAGTAGGTGGGCCCTGGGTGAAAACCATTGTTCTATAGTAATGACAACCTTTTACAGGCCCCTTAACCATAGTCTGTGGACCTCCAGGGATCCGCAGATCTCAGGTTAAAAAGCTCTGCTTTAACTATTTATTTTCAATCAAGCCTGTAATTTGTGTGATGCTAGAAGGCCAGATTCCAGCTTCCACCCAGGCAGCAGGCATAAACTGTGAAGTAATAAACTCAAAGCTAGAGGCCAGACTGGTTCACCTATATGCTAGTTTTGCTCAAAATAGGTATTAATCTTATACGAATGTATTTGGTGTTTAGGTTCTATGAAATGCATGAAAATTATTGCATTAACCTCATGTGCAATGTCTGTATTTGAGACTGTAAGAAAATATGTCAGTTTTCCTTTCTATCTTTGAAATTGTTTGCTCTGAACTTGTGAACTTAGGCCCGGAAATCATCACTCCCCACCCATCCAGAAGGATTATCAAAATCAGATGGGTCATCATGGAATGTTGCAATACTAAGGAGTGGTTAAAATGGCCCTGTTGTTCCTGGAAAGAAGTTTGTCCTGGGGATTTAGAAGCTAAATGAAGAAAATAAAACAGAGACATAGGAAAAATTCTCTCTCCATCTTTTGATTGTTTGAAACTCTGAAGGGCCAGAGATATATGTATATTCTAAACTGAAGCCAGAGATTTTCAAAGGTTGCCTTTGGAAAGTTTTGGAATTAATTGATAAACTCAACATTAACAAGTCACCAGGACCAGATGGCATTCACCCAAGAGTTCTGAAAGAACTCAAATGTGAAGTCGCGGAACTGTTAACTAAGATTTGTAACCTGTCCCTTAAAATGGCTTCGGTACCCAAAGACTGGAAGTTAGCTAATGTAACGCCAATATTTTAAAAGGGCCCTAGAGGGGATCCCGGCAATTACAGACCGGTAAGTCTAACGTCGGTACCGGGCAAATTAGTTGAAACAATAGTTAAGAATAAAATTGTCAGTCACATAGAAAAACAAACTGTTGAGCAATAGCCAACATGGTTTCTGTAAGGGGAAATCATGTCTTACTAATCTATTAGAGTTCTTTGAAGGGGTCAACAAACATGTGGACAGGGGGGATCCAGTGGACATAGTGTACTTAGATTTCCAGAAAGCCTTTGACAAGGTCCCTCACCAAAGGCTGTTACGTAAGTTAAGTTGTCATGGGATAAAAGGGAAGGTCCTTTCATGGATTGAGAACTGGTTAAAAGACAGGGAACAAAGGGTAGGAATAAATGGTAAATTCTCAGATTGGAAGAGGGTAGCTAGTGGTGTTCCCCAAGGGTCGGTCCTAGGACCAGTCCTATTCAATTTATTCATAAATGATCTGGAGAAAGGGGTAAACAGTGAGGTGGCTAAGTTTGCAGATGATAGTAAACTACTCAAGATAGTCAAGACCAAAGCAGATTGTGAAGAACTTCAAAAAGATCTCACAAAACTAAGTGATTGGGCAACCAAATGGCAAATGAAATTTAATGTGGATAAGTGTGGATAAGTAATGCACATTGGAAAAAATAACCCCAACTATACCTATAATATGATGGGGGCTAATTTGGCTACAACGAGTCAAGAAAAAGATCTTGGAGTCATTGTGGTTAGTTCTCTGAAGATGTCCATACAGTGTGCGGAGGTGGTCAAAAAAGCAAACAGGATGTTAGGAATCATTAAAAAGGGGGTAGAAAATAAGACTGCAAATGTATTATTGCCCTTATATAAATCCACGGTACACCCACATCTCGAATACTGTGTACAGATGTGGTCTCCTCATCTCAAAAAAGATATTCTAGCACTAGAAAAGGTTCAGAAAAGGGCAACTAAAATGATTAGGGGTTTGGAGAGTGTCTCGTATGAGGAACGATTAAAAAGGCTAGGCCTCTTCAGCTTGGAAAAGAGGAGACTGAGGGGAGACATGATAGAGGTATATAAAGTTGTTTACTTACTCCCATAATACAAGAACCAGGGGTCACCAAATGAAACTGATAGGTAGCAGGTTCAAAACAAATAAAAGGAAGTTCTTCTTCACACAATGCACAGTCAACTTGTGGAACTCCTTACCTGAGGAGGTTGTGAAGGCTGGGACTATAACAATATTTAAAAGGGAACTGGATACATTCATGGTGGCTAAGTCCATAAATGGCTATTAGCCAGAAAGGGGTTAAGAATGGTGTCCCTAGCCTCTGTTTATCAGAGGATGGAGACGGATGGCAGGAGAGTGATCACTTGATCATTGCCTGTTAGGTTCACTCCCTCTGGGGCACCTGGCACTGGCCACTGTCGGTAGACAGATACTGGGCTGGATAGACCTCTGGTCTGACCCAGTATGGCCTTTCTTATGCCTCCTGGGGCCACCATAAAAAAAACTTAGAATTTACAGATCACAGCAACTCACTCTAAGGACTTAGGTAGTGACTCATTTCTGCGTGCATATTTGTTTGCTTTAGGAAAAAGGAATGAGAAATATTTATAGGTTAGTGTATAAACCTTCAGGTAGTTTATTATCAGATTGGCCACAGGAGTTGTCTTTGGCATAAGTGACTGGTCTCTTGGAACATAAACTGCTGCTGGACATTAAATGGTAGGACCAGGTTTCCAACAGTGAAGTCCTGGTGAAAGCTGGTTTAGTTAGCATCGAGACACATTTGATCTGAACGCAATTGAGATGGACTGGCCATGTAATTTGAATGCCTGAGATCCAGCTATCAAAACAAGTTGTATATTCCAAATTGAGCTCTGACAATGGAAAGCATGAAGCGTAGTTAAAATGCTTCAAAGACAAAAATCAGAAGCTGGACAAAACAAAAAATTCTGAGTAGCTGGCAACTGATCATATTGCATGCAGTGATGCAACACTGTAACGGTGGGTGTTCATGTCTTTGAGAAGAGTCGCATTGAACAGCTGGGTGCACAGTGCCAGGCACAGAAAAAACATGCAGCTCAATTAGCACAGCTAAGCAAATGGCTCTGCGACTAATGAGAAACACTGTTCTTCCTGACTTAGTCTATAGAGTCATGTGAAGACACATTTATATAAACTATGATTGTAGATATCTTCAAAATTGAGGTGACTAACATCATGGCTACAAGTGGCAGAAAAATCAAGCACATAGTACAAAGAGCAATTTCAACAGGATTTCGTTAGAACAGGGTGGGAAATACAAAATCCATAACTCCTGCGCGTGAATAGCTGATACACGGAGGGTGCCAGCAGCTGATGAAACAGCTCCACGCCTGAAATCACAATTCACACATACACACATATGAAAGGCAGCAGCAAGTCCAATGGAAGAGAAGGAGCAAACTAATAAAGCAGATGGGCAAAGGATTGTCACAGTGCTGCGAATGATAATGAGAAGAGAGTGGTATGGTACGTACAGTCCATTAGATTGTTAGATGTCCATATTGCAAATCTAATGGTCACTTTTACTGTCTGGTTTCCAGTATGGAAGAGCTGTGTGCGCCTTCATGCCTAACAGCAGTTCCTGTAAGCTCAGACAACAGGTTACATAGATCTGTACATGACCATAGGCCATGTCATTTATGAGTCTGAGTGCCAACAATCCTCTTGTACAGAATTAGGTCAGTCACCAAGGCAGTTGCACTAGTGGTATCAGGCCAGATTACAGCCCATGAGGGCCTGGGACCACCCACACTTGGGCCCACCATAGCGGCATTCGGCCTGGAGGTGTGGTGATCAGCATTGGTGGTCGCCTGCAGGGCCCGCAGACTGGCCAGCCGCAGGGCTGGTGCTCAGTGCTGGGAGGATCTGGCTGGTGCTGGAGGTTCAGGAGCCAGACTAGGCTGCAGTCTGTGGTCCTCCCGCCTCACCCCCAGGCTGGCTGGTCTATCCCAGCAAGTCTCCAGGGGTGGGGACGGCTGGTGCGGTGGGGAGGGCAGCCTTCAGCTGCAGCACTCTAGGGCCAAGAGTGCTGTTGGGATGCCATGCAAGGGCCCCTGGGGGACCGGCCAGGCCAGCCTGACCCACAGGGGCCCCGCAGCACTCCAACAGCACTCCTGACCCTGTAGCGCCAGGTTCCAGCCTGCCCCACCCCCTAACCCTAGCCCTCCTCCCCCACCCTTCCCCCCCGCTTCCTGGGGCAGACCTCCCAGTATCCCATAGGCCTAGCCAGCACTGTGCTGGCCTGAGCAGGGCCAGATCTTTGCAGGCAGCGGGGGCCCGGAGCTGCAGCCCGTAAAGCTCCTGCATTGATCCAGCCCGAAGTGGTATCACAAAGCTACTCTGTCTGAATGAACTGGGAGGAACATCAATCACACTAGCAGCTTCACGACTTCAGAATACAGTACAAACATTACCCAACCTTCCAACATCCTGAACAGCAGCTTACAAATGTTCTTTCCATTGGACAAATGACAAAACCGAGTCCACAGGGATTAAATAGGTCACCCACAGCCAAACAGAAAGTCATTAGCAGAGCCAAAATGAGGACTCAGGAATGTGTGACTTCCAGTCCAGTACAAATCATGAGACTGTGCTGCCCCACATATCCCCAAGGGGTCAGGCCTAGCACTAATTGGTGCTCAGAAACATGCTGTGGCCATGATTCAAACAACATGACAGTGCCCTGTAGATAGTACCACACCTAGCTATTGCACATTTTTTTTTGTTTTTTGTGGCGTATGGAGCTCTGTTTCAGGGGTATATAACCACACCTGGATCACAAGTTAACCTACTGGCTCACCAGCAAGTTGCTCCTAGGGCTGCTGCAGTACCTTAGGAGAATGCACAGTAGCAGAAACCAGGAATTTCATGATGGTTAATGGCACAAGATACCTAGCAGTGCATAACTGCAGTGCTAAGTTATGGCAGTGTCCCTGGGCTGTCTTATGGGCCCTGGTGTCTCTGGCTGCGTCTACACTTTTTCTTAAGTCGACTTAATCATCTTGCTTAAGTCAACTTAAGGAAAATTAAGTCGACTTTATTAAACCTCGAATTAATTCGACTTAAGGCTTAATTTGACTTTTTAAAGTCGAATTAAGCCAGTGTAGAGGTGGGGTAGCCCTAAGTCAACTTAGGCTACCCCAGGACTACATCAATGCCCTCCCTGCTGGAGGGGGGGCACAGGGGGAGCCTGGAATGCCCTGCCCACCCTGCCCCTATGCCCTGCCAGGGTCCCTGACCCCCTTTGCCCCATTGTACTTATGCCCTAGGTCCCCCTAGCCCCTAGAAGTCAACCTAGGCATCCAGTGTGGAAACTCTAGGTCAACTTTGTAAGTTCCCCCCAAAGTCGACTTAAAATTTAAATGTAGACTCACTAAGTCAACTTAACTAAGTCGACTTAAATTTCCAAGTGTAGACATAGCCACTGAGAATGCCCCTTTCCACTGCTAACATGCCCCCAATGCTGGAGAAGAGATGACGAAATTCCTAGGGCAGTATAAGCTACTCAAAGGAATTCTCCCCTCGTCGGTCCTGATGTTATATTGCACTGTTCTAGGCTGCTGCAACAAGGGCCTGGGGCAGGATGGAGAATCCTTCCCCAGGTATACATTGGGATATAGAGGACCAGATGTGGATTCTGAACTCAGGGCAGAGACTCTAGCTGTGGGGTCACTGCCATTCAGTGGATGCCACTTATTAGCAACCCCTTGGCTGACAACAAAGAGTTGCTATTTATCAGGCAGTTCCTAATAAGGCCGGTATCTCGGGTAGCAGCCAACGAGGAAGCACTTGGATATGCCTTCCCTGGCTGCAGCCCTGCAAACCTGCCGACAGCCAGGGCAGCAGCAGGAGCTGAAGCCCAGCTGATGATGCTTTCTGGGGGGAGCAGGGTGCTACAAGTCCATGGGACTGCGTCATATTCTCTTAAGGAGTCAGGGCTCAGTGCGCCCCAATGCTTCCTTCCCCACATGCAGTCTTGGAGAATGCATGGAAAGATACAAGACCACTCTAACATCCTGGCACATTCACTTTCCCTATTACTGCCGTGCAGTCTGCACACAGCCGTCCCTCGCACACTTTTCTCCCTTGCAGGCCCTTGGTACAGGTTTGTGAGACTGCAGCTCCAGAAGGAAGTGCTGGTACCGGCTGAGCAGGGCCACAGGCAGGTTTGCAGGGCTGCCGTCAGAGGAGACATCCCAGTACTTCCTTCCCTATTGCAGCCCTGCAAAACTACCTGCAAGAGGGGCCTTTCTTCAAAGGGAGCTGCTAATAAGCAGCCTGACATTGCAACTCTTCCAACTTCCTGCATCTTGGCTAGAAATTTAGGGCTTAATCGGCCCTGGATCTACCTTATCCAACCCAGCGGTTCTCAACCACTGTGTCGTGTGGCATAAAAGTGTGTCGCGACAGGCAAGCACCCCAGCTGCCAGGGGCGTTGCTGGATAGCAAAAAGATCCAGGGCTGTGGTCCCCAGCCCACTCCCTGCTAGGCCCACTCCCCCCAGGCCACATCTCCAGACCCCACCCCCTGGCCAAGCCACTAGGCCCCTCCCCCAGTTCACCCCCCCCCCCACACACACAGAAACAAACCCACACCCCAGGCTCCTCCCCATGCTGGGTTGCAATACAGCTCCTTTGTACTCATCTGTACCAAGAACTACGACAGAAGCAATCTTTCTTAAACAGTCAGACCATGTCAGAAGGACACATAAAACGTGTCTCCCTGTCTGACAAGGCACAACATTCCCCATCCCCTCCAGGTTCCCGTGGCTGAATATCAGGAGCCAGGGAACTCAGCAAACAGGAGTGGGAAGGAGGGTGATGGAGCAGGAGAGTGGGGAGAAGGGGAAGGGTGGCAGGGGAGCAGTGCAGCTGGATGGTGGGCACCAGGAAAGGCAGCACAGCAGCTGCATGTTCCCAGGCTGTTCCAGCCCTGGGCCACATGCCTGAGCATGCCGCAAGGCAGGAAATTTGAAAAAGGCTCTGGCCAGGTCCCAGCTTTCAGGTGCATACAAAGCAGGGGGAGGAAGTTGGGGAATTCACAAGGCAAGCAGGTAGACTGCCTGGGGCTTCCAGTGTGGTGCCATGAGCAGTGTCACACTAAACTAGCAGACCCAGCCAGCCAGGCTGCCAGCCTGTGCCTCCCCTGCAAATAGCCAAAGAGAAGACAACAGAGTGAACTGAAGAAAAGTGAACTGAAGAGAAGGCTGCTGCACTGTTCCCTACTCTCACCCCACAGCTCCTGCCAGACTCCCAATCCCTCTCCTAAGGAGACAAACCAGAAAGGACAACAGCCAAAGCTGAGAAAGCCCACTCTTATAGGAAAGGTAGAGTCCAAACTAAAAATGCAGCATTATTGGGCTGACAGTAATGGGGACAGAACTGAGGGGACAGATCCTGCACCAGGGGCCAAAAATCACCTTTTCCAGTACCTGTCAGAGAGAGAGAGCAACCCTAAATTGTCACATACTCACACCCTAGAATGGGCAGGGGGAACTCAAACATCAACTCCATTTCCTCCAGTCACCCTCCACCCCCTACTTAATTGCAAACAAACAAGAAAACCAAATTTCAAAGCACAGAATAAATTTTAGGTGCACAATATGGTGCTGGTCTGCAGATTTATCTTTATAAATAAGGCCAGCATTGGCACCCCCTGCTCAGGGATGATCCACTCATCCCCCAACTGACCTCACTGCATGAGGAGGAGGGGCGATGCCCAGCCGGCTTGATGGACCCAGGCCCAGAGGGGGTCCCTGGCTAGATGGGAGGGGTAACCCCACCTCACACTTGCCACCTGGGCCAGGGGAAAGCACAGAAGGGCTGTGATCCCCAGCCCGCCCTGTCATATGTTGCATAGTGGGGTATAATCTGTATAACTTTGCTTTCTCTCCTGACATGTAATTGTGTGGTGGTTTGATGAAAAACGTGCCATGAAAGCAAGGTTCCTTTCTGAATGCTTATAAACATGCTCTGCATTATTATGGTATCATGTTTCCTGCAGCATCACATGTATGTGTATATAGATCAGTAGATCTGAAACATCCCAGGTATTTCATATGGCTCTGGGTGGAGTCTCTCTCTCTCAGCATGAAAGCTGATGAGATTGGATACATGACAAAAAATAACGTAAATAAAGAGAATCACCTAACAACAAGGAGAAGGGAACAAAGAATCTCAGCGAGTCACACCTGGAAAAAGGGAGGGGATGGAAAGTTTGATAACAAGACACTTGGAAGTGTGAAAGAGCTTATTTCTGGGGCCTCTTATACCAGAGTTGACTTTTGCTTAAGGTAATTGGTATGATGATATGCAGTTGTAAAATGCTTACAGGGGCTAGTCTTTGCATTTGAAACTTTTACTTTAAGCCTGCATAAACAACAAGCATTAGTCCACTGTGGCTTTTTCAACACAGGCCAAAATGGAAGCACATAAAATAACATGATTTCTAGCAGGTAAAAATAAGCTTCACTCATGATCTCCCAATAGAAATCTCAAATCTGAGGATTTTTCCCCCAGGCCCTGGCATTTGCTCCCCTACCAGCCTGGGAAGTGGGAGAGAGGGGAATCCATTTGAAACCCATCTCCCCTCAGACTTGGGGAGGGTGAAGATCCCTAAGAGGATCAAAGCTGAGGATGGGGGAGCTGTACTATGGCTTCAGGAAGGGGGGCAGCTGATGGAGGTTGTAGGACTGAACTGATCCCTGAATTAAAGGGGTTTGGTTTGGGACAGAACTGAGGGGATAGGGTTAATTACTGAGCAGGAGGTGAGGGGGGGCAGAGGTGGGGGGACAGGTCCTGTACCAGGGGCCAAAAATCACCTTCCAGTACCTGTGGGAGAGAGGGCAACCCTAAATTGTTACAAAAAATTGTTACTCACACCCTGGGATGGGCAGGGGGGAACTCAAACACAGGAAGGTAGTTTAAAAACAACGCTGTTTCCTCCAGTCACCCTCCACCCCCTGCTTAATTAACAACAAACAAGAAAACCACATTTCAAAGTACAGAATAAATTTTAGGCACATCATATGGTCTGCAGAAGTCATAAATAGGGGCATCATTGGCACTCCTGGCTGGGGGACGAGCCCCAAGCCACCCACCCCTCAGCTGACCTCACTGTACAGTCTGGTGGTGACCAGTCCCCACCTGCCACCCTGGAGAAGGGGGGGGGGAGACAATCCCAAACCTACAATTTGCTGCTGCTCTGGCTAGTCACCAACCCATGGGGCAGGGGATGATCCCCAGCCTGCTCCCCAGACCCACTGGACTGACCTGGGGATTGATCCCCTGCTCCCAGCACCACCACCTTCAGATTCCCCCTCCCCACACACACAGTACTTAGTGGTATTGTGTAGAAGAAGCTGCTCCTAAATAAAGCAGGGTGCAGAGGAGTCAGCTGCAGTGCTGCTTGGCTGAGCTGGTGCAGCAGGGGAGAGAGGATTTAAAGTTCCCTCTTCTCTCCCTGCTAGGTGTCTGAGCTACAGGCTGCAGCTAGCTCGTTCCCAGCTTAGCTCCACCTCCCCTGCAAACAGGCTGTCTGCTCATGTGCCTGCTGGGGAAAATAGATCGGGGCTGAGGCTAATCAACGCGGGGCCGACGCCCTGTGAGTCCAACGGCAGCTATACCTCTGCCAGCTGCAACTGCTGGGTATTTAGAAGCTGGCACTCCAGTCCAACAGCTTATAAAGGGCCAGCAGCAAAAAAGCAGCCCCCCCAGTGCTCTCAGCAGAGGCACTTGGATCAAAGCACCTCTGCTGAGAGACCTCAGCCCCCCTGCTCCAGGTAGTGTAGCCTGCAGTACACATCCCCCAGCTGTAGGGGGAGGATTGGCTCCAGGATGCTCCCAGCCCAGCTGACTTTTCAAATGGGATTTAGACATGTAGGAGTCTAAATTCTATTGCCTATCAGTGACTTCTAAATGTTTATACCTAAATGGCTCCTAAATGCTTAGATCTCTTCCAAGCACAACAGAGCATAAATAAAAGTATGGGCACCTAAGTGCTTTGTTGATGGGAACAGGCCAGCACAGTTAAACAGAATATATAGAATGATAGACAATTCAATATGTTATACTAAAGATAAAGCAGATATTTCATTCTGCAGTATGGCAATTCAACAAAAGAAAATGTTTCTTAAGATACCCAGCATCTGACGATGTTTTTACCTATTTGTGTACTATCCTATAGATTCACAAAAAGATACTGCCACCTTGTGTGGAGAAATATAGATGCTGTAAAATACAGACAGTACTTTACATACATGTTCATGCTGTGAATGTGTACCAATATGCAATATCAGTACACACGTTAATTTAATATAGTACTAAACTTGCAGTTTAAAGCATCACACCAGGAATGGGCAAAAAAATCATAAGATGATTTCTTTTGAAGTGGCTTTACAATGGTGAGTTTAATTAATGTTCTTATTACTTCCTCTCAGAAACTCTCTCAGAAATTAAGAAATCACCTTATCAGCATCCTGTACAGCAAACAGAAAAAAATTAGAAACGAAGTCTCCACACTGGATTCTCTTCTACAAAACCATCATCCAGCACATTCTTCACTCTGGGTGGACTTCACTAAATTTATGCCATCATGTGCCGGAAATGCCCCTCTGCCTTATATATTGGACAGACAGGACAGTCTCTGCGCCAAAGAATCAATGGACACAAATCTGACATCAGAAACTGCAATACTGAAAAACCTGTAGGGGAACACTTCAACCTCCCTGCTCACTCCCTTAACGACTTGTTAATAGCTGTGTTGAAACAGATGAATAACAAATCACAGCTTCAAAGAGAGTCTGCAGAACTCGAACTTATATGCAAATTTGACTCAGTTGCCTTAGGGTTAAACAGGGACTATGGATTTTTCTCGCATTACATCAAGTGAATTGACCTCCCCCCTCTATGTGCTGTTCCCCAGTGTTTTGAATCCTAACACCTACTTTGATTTGCTGTTATAGCCTGACCTGATGCTATGTCATACACTCCCCTGCATTTAATTTCCTCCCACTCTGTAACTTTCCTATCTTCAAAGCGTCTGACGAAGTGGGATTTTCTCCCACGAAAGCTCATGCGATTAATAAATCTGTTAGTCTTTAAAAGTGCCACAAGACTCTTTTGTCTTTCTACAATAGACTAATACGGCTACCCCTTTGGAATTATTACTTCCTGGCATTGTAGCTCTTTTCTGAACATGTTCCATTTCTGTCAATATCTTCTTTTACGTGTGGTCACTAGAATTGGACACAATTATTTCAGTAACAGTCACCTAAGTGCTGTAATTCCTCCTGCCTAATTCTTCTCCATATTCATAGAATCATAGGGACCTCACGAGGTCATCTAGTCCAACCCCCTGCTAAAGAGCAGGACCATTCCCCCTAAATCACCCGAGCCAGGGTTTTGTCTAACTGGGCCTTAAATATCTCCAAAGATGGAGATTCTACCCCCCCCCCCCCCAGGTAGCCCATTCCAATGCTTCACCACCCTCCTAGTGAGAACATTTTTCCTAATATCCAACCTTGACCTCCCCAGCTGTAATTTGAAACCATTGCTCCTTGTTCTGTCCTCTGTTACCCTTGAGAACAGCCTAGCTCCCTCTTCTTTGGAGCACCCCTTCAAGTAGTTGAAGGTTGCTATCAAATCTTCCCTCAATCTTCTCTTCTGTAGACTAAATAAGCCTAGTTCCTTCAGTCTCTCCTCATAAATCATGTGCCCCAGCCCCCTAATCATTTTCGTTCCCTTTTATATATCTGTAACCCTTCTGCCAGGTGTGAGCAGCAAAAAAAGGGCTGGGTTCAGCTATTTAGAGGTGCTTTTTAAAAAATCTAACAAATGCCACAAGGGGGAGCCAACTCCCAGAAATTCTGTGGATTCCCTTAAATAAATAAATAAATAAATAAATAAATTCCCACTCACAAGCACTGAGTCTGTAATTGAAACAAGTAAAACAGTACAGGGAAAAGGGGGCACAGAATCAACTTGGAAAAACAAAGAAACAATAGAAGTCTCTCCCCCTCCCCACCCGCCCTCCAAATAGCCATTGCCACTGTATCTTAGGAGTCCTGTGTGAACTCTAAGTCCACTTCATAAGGTTGACTTAAAGTCGACTTATTAAAGTCGACCTAAATCCCTAAGTGTAGACATAGCCTAAAGGAGTGATCTCAAAGTGGTGCATTTTTATTCATCCTTACAAAATACAAGCACTGTGAAGCTACATTGAAATTAATAATCCATCATACATTGAGTGAGAAATTTTACCTATTCCTTTACATTGTTAATGTGAAGTTTCTACTTCATTCCCAGTTTCTAAACATGAAATTATTCTTAACATATACAATAAAATATTGTCAAGAGACAAATGAAACATTTAGTACATCACTGCAAATCATCAGTGGGGGAAAAAACCCAACAATTGAACAATGAAGTAGCATACATTTTATGAGTAAAATAGTGAATGGTGTTAAGGTGCTGTTATGAGCACCCCATAAACTGGCCGCCACCTCCGATATACAGACATAGAAACTGTTTCTCCTCAGGTCACGTACAGAAATTGTTTATCAGATACTGTCCCCAGGTCACATACCAGATACTGCCCCCCAGGTCAGGTAAAGAACTCCTGGCTGCTAGGCTTGTGACTATCAACATGCTTTATTGCACGCAGAGAACTCCTGGCTGCTAGGCTTGTGACTATCAACATGCTTTATTCGGACCCTGATTCGCTCTCAGCCAGCTCCCAAAGGGGTGGGTCATCCCCCTCGCCCATGTGCTGGAGGGCAAGTCAATCATGGCTGCTCTGCCCCCCCCCCCCCAGGGGTGTAGAAGGCTCTGACCCGGAACCTAGAGAGCTGGTGAAAATTCCTTTGCACAAATAAGGACAGGAGGAACCGGGCAGACCCTCGCCCCAAAATTCCTGCTGCAGCGAAATCTGGCCAATCACAGCCCTCGGCAGGAAGCCGTGGCCTGGGCCATAAAAGCTCCCATGCCGCATGGAGCAGGGAGAGTCTCCTCGAGTTAACTGCTAGGCCTGATCACCCTGCAGTAGGAGTTCCCCCGAGAGTGCCGGCCCGAGTCGATTTCAACCTCCGCCTTAAGACGTTATGCTGTTGTTAATCACCTGCCTGATAGTTGTGGTAGGTATGTAAACTGAACCGGAGTCATCCCCTATGTTTACTTCTCATGATTGTTTCTTTCCCTTTAAATGTATATAGTTGAATGTGAATAACTCTTCTACCTCAGTTTTAACCCAAGATATTACAATTGGTGTAGGTTTGGGGATTATTGTTATGTTTATAGTTTATGTATTGGACTCTGTCTTGCTATACGTTGTCTCTGAATTATCAAAAGAGTCCAAGAGGAGGGTTTATTCTAAAGGTTTATTTCTGTGTGACTCATGATATGCTAAACTGTGGGTAATCACCTGGGGCTATCTTGTTATCTGTGAAGCTGACTTCTGAGTTTAGTCCAGCAAGCAGCACAACTGTTAACCCTTTGCATCCCCAAAAAGGGAGCCTAATAAAGTTCATTATTTTTGGCCACCACTTTAAGTTTCCAGGAGCCTTCCTTCTCCCATCCTTTACCCACTGCAGACAAATGGAAGAGTCACACAAATTACAATCATTCAACAAAATATTCATATATGCAAACAAGCCAGAGATGGTATAGCATACACGAGGCTTTATTCTACAATGAACCCAACTGCATTGTGTTTTAAAAAACAGTTTAGACTGATTTCTAAGCTTTTATGAAGTGGGAATATTCATAAGATCAGTGCCAGAGCATTCTAGAAAGAAAAGGCATAGTATATAAATCCTCAATTACTGTATAAGAAGAAAAAAATTATGACTTGGACACAGCTGGCAATCTAAATGCGGGCTTGAGTTTGGGAATTCTGCATTGTTGGTACTAGATCATGTTAGGCTTTATAGATAAGAATAAAAACTGATTTAATAAACACCCTCTCCCCCCCAACAATACAAAGTCAGTGTGAGGAACACAGTACATAAGTGCTACGCTCAGACATTTAGAAGCAGATACTTGTTTAAAGTGTTGGGATCTGCATGAAAAGACATAATGCACTGGCTGATAAAAAGGAGTACAATAATTCAGCCCATTCTGGATGAGGGCAAAGATGAAGTCAGCAACACTAACCTGGGAAGAAATACATTAGCTTGCCAACATTCAGAATTAAGCAAAAATTATGATCAAGTACATCTAAAACTATACTCCCTGTAGCAGGATGTCAGCACATGACCCACCGGCAGGCAGTGGTTAAAGTATAATTTGACGGGCCCTGGAACCCTCCTAATCTCCAGGCCCCCTTCCTGTATTGTCTGGGCCCCCTTCATGCATGTGTGGGCCTCAGCCCAGGTAGGCATTTGCAACCACTTCTCAGTACCACATGCATTGGTCATTGCTCCATAAAAATATTTATAATTTTATATGGCGTTTATGTCTATAGCAATTATTGTCACAAACTAGCAAACACTGCATAACACAGTAAGTATTGTGATTAACAACGGCGGGGCGTAGGACCTGCCAGCAGCCAGGGCTGGGCGTAACATGCGTTCTGCTGGATTCTTCTATTTTTAGGGGCCCCAGAACTCTGGCCCCTCAAATTTGTGGGCCCCCAAACTGTTTCGGTGTGTTCCCCCTTACTTTAACCCCTGCCAGCAGGGCACCTCCTGGTGATGGTATTGGGGAATTTACCTCAAGAGGTCCCCCTGCAGGTGATCAGTGCTCTGCCTTTTGCTACACCATCTCCTGTCCAAATCTGTTTGTGGGCCTTAGCCCTCTGGCTAAGCCCCTTTGCAATCAACCCCTTCCATGGTATAGCACAACTTACTTCCCTCCTGGCCACTAATTAAACAAGTCAATGGCCAATAAGCCTGTGCCCTCCTGGCACGCTGGGGGAACAGGAAGAGACCCAGGCCCGCCCACTTCTCCAGACCCCAGTACAGGGACTCTAAGCTTCTCCTCTGAGGACTTCTGCCTCCCTCCAGTCTCCACACTGCAGTCAATCCCCTGGGCCCCTTTCCCTGCAGCACCCAGTCACATGCAGGTCCTCACCAGCCTGGAGTCAAACCACCATCTACTCCTGGCTCCTTGCCCCAGACCACTGCTCCAGCCACTGCCACGGTCCGCTCCTTTCAGGATCCCCTGCTCCTAGTCAGCTCCCATCACAGTCCACACACTCAGAGCTCTCCAGGGTGCTGGCTCTCTCAACCAGCCTACTAGGGGAAAGGGCCTTCTCCATGCAGCTCCAAGGCAGACTGAACTCTGTGCCCTGCCCCTGCTTCCTCCCTTCTTATACTGGCAGCCTGTCCCTGATTGGCTCAGAAGCCCAGCTACCCTATTGGCTTCTACTCCCAGGCCCAGTTTAACCCTCTCGATGCCATAATGCTACACTCCCCTCTTAAACACAAATGGCTCTTGGGGGATGGATTGATCATACCAATTAGGCATGAAAGACCACATGTTCTCAAAACAATTCTTTAGCTAATCAAAGGTACATGTTGAAAGACAAGCTGCTTGCCAGTTTAACAATATCTGGCAAGCCACCTCCCTTACACTGAAATGTTTGAGCATAGCATGGATGAGGATCAAGGTGACAATATGAGTAGCAGCCATAGATAGAGATGACACTGATGATGGCTTTGACAAATACATGTTTTCAGATCTACATGTCAAAGCTAAACTCACTGGGATTACGAAAAATCAATGTCTTCATGCAAGAAATACATCCCTACATTAAAAAGTAAGTTTAAAAGTTGATATTTCATAATTTGTTTAATATATAGCTACATAATTGTTTTGGGTTTGTCATGTTTGGCTCCATAATTTTTATTGGCAAAAGAGCTTTTGAATAACACCCAACTTGAGTGATTTTTGATGAAGCTGTATTATCAAAAATTTCCACTAATTGGAGGACTTGGAACTAGGGACTGAGCAAGTAAAATCCACCCTGCCACCCTACAGAAAGTAACACCATTGAAATTATGATTCTCTAGATATTTATGAACCAAATGATATCTCCCTTACCCTTCTATCACTAACTTCACTAAGTAACAGAAGTGAGATTTTATTACCCTATGCTCCCGTACAGATGTTACTAGCATGAATCCTGACTAAATCAAAGGCTAAGTCTACACTTGCAAGTTAGTTCGAATTAAGGAATTAACTAATTCGAACTAGCTTTTGTAAGTGTAGACATAGTCAAAGATTTTGTACGCATGTGCATTTTAAATACAGACAGCCACGATTTTAAAATGCTTTTGTTAAAGGACTATAGGTTATAGATAGCAATCTACAAAGGAGTCAATATATTCATAAACTTCTTATAAGCAGTTCTATTTTCATGAACTCAGTAGTAGACTTGAAACCATGCTCTTCTGGCCATACTTTACTGTTACCCTAACAGCTGTTGCAGCACTAAATCCTCTTCTTTTGGAATGTTTCACTTATTTCTTCTGAGGATCTGTAGTATGACATGAAATGCCGCTGAGTTATTACATGTGTCCAGTATGGATTAAGTATTAGTGTAAGTGTATTTAATCCTATGACTGATACAATAAAATGTGGAAGTCCCATATTTTCCATCACATCATTCCAATTGGAAATAAACACCCACCACATGTAATAAGAAAGGACCATGCGGCAATGGTACACATGGATCAGTACCCATTCATCTGCTTTGCAAATAAAGGTATTAGCCCAGCCAAACTGGAAGAGACAAAAACAAAGAAAGAACAATGAAATTACATCTTAATAGATAAGGTAGTCAGTGTTTTCTATAAATAAGATACATGTTTAGTTTTCCTGTTGTGTTTAGCGTAAACTGGCACACAAACATTCTTGCAATCATTTTTCTCTAGAGTATTAAGGGAAACATTTAGAATTCTAAACCACTTTGCAAATATGCGTATACAGCATCACTTAGGGGCAGCCACTTAGCTGCGGCTGGAGGAAGACAATCAAAGCAGAGCACTAATCACAAACGTGCAGTAGGGTTAGCAGGGTCTGGGAACTTTTGCTTACCACTACCCAGGCAGACCTTGAATCTCTGACTGCTCCAACATCTACGTGTACAAACAGGACCGCCATGTTTAAATTCTCATTAAAAACACAGCAAAAACAACGAGAGTCCTGTGGCACCTTAGAGACTAACAGATTTTCTTCGGCATAAGCTTTCGTGGGCTATAACCCACTTCGTCAGATGCATGAAGTGGAAATCACAGTGGAGAGGTGTATATACACATGCCAGGATGAAGGAGGGCAAGTGTTAGCAAAATCAGTTCAGAGAGCAGATGGAACCTATTCACACCAGTAGTCCATGGGTGAACAGAACAATCACTTTTTGTAATGAGCTAACCATTCCAAGTCCCTATTCAGACCCAGCAATCTTGACACAATCAGATTGGGTCTGAATAGGGACTTGGAATGGTTAGCTCATTACAAAAAGTGATTGTTCTGTTCACCCATGGACTACTGGTGTGAATAGGTTCCATCTGCTCTCTGAACTGATTTTGCTAACACTTGCCCTCCTTCATCCTGGCATGTGTATATACACCTCTCCACTGTGATTTCCACTTCATGCATCTGACGAAGTGGGTTATAGCCCACGAAAGCTTATGCCGAAGAAAATCTGTTAGTCTGTAAGGTGCCACAGGACTCTCATTGTTTTTGCTGTATGCAGACTAATACGACTACCCCTCTGGAAATTAAAAACACAGTAGCAGGACTGAGGTAATCCCATTAGGGCTTGAAGTTGAGTTCAGATAGTTTAGAATTGAAGCTTAAACAAGTAAGACACACTGCTTAGAACTGATTACAGTTTGGGGGGGCAGGATTGATTCCTTCCCTCCCTACAAGCATAGCAGAGCTCTTCAAGGCTGTTCTCCTTCTCTGCAACCATATAATATACATACATTCTCAGATGTTGAGCACATATGCACACCTCATGAGTCTCAAGGGCTATGTCTACACTTGCACTTTTAAGTCGACTTAGTGTGTCTACACTTACAATTAAAGTCGACTTAAAGGGGAACTTACAAAGTCGACCCAGTGCATCCACACTAGATGCTCTAGGTCGACTTTGTGGGGCTAGGGGGACCTTGGGCAGGTCCACGGTGGTGGGGGGCACCCCCTGTGTACAATGGGGCAAAGGGGGACAGGGACCCTGGCAGGACAGAGCCCTGTGTGTGACACTGTCTGGATTTAGGGAAGCATTTATGATATTATTCTCTGCGGCTATTTCATAAATGCTATAATCGATAGGAACTATGTCGTGTTTGGTATCAATAGAAAGGTAGTAATTTGCTGGGAATGATTATATAGTTTGTCTAGGAATTCTATTTTGATTAGAAGTTAAGAATTTGATGTTATATCCATACTTTAACATGTGTCATTCTGGACAAATGTCTTAGACGGGAGGGTGTGAACAACCATTGTCTCCTTAATGTTAAGGAATCTGCCAGGTGATGTGGTCCCAGGGAGTATCCTGATGAGCCATTGAGGACATAAAGAATACAACCATTGTATCCTTAATGGCTCATCAGCTTACTCCCTGGGACCACATCACCTGGCAGATTCCTTAACATTAAGGAGACAATGATTGTTCACACCCTCCCGTCTAAGACATTTGTCCAGAATGACACAAGTTAAAGTATGGATATAACATCAAATTCTTAACTTCTAATCAAAATAGAATTCCTAGACATAAGCTATATAATCATTCCCAGCAAATTACTACCTTTCTATTGATACCAAACATGACATAGTTCCTATGGATTACAGCATTTATGAGATATCCACAGAAAATAATATCCTAAATGCTTCCCTAAATCCAGACAGTGTCACACCGTGCCCACATGCCCTGCCCTTTGGGGGGCATGCCAGGGTCCCTCTGTGCCCCCCCCCCCGGCAGGGAGGGCATTGGTGTAGTCCTGGGGTAGCCCTAAGGGCTACACTGGCTTACTTCGACTTTAAAAAGTCAAATTAAGCCTTAGGTCGAGTAGAAAGGTGGTTTAATAAAGTCGACTTAATTTTCATTAAGTCGACTTTATTTTCCTTAAGTCGACTTAAGAAAGCAGCTTTAGTCGACTTAAGCAAAGTGTAGTGTAGTCGCAGGGCATATTAAGTTGACTTAAGCCAAGTTTAAGTCGACTTAATTTACTAGTGTAGACGCAGCCAAGCAGAAATGTATTATTCTGTGTTAAGCTTCTTGGAGCTGATGACCTAGTCTCATGTTACTATTTTCAGTCTTTAAAAATAAATCTTTTAAAAATTGAATTTAGTCACCTAATCTTTTGTCCTGTGCACAAGATCCTGAGTAGTTAGTGAGTACAGTAAGTTTTTAAAATCTTTCCTTTTTGTTTTCTTGCTACAAAATTGGTTAAAAAAAAGCTATTTGGACAATATTGAGGTATTTTAAGAGTGAGAAAATTAAAGATTTTGATGTTAAATTCACTTCAAGTTTGGAAGAACTGTTCTGGGACCAAGTATTTATCTCCAGTTTTGGAGGCCAATGTTTTTTGTATTTATTTATTTATTTTTTTTGAGAGGGAGGCAGTCTGAGATTTATAATGAAAACTTATATCATGAAGAAGTAACTCAATGAGTTCTTACCTTTGTAAGTATCACATATATGAAACCTGAAGGAGTGCTTATCTCTTGTAGCAATCCGATCAGGAGTAGATAGTGTCCACACTTTGTGTTAGTTAACACACCAAGAAGCCCACCAAGGGCAAATACATGATGAGCTACTACGAATATGTTAAATGTCCTGAAAACAATATATGATACACAAACAATGACATTATCAAGTAAGATGACACCAAAGGCTGTTAAGCAATGAAACCAGCTCCATTTTTGCTGTGAATATACTTGGTCAGCTTGAAAAACTGGATCTATGAGCAGGGCCCAGAATCCAGCTACAGAACACTGAATTCCAAACAGGCCACGTACGGTATCCAAATTCAAGAAGATCTTCTCCTTTACTGAGAAAGTGTTGTAACTGGCACTGATGCATGAGTACAGCCAGTGAGCTAGAACAAACACACCCAGGTAAATGAAAAATCCACCTGCCGCTAACATCAAACGAACTTCCCATAGAACACAGTCCCAGTCAAATATGGTTCCGGACATTGCACCATCTGCAAGATTCATAGCTTCTTCTCTTAATCAAGATATTTGGAGGGAGTCTGAAGAGTTTCACCCACACGCTGGCCCTTTTAAAGCTACGGAGCCTGTGCTGTTACACGAATCAGAAATGTACCTGCAATTAAAAAAAGATAGAGGAGATTTGCAGAGGATATGGTCTTGTCATTTACCAAAGTCATTAGTTTCACTATAATATAGAGTTTGTTACAGTTTCCTAACAGTTTATAACTGTCATAAAAAAAACCTGTTCACAGCTGATAATTAGCCTTCAAGGTTTCAGTCAGTTCTGTTAGGATAAAATATCCATGCCAGCACACTAGGCCTCAGAAATATAGAGGATAATCAAACAGGCAGCATGCAGGCTGTCTTTTGTTATGTATTCTTCCCTGAACCCATTTCTCTTGTCAGGTACCCTTCCCTGCCTAATGTTACGTAACCAGCTGACCCCCCCACCCTTACCTTATATGGAAGTTAGTATTCCCCTACCTGTTGAGACCACCCCCCTCTCACCAGCCTGACCCTTTTACCATATATAGAGTTGTTTTTCCCAAAGGAAACAAAGAACTGTTAGAAACTAGTGTAAACAAGCAGTATGTGTATATAAGCAGTTGCCATGTTACTTCCATTTTGAAGTTGATACCGTTTTGTTCAGTGTTCCCAGTACTGGTCTTGTGAATAAACCTCTTCAATGTTGTCTGTATTGCCTGATTCTTTTGGAGGGACCTTTCTAACTTTAAAGTACATAAAAGAGAAGATGAGATAGAGAGAAAGACTTCTTATTTCCTTATTTGACTTCTGGGGGAATTCTGTGCCAATTTTTAAAAAAAATTCTGTACAGAATAGTTTAAAATTCCATACAATTGATTTGTCCAAATAACACTATATCATTATGCCAGCTTCAATTATTTTGGTAATTTATTTCAAAATACCTGTCAGTAATATGGCCAGATCTATGCTACCACTTATGGGCTTGTCTACACTGGGGTGAGATTTAAAGTCGATTTTGAGACACCAAATTAATAAAAGTGGAGAAGCATTTTCATACAACACTCCTTGGTCCGAGTTCTTGCATCCTTATTGCTAGCTGTTAGGTCGACTGGAGAAGTGTTGCACTGTGAGTAGGGCAATTAGCTCCCTCCCCTTCCCTTCTTCTCACAAAGAAACAAACAGAAAACCTTTTTTCACACTGTTTTCCTTTGCTACAGACATGGAGCCTGCTCATCTCTGCTATGTTGTTGACAGCATTTCAAACACATCTCAACTTATTCTACAGTATTTCCAACAGAACATGAGGATCTGCGGTGCAGAAACCTGTGATGTTACTAAGGCCGCCCTGCTAGAAGCCATCGAGCACAACAATTCCCACTTTTGCGGGCTGTAACGTTTAACCTGCAGTCTGTGGAGCACCAGTTCTGGGCCTGGGACCGCATCGTGCTGACTGTGTAGGATGATGAGCAGCAGCTACCCAACTACTGTACATGGAAGGGCACTTTTACTAAATGAACCTAAACATGGGGCTTAAACAACCTGACACTGGCCAATAATTATGAAATTTAATCGAGAAGCCAATGTTACACACTGAGCTGGCCCTAATCTGTCATTTCCAAAACAAACTTTGCGGTGATAGCTACCATATGAAATTTATCTGGTGCAGGGATGAGGCTCTATCTGCCAATGATTAACACTCAGGCTTTTGTTTGAAAAAGCTTACATTAATTTTATACATAGCATTGGGCATAGGGTCACTCTATTACCCAGAAAAGAGTAAATGTCGATCATTCTGTGCCGGAGGAGGTTTTAGTGGGCTGCTAAATTTTGTTGCATGTATTTTTCACTCTTAGTGTTGTTTTAAACCAATGTTCAAATTATTTTATTCACTATATAAAATGTTTCCTGGTCTTATGACATACTTGCAAGACAATTAAGAATCCTAGGCTATGTCCACACTGGCGAGTTAGTTCGAATTAAGGAAGCTTAATTCAAACTAACTGAAGCCATGGCTACACGAGGCTGTAATTAGTTCGAATTGAGGGCTTCTTTAATTCAAACCAATAACTTCAAATAGGGTATTAGAAGTAAGAGTTAATTCGAACTAACTAGTTCGAATTAACCAATGTGGCCATGTTAGTTCGAACTAATTTCTTAGTTCGAACTAACCGGCCCAGTGAAATCAATGGAAATTGCTAATTCAAACTAAGCAAGTGCCATGAATGGCACTTGCTTAGTTAGAACTAATTTCTTCTAATTCGAATTAAGCTAATTCGAACTAACTAAAATTAGTTGGAATTAGTTAGTTCGAACTAACTAATTTTAGTAAGTGTAGACATAGCCCTAGAAGCTAGAGGTGTAAGAGTCCTGGAGTTCATGGAGTCCTACGCTGATTTCTGTGTTGCACCATAGATAGATAATAATAGATTTGCTACCTGAACATGGTAACCAAAGAAACCTGCAGGTTGGGTATGACAGACCAGAATCCTACATGTTTATTTATAACCCAGCCAGATTTATATCAATGCCCATTTGTCCACGTTCCCATTAGCACATGCAAATCTAGGACAGTGACTGTGTGATCAGAGAGGGTTATTTATTAAACCCTTCTGCCAGCTAAAATCATAGAATCATAGCATCATATAACTAGAAGGGACCATGAGAGGTCATCGAGTCCAGTCCCCTGCACTCACGGCAGGATCAAGTAAGTATGTAAAGTTACTCATATGCACGTCCTCAAGATCAGGGCCTAACACAGAGGCACAGGTCACACGGATGAAAAACATATTATACACACTAAAGGAATGAGCTCAAAGTGATACAAAAGATAAGCATTGTAAAGCTGTATGTAGGTGTGTATACACTTCCCCATTTATGAAAGCTCATTTGTTTCACTACAGATTAGACTGCATTAGTTTCCACTGATATATCCAAACAGTCTGGCACTAACACAAAAGAAACCTTTTCAAAGCTGATAATTAGCCTTCATGGTCTTACTCAGATACATAAAAGGTGAGATATAGAGAAAGACTTCCTGGTTCCTCACTTTGGCTATGTCTGCACTTGTAATTTTAAGTCGACTTAGTACGCCTACACTTAAAATTAAAGTCAACTTAAAGGGGAACTTACAAAGTCAACCTAGAGCGTCCACATTGGACCTGTGTACAATGGGGCAAAGAGGACAGAGACCCTGGCAAGGCATAGGGGCAGGGTGGGCTGGGATCTGCCCTGCCCTGTGCGGGGGCATGCCAGGCTCCTCCTGTGCCCCCCCCCGGCAGGTAGGGCATTGGTGTAGTCCTAGGGTAGCCCTAAGTCGACTTAGGGCTACCCCACGTCTACACTAGCTTAAGTCGACTCTAGGGAGTTGACTTAAGCCTTAGATTGAATTTAAAGGAGGTTTAATAAAGTCGACTTAATTTTAATTAAGTCAACCTTATTTTCCTTGAGTCGACTTAAGCAAGCTGCTTAAGTTGACTTAAGGAAACTGTAGTGTAGACCCTGGGTAAATTAAGTCAACTTAAGCAAGCTTAAGTTGACTTAATTTACAAGTGTAGACGCAGCCTTTATTCCTGGGGATATTCTGCACGAAAAAAATTAAAATTCTGCAGAGAACATAAAATTCAGAAGAGCTGATTTGCCCAAATAACACCGTATAACCATGCCATCTCTAAGTATTTTGATAATTTATTTCAAAATATCCAGCAGCAACTATGGTCATATCAACACTACCACTTACAGCAGCAAAACTTATGATTGACATAACTTTCACTGGCATAAGTGGTAATGTGCACAACCCTGTGTCCACAGGAGAGAGTCTGGGCTACCAGCATTTATTAGATGTGTATTTATTACAGCAGCTGCATCTCTACAGCTCTTCCGTTATAAGCTCACTATTGTAGACATGATTCATGTCTGTAATAATACAGACACACACAAAATTCCCACAAGAGTAGAGAGTTAAAGAAACCCCTCTGACAACTTAGGTCCTGTTTTTCTGCCTCTTCCCTCTCAGAATACAGCCGTGGCAAAAGACACCTATACCACCTCCCTCCCCAAGCCTCAACTGCAGCCTCTCCCACCCACCCCAGAGATCAACACTCCCAACGCTCAAAGCACAGGCACAAGGCGGCCCCATCTCAGATCCTCACACCTTTTACCCTGCAGAGCTCAGCTGTCGGCCCCTCCATCAGACACTCACATTCCCTCCCCTCTTCTCCCAGAGCTCAGGGATGCAGAGGGAAAAACAGCCTGATGCTGCATCCCACGCTTGCACAGTTTTCTGCATGCCACCTCCTTCCTGCAGTGCATACCTTTTCCTGGTCACTTTCTCTACTGGTTTTTCTTCCCTTCCTTTTACATCTACACATGTAGAAACACATTTTTCTTTTTTATTTTCTTCAAGTCTTCCTTTGTCTTTATAATTTATACCTCAACATTGTTGTATTTTTTTTTTTTAAAAACTTCTAATAGATTACATTTCAGGAGTGAACAAAAATAACAAATATAGACAAAAAGGACATGGACCAGTGCTAAAAGGAGAAAAACACAACAGAGGCTTATAATTCTTTAGCAGCATGTTTAAACATCATTAAATCTTCATTTTTTTCATATATAGGGCACTCTGGGACTGGATATGTATCACACTGTACCTCAAAATAACACTCTCTACCTATTTATTCACCCCATTATACGATTATAATGTTTCGTACAAAATATGCCTTGCAAGGTATCAGTAGAGAATTCATAATCTATTAATATTACTATCTTGTTGAATTATATGTATTTCCATTGTACCTGAAGTTACAAAATTTTGCTACGTTTGTTATTAAAGTATGTGGTGGTATGCCCACGGCTGGCCTTACAGTGATAACAAAACAGCAACTAAGACCCACAAGACAGATTTAAATCAGGACATAAGGAATACAACCATTGTGTCCTTAATGGCTCATCAGGTTTCTCCCTGGGCCCATTGTGCCTGGGAGCTTCCTTAACATTAAGGACACAATGATTGTAAACAACCTGTCTCGGGTGTTTACACAGAATCACACAAAGTATAGATATAACATCAAATTCCTAACTTCTAATACAAATACTATTCCTATGCATGAACTATATAATCATTCCCAGCAAATTACTACCTTTCTATTGATACCAAACATGACATAGTTCCTATAGATTATAGCATTTATGTGATATGAATAGAAAATAATATCATAAATGCTTTCCTAAATCCAGACAGCATCACACAGGGCTCTGCCCTGCCCTTTGGGGGGCATGCCAGGCTCCCCCTGTGGCCGCCTGGCAGGGAGGGCATTGGTGTAATCCTGGGGTATCCCTAAGTTGACTTAGGGCTACCCCATGTCTACACTGGCTTAATTCAACTTTAAAAAGTCGAATTAAGCCTTAAGTCTAATTAAATATAGGTTTAATATAGTCGACTTCATTCTCATTAAATCAACTTTATTTTCCTTAAGTCGACTTAAGCAACCTGCTTAAGTGGACTTAAGAAAACTGTAGTGCAGGGTAAATGAAGTCGACTCTAAGCAAGGCTGTATGTAACTTCCCTCCTCTCATGAAACAGCCTCTTTCCTGTAAATTTAACGCAAACCAGCAGGGAATTAACCTTGTTCAAACCCTATTTCCTTTCCTCAAGAAGGACCCGTGCAACATCCAGAAAATATTAGCAGAACAATCAGCACAAAAGGGGAAATGAGCTAAGAGCAGGCGGCTCTCCCCGGGACCCACCCCTCACACTCAGGAAAGTGACTATTTAGTTAATAAATCAGAGCCGTTCAGTGCCCTTTGCATGCTACTCACCGGCTGCACTGCTTCTGCATCAGCTCAGCTCTGCAGTTGCTGCTTTCACTTTCCCTCGCCCCAGAGAGCCCCGCCCCCACCTCCCCCGCCCCCCGCCCAGTGATTTCCTGCTGAGCCTTCAGCAGACATTAATCAATACCAAGCTGCTTCTGCCTCTGCGGGGGGCAGCTGGAAAAAGCCAATTCGCCTATCAAAGGAAGCCCAACTCTCTGATAACAAACCAGCCCACTTTGTTGAGTGGCCATCTCTGAGTATTTTGATAATTTATTTCAAAATATCCAGCAGCAACTATGGTCATATCTACACTACCACTTATGTCAGCAAAATTTATGGTTGACATAACTTTCACTGGCATAAGTGGTAGTGTGCAGAACCCTGTGTCCACAGGAGAGAGTCTGGGCTACCAGCACTTATTAGATGTGTATTTATTACAGCAGCTGCATCTCTACAGCTCTTCCGCTATAAGCTCACTATTGTAGACATGATTCATGTCTGTAATAATACAGACACACACAAAATTCCCACTAGAGAGTTAAAGAAACCCCTCTGACAGCTTAGGTCCTGTTTTTCTGCCCCTTCCCTCCCAGAATATAGCTGTGGAGCCAGACACCTACACCGCCTCCCTCCCCAAGCCTCAACTGCAGCCTCTTCCACCCACCCCAGAGATCAACACTCCCAACACTCAAAGCACAGGCACAAGGTGGCCCCATCTCAGATCCTCACACCTTTTACCCCGCAGAGCTCAGCTGCCGGCCCCTCCAGCACAGACACTCGCATTCCCTCCCCTCTTCTCTCCGAGTTCAGGGATGCAGAGGAAAAAACAGCCTGATGTGGATCCTAGACTTGCATAGAGTTTTCTGCATGCCACTTCCTTCCTGCAGGGCATACAGCCTCCTTCTTGCAGGACATAAAGAAAGTACAGCTGCTGGGAACCCCTCCAGCTCCCTCACCCTGGCAATGCCTTCTATTTGTGAGTTGGAGAGCTGAGTCCAGCACCCACTCATGGCAGCTAGCATCTCTGCAACACCAATTCTTTGACAGAAAAAGGAAATTCTGAGCTGAACATTAATTCTGTGCAAATTCTGCACTGCACAGTGGTACTGAATTAATTCCTCCAGGTGTACTACCTGAAGAACTAGTAGTGTCAATAGATATTAGCATCACTAAATATTCACCTTTTATTCCCATGTTATGTAAAGATATAATACCTTTTCCTGGTCACTTTCCCTACTGCTTTTTCTTCCCTTCCTTTTACATCTATACTTATAGAACACATTTTTCTTTTTCATTTTCTTCATGTTTTCCTTTGTCTTTATAATTCATACCTCTTTCCTGGAAGTTGGCTGTTTTCTTGGCATTTAACCCTAACCAGCAGGGAGTTAACACTGTCCAATCCCCATTTCGTTTCCACAAGAAGGAATCGCACAACATCCAGAAAATATTGGCAAAACAATCAGCACAGGAGTGGAAACAAGGGAACGAGGTAAGAACATGCGGCTCTCCCTGGGACCCACCCCTTACACTCAGCAAAGCAACTATAGTAATAAATTAAAGCTGTTCACCTAGTGCCCGTCGCACCATACTTACTGATTGTCCTGCTTCTCCCTCAGGTCTCCTCTGCCATTGCTTTCACTTTCTCTCCGCCCACCCCAGACAGTGCCCCTCCCGCCTCCCCCGCCTAGTGATTTACTGCCGGGCCCTCCATCCCTCTCATCAGACATCATCAATCAGTACCAGGCCGCTTCCGCCTTTGCGGGGGCCACTGGAATAGAATGGACCAGCTGGAGCTGCCAGGGAGATACCCGAACCCCGAGTAATGCACAGTGCCTGGGTTCCTCCTCCGCACCTATTGTATCTGCCTGATGTCACCATCCCTCCCCATCTGGAGGAGGGAGCAAAGCCGAACTGGGGTGTTCACATTTTCCCTCCAATCTTAATCTCGCAGCTGGAGTGGGATAAACCCTCCCCCCCCCGCCTTGGCGCTGTAGCCCAGGTTTGCGGGGTACAGACAGAGTAAAAGGATGAGTGCTGCCTGAGCCACTGGTGGTGGGTTGTGGATGCGGGGCGAGTCGTGTGCGAAGCTGGGCTGGAAGGGACCTGATAAGCTGAAGAAACACGGAGCTAGGACAGGCCCAGCCAGCACACACATGCCAGTGGACGGGATGCAGAAATTATTACCTGTCTCTGTTTCTGACACATAGATGCCCAATGCCAAAACCAGCCTTAACCTGTGACCCTCCCAACCACCATGGTTTCTGTCCTGTCTCTGTTTGTGTTACGTTGATACCCGATGCCAAACCCGGGTAAAACCCGTGACACCCCAAACTGCCATGGTTTCTGTCTGTCTCTGTTTCTAACAAACTAGGGAACATCAACAAACTAGGGAAATACAACCTAGATGGAGCTTCTATAAAATGGGTGAAAAACTGGTTGGATAACCGTGCCCAGAGATTAGTTATCAATGATTTGCAGTCAGGCTGGAAGGGCATAACGAGCGGGGTACCACAGAGATCAGTTCTGTTCAATATTTTTATTGATGATTTAGATAATGGCATAGAGCATACATTTATAAGTTTGTGGATGATGCCAAGCTGAGAGGGGTTGCAAGTACTTTGGAGCAGTGGTTTTCCAACCAGGGGTTGGGACCCAGAACTGGGTTGCTCACGGAGCCTCAGGTACTGGGTCATGGTGCACCCTAGTCCTGCTGCCAAAAGCCTGGAATGCATTGCTCAAAGATGTAATTGATGGGTCGCAGGCATATATCATTTTTTCAACTGGCTCCAGAGGAAAAAAGTTTAAAAATCACTGCTATGGAGGATACAATTCAAAATGATTTGGACAAACTGGTGAAATGGCCTGAGGTAAACAGAGTGAAATTCAATAAGAGCAAATGCAAAGTACTCTATGAGTACTTCACTTAGGAAAGAACAATCCACTGCACACATACAAAATGGGAAATAACTGCCCAGGAAGGAATTCTGTGGCAAGGGATCTAGAGGGTCAGTATAATGGTGGTTTGGGGATTACTAACAGGAGTATCGTAAATACACAGACAGAGTCCGGTGGCACTTTTAAAAGACAGAATTATTCATCATATGAGCTTTCGTGAGAGAAAATCTCTCTTCATCAGACACTTTGAAATGGGAAATATACAGAATGGGAGAAAATTAAATGCAGGGAAGTGTATGACATAGGAGCAGGTCAGGCTGTAAGACCTGATCCTATGTCATACACTTCCCTGCATTTAATTTCCTCCCATTCTGTAAATTTCCCATCTTCAAAGCATCTGACGAAGTGGAATTTTCTCCCACAAAAGCTCATGCGATAAATAAATCTGTTAGTCTTTAAAAGAGCCATAGGACTCTGTTTGTTTCTCTGCAATAGACTAACACGGCTACCCCGTTGGAACAGGAGTATTGTAAGTAAGACATGAGAAGTAATTCTTCTGCTCTATTCCGTGCTGATTAGGACTCAACTGGAGTATTGTGTCCCATTCTGGGCACCTCATTTCAGAAAAGAGGTGGAGAAATTAGAGAAAGTCCAGAGAAGAACTACAAGAATGACTAAAGGTATGGAATACTTGATTTATGAGGGAAGATTGAAAGAATTGGTTTGTTTAGTCTGGAAAAGAGGAGCATGAGAGGAAACATAATAACAGTTTTCATGTATCTAAAAGGCTACAAGGAGGAAAGAGAAAAAATTTTCTCCTTAGCCACTGATGATAGGACAAGAAGCAATGGGGCTTAAATTACAGCAAGGGAGGTTTAGATTGGACATTAGGACAAAATTTCTAACTGTCATGGGCTGCGTCTACACTTGTAAATTAAGTCAACTTAAGCTAGTTTAAGTCGACTTAATTTACCCTGCGTCTACACTACAGTTTCCTTAAGTCGACTTAAGGAAAATAAAGTTGACTTAATGAAAACTAAGTCGACTTTATTAAACCTAGAATTACTTCGACTTAAGGCTTAATTCGACTTTTTAAAGTTGAATTAATCCAGTGTAGAGCTGGGGTAGCCCTAAATTGACTTAGGGCTATGCCAGGACTACACCAATGCCCTCCCTGCTGGGAGGGGGGGGGACGGGGGAGCCTGGCATGCCCCCCCAAAGGGCAGGGCAGAGTCTGTGTAATGCTGTCCGAATTTAGGGAACCATTTATGATATTAGTTTCTATTAATATCTCATATATGCTATAATCCATAGGAACTATGTCATGTTTGGTATCAATAGAAAGGTAGTAATTTGCTGGGAATGATTATATAGTTCATGTATAGGAATTGTATTTGTATTAGAAGTTAGGAATATGGTTGTTATATCAATACTTTAACTTGTGTTATTCTGGGGAAACTCCCCAGACAGAATGTCTACAACCATTGTCTCCTTAATGGCTCATCAGGTTTCTCCTTGGGCCTATTGTACCTGGGAGCTTCCTTAACATTAACATTGCTGCAGTGTTTGACAGCACATGGGTTCATGGAGGAATTTCTCAAGGATAATTGGATTGGTTTAGGCGTAGATGGAGCCTCTGTCATGTTAGGCAGTAAGGCTGGTGTTGCTGCAAAACTAAAAACACGATTTCCACTTTTAATAAGTTGGCATTGTTTTAATCACTGGTTGGAATTGGCTGGGGCTGATGTTATCAAATGCTGCAGTGAAGTTAATCACTTTAAATCATTTGTGGATTCAGTGTATGCGCTGTACAGTCAGTTGCGGAAGTGTTTGAGAGAGTTGGCTGACTGTGCGAGTGATCTGGAAGTCCAGCTTAATAGGATTGGATGTGTACTTGCTGTATGTTGGGTTGCCTCTATCTGGCACACTGTACGAGTTGTTTGGCAGTCATATGCAGCCCTCCATAGCCACTTCTTGAAAAAAATCAACTGATTTCTCACTAGAAGGAAAAGATAAAGCAAACTTTGCTGACATGGCAAAAACCTAGAGAATCCAGTTTTTGTTAAAAATTTGGGTCTCATGCTTGATGGTCTGGAGAAACTTGCAGACTTGTCCTTGGTGCTGCAAAAATCTGATGTAACGTTATCTACAGCAAGTAAGTTGGTAAGTCGACAAGTTCTGGTGTTTATAGTTCGTAGAGAGTGTGATTCAGAGCTCTACCAAAAGGCTTGTGAGGCAATTGCTGAGGTTGCTTTAAAGGTGTACATGTAAATATGTCTGTGAATGCTGGCAAGCAAATTGAAATTTCTAAATGTCAGTTTTATCAGGCCGTAGTGGACTGTATGAATGCTAGATTGTTGCCAAACTCAGAAAAATGTCTAAGCAGTGCTATTGAAGCACTTGACCCATCATGTTTCACTACAGAACTGTCACTGGAATTTGGTGAAAGTGACATAAAATTTTTGTGTTCCAAGTTTGGCATTGTATTTAATGAAGTGAAATGTGAATATCGGGACAATAAAGATCACAATACTTACTGTGTTGTGCAGTGTTTTCTAGTTCACGACAGTAATTGCGATATACATAAACGCCATAAAAATTATAAATATGTTTCTGGAGCGATAACTGATGCATATGGTACTGAAAAGTGATTGCAAATGCCTACCTAGGCTGGGGCCTGCACATGCATGTAGGGGGCCTGGAGATTAGGAGGGTTCCAGGGCCTGTTAAATTATACTTTAACCACTGCTCCTAGCAAGAAAGTATTTCCTAATATCCAACCTCAACCTGCCCACCTGCAACTTGAAACCATTGCTCCTTGTTCTGTCCTCTGTTACTACTGAGAACAGCCTAGCTCCGTTCTCTTTGGAGCACCCCTTCAAGTAGTTGAAGGTTGCTATCAAATCCCCCCAGTCTACTCTTCTGCAGACTAAATAAGCCTAGTTCCTTCAGTCTTTCCTCCTATGTCATGTGCCCCAGCCCCCTAATCATTTTCGTTGCCCTCCACTGGACTCTTTCTAATTTGTCCACATCCTTTCTGGAGTGAGGAGCCCAAAACTAGACACAATATTCCAGATGCGGCCTCACCAGTGCCGAATATAGGGGAATAATCACATCCTCGATCTGCTGGCAATGCTCCTCCTGATGCAGCTCAATACGCCATTGGCTTTTTTGGCAACAAGAGCACATTGTTGACTCATAGCCAGCTTCCCATCCACCACAATCCCCAGGTCCTTTTCTACCGTGCTACTACTTTGCTGATGGGTTCCCAGCTTGTAGCTGGGACCTCTCCAGTCTTTCATGATTTTTCAAAAAGAATAGCCAATGGTTCTGATATCTCCCGAGCCAGCTCCTTGAATATTCTATAGTGCATGTCATCAGGCCCTGGTGACTTGAAGAAATATAACAGTGGTCTTCAACCTTTTTTGGATCAGCGCCCAGTTTTTCAATATTTTCACATTTGCAGTAAGTTTACTGCCCACCTACATAAATTGTTACTTTTTATAAATTGCCAGTCATTAGATTGTTACATAGTCATACTGTTCATCAATTATAATTTTCAATTTATTTAAATTTTAAACTCTGATATTTTAAATAGGATATCAAACAAATTTCATTCAAACAAAATTTATTCATTATTCATACAAACTTATTATTCATAAAAATAAGAAATTACATATTAAAATATTTCTTTCTTATTTTTAGTTTCATTTTTAATGTGACATTTGTGCTTGGTGCTCTTTAACAGAGATTCAATGTCAGTCTTTAAAGTTGATAGGGTCAGACGAAGATCTCCTCTTTTTACTATGTCCAAGTGATTTCTTTCTTTTGTAAGAAAACAATTGACTGCACTGAAACCCGATTCAACTAAATACGAAGTTGGGAAAGCTAGTAGTATTAATGAAATTTTGCTCCACAATTGTGCTTCGACAGAGGACGTCTTCTTGTTCTGCCAAAGCTGTAAATATCCACCTTGTTTAAAATCGGCTTTGCATTTGTCATTGTGGCACAATTCTAAAATTTACTTGTGACACGTAACATCTACATCACACACATTTACTTTGAATGGATTCACCATCCACGCATCAACCTTCAAATTTATTAGGTTGCTGAACTGAGTCATCATATCAACTCTCAGGGCATGTAAATGGTCTCCAAATTTCTCTATGTCAGCAGTTTTAAGCTCATCTTTAATTGAGAATAGTTCTGGAACTGATAGAATTCTTTCTGCAAGATATTTTGCCTGAACAGAGCTACTTTGTCGATAAATGCAGAGATAACATTTTTGCAATCAATAAGTGTCACTCGCTTACCGTGCAGTTTCAAATTAATCTCATTAAACTTTTTAAATATTCCAGCCAAGTAAATAACATCTTTTTTCACACTTTGTAATTCACTGCAGAAATCAATTTTGTTTTCATTACGATAGAACTCTAATACATTTTCGAATAATTCCACAAAACGTGTCAAACAATTGCCTTTAGAAAGACATCGAACATCTGCATGTAACAACAAATGAACAAACTGCTCATCATTATCTTGACAAAGCTGTTGAAACGATCGATCATTCTTGGGATTGGTTTTAATCTTATTTATTGCACTCACCAAAATATTTAGTGAATCATGTAGGCTTGGACTTAAACATTTGGAAATGAGATGTTGTCTGTGAATTACACAATGAATACAAAAAACTTCTGGAACTTCCTTCTTCAAAAATGCTATAAATCTGCGATATTTTCCTACCTTAGATGGAGCTCCATCAGATGTGCAAGCAATAATGTTTGTCAACAGAATATTGGCCTCTTCAAAGTATGGTTTTCATGTAAGAAAAATTGATTCTCCTTTTGTATCAGCAATGAGATTTCTTGCAAACTATATATCTTCTTCCAGTATGAAGTTGTCATCAAAATATTGTACATCGGCCATTAATAAAGCTTTGCTGTCCATAATTGTGGATTCGTCCAACTGTAGGGAGAATTTTCTTGTTTTCAGTAGTGTTATAAGCTGTTTCTCAACATCATTACCCATTTCTTCAATGCACCTTTGTACAGTTGTATCACTAATCGGTATGAATTTCAAAATCTCAGCTGGGTCTTGATGCATTACAGTGCAAATAACTTCCTGCAAAGCTGGCATTATCAATATTTTCTCTACGTTGTGTGGTTTACCACACTTAGGCTATGTCTACACTTGCACTTTTAAGTCGACTTAGTGTGTCTACACTTAAAATTAAAGTCAACTTAAAGGGGAACTTACAAAGTCGACCTAGAGCATCCACACTGGATGCCTAGGTTGACTTCTAGGGGCTAGGGGGACCTTGGGCAGGTCCACAGTAGCGGGGGGGCACCCCTTGGGTACAGTGGGGCAAAGGGGGACAGGGACCCTGGCAGGGCATCTGGGCAGGGTGTGATGCTGTCTGGATTTAGGGAAGCATTTATGATATTATTTTCTATCCATATATCCTAAATGCTATAATCCATAGCAGTTATGTCATGTTTGGTATCAATAGAAAGGTAGTAATTTGCTGGGAATGATGATGAGCCATTAAGGACATAAGGAATACAACCATTGTGTCCTTAATGGCTCATCAGTTTACTCCCTGGGACCATTGTACCTGGAAAATTCCTAAACATTAAGGACACAATGGTTTTACCCACCCACCTCACTCAGGTATTTACACAGATTCATGCAAGTTAAAGTATAGATAGAACACCAAATTCCTAATTAAACTAACTTCTAATTGAAATAGAATTCCTAGACATAAACTATATAATCATTCCCAGCAAATTACTACATTTCTATTGATAGCAAACATGACATAGCACCTATGGATTATAGCATTTAGGATATATGGATAGACAATAATATCATAAATGCTTCCCTAAATCCAGACAGCATCACACAGGGTTCTGCGCTTCCCTTTGGGGGGCATGCCAGGCACCCCCTGTGCCCCCCCCGGCAGGGAGGGCATTGGTGTAGTCCTGGGGTAGCCCTAATTCGACTTAGGTCTACCCCAGGGCTACACTGGCTTAATTCGACTTTAAAAAGTCGAATTAAGCCTTAGGTCGAGTAGAAAGGTGGTTTAATAAAGTCAACTTAATTTTCATTAAGTTG
This sequence comes from Pelusios castaneus, assembly GCA_007922175.1. Lineage (NCBI taxonomy): Eukaryota > Metazoa > Chordata > Testudines > Pelomedusidae > Pelusios > Pelusios castaneus. The sequence continues at coordinate 8,201,890 of ML685779.1, forward strand.
ACTTTACTTTCCTTAAGTCAACTTAAGCAAGCTCCTTAAATCGACTTAAGGAAACTGTAGTGTAGACGCAGGATAAATTAAGTCGACTTAAGCAAGCTTAAGTCGACTTAATTTACCAGAGTAGACGCAGCCTTAGCGATAATCTCTGAAATATGGTAAGATGCAATAAGTCCGTCTTTGGCCTTTTCAGAACATTTTTTAAATATTGCTGTTGGGGACTGTTGAACATTTATTAAATAATTCATGAAGATTTTTTAAATATTCATAGTCTTTATCCTTTTTGTCTGGGTGTTTTACATGAAAGTGATCATGAAGACGAGATGGTTTCATTGCTTCATTTAAAAATGTTTGTTCACATAGTAAACACATCCGAAGACTCTTGTCTTGGCACTGAATCCATTTGCCAAGTAGCTTGATGAATAATGACGACAGTACTTCTTATTTGGAGGCATAGTTTCAAAATTAGGGATAACGGTATAAAAATCACTTGCCTTCTTTTAATAATCATGGCACATTAATAGATGCACAAGAAATGAGTTAGGTTAGGTTGACCAAATAATTCCATCACATTTTTTTACAAAAAAAGCACTAGTTATGCAACAGCCAAACAATAAAAAAACCAGACAGAAATCATTCAGATAAACAGAGAAATGGGAACAATGACGATCGAACAATATGGAGCTGTAAATTTTACAACCACAACTGTTATGTGATTCCATGCTAGACAGAATGATAGCAAATAATGTTTCCTTTAAGCAGTTTAAGATCCATTTCTTTATCTAGTGGTGGTAGGTACTATTAGGACATTAGCACCTACTTAACAGCCTAATATTACACTGTCTTGATCATGGTCACCAGGTGTGTAAGTCCCAGGAAGGCATAGCCTTCTCTGATAGCTAGGTGTAGCTCCACCCCTTCCTGCTGTATTCTGCTCAGGTGGGCCTGGCAGCAGAGGCCCTCTCTGTTGAAGCAGGCAGGAGCTAGGGTGCAGGCAGGGGCGGGGTACAGTGCTGCTAGGGCTGGCCAGGCCATATTAGCACTGCAGTGGCCTGGGCTCAGGCATGTAGCTGGGGGCACTCTGGGTGCTGGAACAGATTGGCCAGCCTGGGGCTGGGTCGTGTAAGGGGCAAGGAACATGGCCGCCCTCTGAGACGGACACTGAGGGCGGGCCAATCCCCTGCAAGGGAAGGGAAGGAAAAGCCCCATCCCCAGCTGACAGGAAGCAGAGGGATGGAGCAGGGAGGCAGGGTATAAAAGGGAAGCCCTTTCCCTCAGTCAGGCCCTCAGGGAGCCCAAGGTAGAAGCTTCCAACCGGGGGAACGAGTCATTGTATTACTCCTCTCTTCAGAGTCTAAACTGCTGGGATGTTGGCAAGGCCCATATGAGGTGGTGCGCCAGGTCGGGCCGGTCACCTATGAGCTTTACGAGCCTGATTGGTGGAAGAAGCAGCAGCGGTATCATGTCAACTTGCTAAAACCCTGGAAAAACTGGGCGGCCCTGATGATTGTCCTGTACCCACCTGAGCCTGAACTCAGGCCACATGCCTTGCCACCGGAAGAAACCAATAGCCCACAAATGGGCGAAACCCTTACCGGAGCTCAGAGATGTTAAGCCCGCGAACTCATGGAGACATTCCCAAAGACCTTCTCCCCAATCCCAGGACAAACCACTTTTGGTATATCATACCATTCAAATGAATCCCGGGGAAGTTATCCAAACCCCGACCCTTTGCCTGCCCTGGAACATGCGAGAGGCCATTGAACAAGAGGTCCAGGTCATGCTTCATCTTGGGGTGATTGAGCCCTCCAAAAGCGAGTGGTGTAGTCCAGTTGTTCTGGTCCCCAAGCTGGACGGCTCCCGTCGATTCTGCATAGACTTCCGCAAAGTAAATCAAATCTCAAAATTTGATGCCTACCCTATGCCTTGGGTGGATGAATTGTTAGACCGGCTGGAAGGCCCAGAATATCTCCACCCTGGACTTAACAAAAGGGTACTGGCAGATTCCACTGGACCCAGGATCGAAGGAGAAGACAGCCTTTGTTACTCCACGTGGCCTATATCAATTCACCAGAATGCCCTTTGGACTGCGTGGAGCCCCTGCGACGTTCCAACAGTTGATGGACCAACTTTTACTTCCCCACGTGGAATACGCGGCTGCCTACCTGGACGACATCGTCGTCTACAGCTGGTGCCGGGAAGACCATATCCACCACGTCGCGGCAGTGTTGAGAACCCTCCGGGATGCAGGGCTCACCGCTAACCCCAAAAAGTGCCGCCTGGGGCGGAGAGAGACCATTTACCTCGGATACACCCTGGGGCGAGGAGTGGTGCGACCCCTGATAGACAAGGTGCAAGCCATCCAAAACCAGCCGGCCCCGACTACCAAAAAGCAGGTGCGGCAGTTTCTTGGGTTAGTAGGGTATTATCAGAGGTTCATCCTCGACTTTGCCACAATTGCAGCCCCCATGCCCAACCTTCTAACCAAGGACCAGCCAGTGTGGGTACGATGGATGAACGAGTGTGAGGCGGCCTTTCAAGCCTTGAAATCTGCACTCTGCCGGGATCCAGTACTCTACGCCCCTGACTTTGACCGCACCTTCACCCTACAAACGGATGCATCCGCGGTAGGCCTGGGTGCTGTACTCTTGCAGACCGTCAATGGCGAGGAGCACCCCATACTTTATCTAAGCCATAAGTTATTCCCCCGAGAGCAGAAATATTCCGTCACCAATTGGCAATAAAGTGGGCCATTGAGGCCCTCAGGTACTATCTAATGGGCAAATCCTTCGTAGTTGTTACAGATCATTCTCCCTTACAGTGGTTACAAAGGATGAAGGACTCAAATGCCTGCCTAATGAGATGGTACCTGGCCCTTCAACCCTTTGTCTTCCACGTTCGGCATCAGGCCGGGCGACAGCATGCCAACGCTGATGCTCTATCCCGCTTTGGGGAATGGGAGGTGCCCAGACCCGATAGACGGGATCTGGACTTAATGGGTGTGTGTGTGTGTGTGTGTGTACATGTGTGTGTGTGTAAGGGGCAAGGAACATGGCCATCCTCTGAGACAGACACCGAGGGCAGGCCAATACCCTGCAAGGGGAGGGAACAAAAAGCCCCATCTCCAGCTGACAGGAAGCAGAGGGGTGGAGCAGGGAGGCAGGGTATAAAAGGGAAGACCTCTCCCTCAGTCAGGCCCTGGCAGGCCAGGGGAAAAGACCTCTCTGCCTGCTCCCTGAGCCAGGACTCCCGCTCGCCTGACCAGAAGGCCTGGCCCAAGCTCCCCACAGCCTGGGGCCCAGAGGACCGTCCTGAGTGGCCGGAACCTGGCCAGCCAGAGAAGACAGTCGGCCCCTGGGACCCACGGGAACAACCCTCCACTGGGGAGACTGAGCTGCAGCATCTCGACCTGGAGCCATGGCAGCTGGAGGCGCCACCTGACCACTGTGATGTGGAGGAGCTGCCCTCGGCGGAGGACCTAGAGGACCACCCCGTCTCCCCGGCACCTTGCGGACCAGAGCTGTTGCCTGAGTCCTGCAACCTCGAGGAGCTGCCCTCCATCGAGGACCTGTGCGAGCCCCTGCCAGATCTACCCCCTACGGCTGACGCTGATGGCTTTGGGAACTTCCCGATGGCAAACTAACCCGGTGTCCCGTAGGAGCATGGAAGCAGGTACCTCAAGGGGAATAGAGAGGGGTGGTGCAACCTCAGTCGGTGGCCCTCGACAGGCCTGGGAATACCTGATCTCCAAGGCAGCGTGTTTTGGTTGGAGCCCTGCTGCCTCGCCCCGGAGGCACCTATTGCTATCGGGGGTACATGAACCCTCCTGCCATAGCGACGAAGGGTATTAGTGGTACTCATCCTTGCCACATACTCCCATAACCCAACCCTGACCATTGAGGCTGACTGTAGAGACTGCTGCCTGCCCCGCCCTGCCTGAGGGCTGGGCTTGTTTGTATAAAGACTCGCCCTTCCCAGGGCTAGAGGCTGCTGTCTGCAAAACCCCAGCCCACGGGGTGGATGGCCTCACGATTATAGTCGGGTTGGATCAGTGTTGGTGCTGGCCAGTGTTTGGACATGGTGGGTAATGCTGGATGGGCCAGTCAGCCTGGGATCGGAGTGGGTTGGGACAATGCTGGGACACAGGTCCAGCTGTGGTCAGGCTGTCCCCTGGCACTGGTTCTGAGGTGCTTCAGCACTGACTAGGCCCAACCAATCAGCTTGGTGCTTGGGCCACTGGTGGCAGGTGAGGGGTGCTCTGCTTAGAGAAGGAGTTGGAAGGGATGGGGACTTGGAGGCTAGCTTCCACAAACAGGTGGTTTGTGAACTGCCCATGGTTTTCTTGTAATTTAGAAAGAATGTGAAGATGTGACCAAATGCTTCTTAGATCATGGCTGCTCCTGCTTAGCCAAAAAAACAAGGCCTTAGAACAAAGTCTCAGACCTTACATTTTCTCCACCTACACATAAGGTTATGGAGGGAACTTCTGACATCTGAGCTTGCTTGATCAAGTGAGTGATGTTTCTTGTGTTATTAGCAACCAAACTTCTTTTAATGACATCAACCTGATCTGATCTTTAAATTAATGCAATCAAAGCAGTTCTCATGTCATAAGACATAGTTACTTTTTGAAATGTTTCAGTGAAGACCTTTGAAAGAACAATGGCTAGTGGAATACAAAATGTTTTGTAGAAACATCCTCATCCTGATGTTTTTTCCACCTGGCCAGTGGATGAGCATGAACAAGAAATCTGGTAAGTATAATATCTGTGGAACTCATTGCCTTTACCTGTCTGTCTATATGTATGTGTGCGTGTGTGGGAATATGATTGCATAGAAAATTGCTCTCTCTTTAAACTGATTCTCTTGTTTTTAGAACTAATTGATAAGTTTTTTGCCTTTTCAAATTTCAGTCTATATGTATTCACCATAAACGTGGCATATTGCCTTCTCCCTCTGAAAAAATCATGCTGGTTTTCATTTTCTTAGTATAACACAAAGCTAAAGACTTTGTCATTCCAAGTTCTACAGCCTCATTTCTGGTTGATGGACCATTCCTTTGCAGAAACGCACACAATCATTTGGTTACAGACATTCAGAGCATTTCATTAGTTTTCATTAAGAATATGACATCAAGTAAATTCTTATCTAAATGCTAACTAAATATAGGCTTTTTGATCTAATGTTGATTAAGTAGACTTGCATATACAATGTGAAAGGTACTTAAAGTTACAGGACATGAAAAAGACATAGCAACAAGTTAACAATCTGGCCCTGGTGACACTATCAAAATTATAATCCAGAATGTTACAAATCAAATGAAACCTCCCTTGCCTTTCTATCACTAATTTGCTACTTCCCCCCAGATGAGATTTTATTACATTATGCTTGTCCAGGCTAAAATTACTGGCATGAATCCTGACTGAATCAAAGATATTTTGTTTTTGTGTGTGTGTGTGCGTGCGCGCATGTGTGTATGTGTGAAAAATAGATAGTAATAATTTTAAAACACTTTGATAAATGAATTTAGTGCACCAATAGCAAACTACAAATTGATTGATATATTCATAGACTTCTAATAAGTAATTCTGCTTTCATGGACTCGCATCATATTTTTCTGGCCATATTTTACTGCTACTGTAATAGCTGTTGCAGCACTATATCCTCTTCATTTGAAATGCTGCACTATTTTAATTTATCAGAGGATTCTCTTTTCATTGCTGTATTTGGAAAGCTCTTGTTAACTGAACTGAAGAGAAACTGAGTTGATTTATATGTCCAATATGGATTAAGTATTAATGTCAGTGTACTTAACCCCATGAAAAAGACAATGAAATATGGAAATCCCAGATTCTCCACCACTTCATTCCAATGGGAGATACACACCCACCACATGTGATAAGCAAGGATTGTGCGGCAGTGCTCCATATGGATCAGCACCCATTGGTTGGCCTTCCAAAAGAGGGTATTAGCCCAGCCAATCTGGGGGAGACAACAACAACAAAAAAAGAAATAAGATTGCAGTTTCAAGATAAAGCAGTCAGCATTTTCTATAAATAAAACACGTTTATCCTTCCTGTCGTGTTTTGTGTCAACTGCCATACCTTCTCTCAATCATTTCTCTCAAGTGCCAACACCGCATATCTGTATAGCACCTTTTGCCTAGCAGAATTCTAATCCTTTTTGCAAACTATGTGTATACAGCATCATTTAGTTGCATGCAGCTATCTTTGGATGGAGAGCAATCAAAACAAAGCACATGTCACAAAAGTGCAGGGGGTTTAGAAGGCTCTGGAAAGTTTTGATCAATACCACCCTGGCAAACCATTCTGACTGCTCTAGCATCTACATGAACAGATGGGATTTCCATGTTTAAATTCTCAGTAAATGTTCTACAGAAGCACTGAAGTGATCCTCTCTATTCTCATCGGGCTTGCGGCTTTGGGTCCACATATTCTAGAATTTAAGAACTGCTAAGAGACACTGGTAAGGGTACTGGGTGGGAGGCAGAACTGAATTCTTTCCCTACAAGCATGGTAGATCTCTTCAAAACTGTTCTCCCTCTCTGCAACCATAGAATATACATAAACTCTCAGATGTGGGAGCACAAATCATTAGTCTCCAGCAGAAATGTAATGGTTTATATACTAAATTTGTTGTGGCCTATGAGCCATTCTCATATTACTATTTACAGTCTTGAAAAAATATCCTTTAAAAATGGGAATTTAGTGACCTAATCATTAGTCCTGAGTACTAGTGACTTTGTAAAGTAACTTCATAAATCTTTTCTTTTGTTCCCTTTCTACAAAAAGGTGTAATTTTTTTTTTAAATTCTGGAGAATATTTCAGTATTTTCAGTATTATAATCAAGGATTCCCATGGACAATTCACTTCAAATTTTGAATTAAAATTGTTCCTTAATCCCAGAACTAATTTCCCAATTTGGAGGCCAGTATTTCTTTGTTTGCTGATTTGTTTTGAAAAAGGAGGCAATGTAAAGATTATGATGGGAACTTCTATCATTAATAATGAATACAGTGAGTTCTTACCTTTGAAAGCATAAAAGAGATGCAGCCTGAAGGAGTAGACATCTCTAGTAGAAGTCCCATCAGGGGTAGATAGTGTCCAGACTTTACATTAGTTATCAGACCAAGAAGCCCACCAAAGGCAAATAAATGATGAATTACCACAAGGGGATCAAATACCCTGAAAAGAACATTAGACACATGAACAACTACATTTTCAAGCAAGAAGAAGCCAGCGGCTATTAGGCAATGGAACCAGCTCCAATTTTGCTGTGAATACACTTGGTCAGCTTGAAAAACTGGATCAATGAGCAAGGCCCACAACCCAACTGTGCAACTCTGAACGCCAAAAAGGGCACGTGTGATAACTATATTCCAGGAGACCTTCTGCTTTGCTGACAGATCACGATAACTGGCACTGATCCATGAGGACAGCCAGTGAGTTAGAAGAAAAACTCCCAGATAGATGAAAAAACCAGCTGCTAGTAACTTCAGACGCACTTCCCATAGAATATAGTCCCAGTCATATGCTCTGGACAATGCACCAGCATATGTAAGATTCATTTCTTCTCTAATTCAAAGTAGCTGGAAGAGGTCTGAAGCTTCTCAGTCATACATTGATTTATGTAAAGCCTTCTGAGCCTGTGCTGCCACATGGAGCTAAAACACCATCTGAAAAATAAAAACAAAACAAAATAAGAGAGAGACTTGAAGAGAATGGCTTTGAGTGTGAGTGTATGTGATTTCCCCATTTATGAAAGCTCATTGGTTTCACTATATTTAAAGTTTGTTACTGTGTCCACTAATATTTCACAACAGTTTAGAAGTGATACGCTGATAATTAACCTTCAAGGTCTTAACCAGGTATATAAAAAGAAATTGAGACAGACCATAATGGAGAAAGAGACTCCATGTTTCCTTACTTGCAGAACTATCAATGACAATGGATACCCTCTCTCATTCATTTTCCTTATTGGTTTTCCTCCCTTCCTGTTACTTCTGTGTAGAATACACATATTCTTTTTTAACTTCTTCAAATCTTCCTTCGTCTTTGTCATTCACACCTCAAAAAGTCCTTCTGATAGAGAGGTGTTTTGCTGATACTACTTTCAACACATTTTAAAAGTAATCCTCAATAATTTATATTTCAATACCATTCCCACATAATCTCTTCAGAGAACACATGAAAACTGTTTTATGACCAATGCTTTTTTACTTCTCACAAAGTTAACATTCCAGAAATGAAAAGAAGCATCTAGTATGGACATAAATGAAGAGTACCACACAAAAAGAATTAAAATACAACAACTGAAGCTTACAGTTCTTTAGTACCATTTTTAAGCATGAGTTGTCGTCGTCTTTTTTTTTTTTTTAAACCTATAGGGCCCTCTGAATATGTCTACATTGTATTTTTAAGTCCACAGCAGTGAGCCTGAGGCCAGATCTACACTGGCCGCAGATTTTGGCAGCAGTCGAAGGGAGATATGCAAGCTACATAAAATAACTTGCTTATATCCTTTCGACTTCCTAACACCTACTTTCCACAACATCTCCACTGTGCTGAGTTGATGGGAAATGTCCTCCCTTCAAATCAACACTACTCTTCTTGAGGGGGTGGTTGTTACTGCATCAATTTCCATATTGATTGAGAGGGTCTTCATTGACCACACAATTGATCCTGAAAGATCAAACTGACATTGGCGAATCTGTTGCCATCAGTGTAGACCTGACCTAAAAGCACCAATCTACAGACTTAGTCTCTTGTTACAGCCTTAAAAACAGTTTTGCAGATGTTCAGGCTCAAGCTGGAGCTTTGGTTCTGAAATCCCAGGAGAGGGTGAGTTTGACAGCTTGAGTTGCAACAGCTATAGTGCTGTTTAATGCCATAACGTGAGCCCGATTTTGTAGACTTTGGTTCTGAGACTCTCTGCAACTGGTGTTAAAATGCAATATTGACATAACCGAGGAATCTTTTGGAATAAAAAATACACTCAGTTTGCAGGGTACAAATTGAAGCTCCAACAAACCATAGGCCTTGAATGGCTGGAACAGAATAACATGGACTAAATGTAAGAGAGTATTGAACTCCTGTGCAAATGGTACACATGTGCACACTTATTTTGTCTAGAAAAAGAATAATACTTTTATAAATATTCTTTATTATATGTTACATTAATAGACCCTTAATTAACTTTTTGTCTGATAAAATCAGAACTTTTAAATCTTTTTCTGTATTGTCATATTATCAAATATAAATAAAACCTTTTAGTTTTGTTTTTTTTTAAAAGCCTCATTTCTTACAGCTCTCTTCTGTGAGTTGTTTTAATTATGTATGCAGCAGCAGAGGTGTTCACATTTTAGGTCTTGAATGCACAAAGAAAAACAAAAGTAAGGAAAAAGGTCAACAATGGATAAAGCATGAATTCACAAGAGGCCTTGTAAATAATATATATCTAATAGATACAGAAATAGTAAGAGGAGTAGTAAGTGTGATAAGCTTGCTGCTGCAGCTTTACTTATGGGCACATTTTGTAGCACATGGATAGCTCACCGAGGGCCTGGTTCACAAAATTAGTAAAAAAACAAATTATGAAGCATGTGATACAATGGAAAATTCAATGCATGTGTTATGTTTTGGAATATGATCAGGTGCAGCTTTCAGATATACTATCAAAGGCTATGTCTACACTGGCAAGTTAGTTCAAATTAAGGAAGTTTAATGCGAACTAACTTAAGCCTTGGCCACACTAGGCTTTCATTAGTTCGAATTAAGAGCTTCCTTAATTTGAATAAATTCGATTATACTTTTCAAACTAACAGTTAATAAAGACTAGTTAGTTCAAGTTAACCCCAATGTGGCCATGTTAGTTCGAACTAACCGGCACATTGACCTTAATGCAATTGACTAATTCGAACTAAGCAAGTGCCATGCATGGCACTTGCTTAGTTCGAACTATCATTCTAGTGGGGCCATGCTAGTTCGAATTAAGTTAATTCGAACAAACTAAAATTAGTTTGAATTAGTTAGTTCGAATTAACTAATTCAAACTAACTTTAGTAAGTGTAGACATAACCATAGAAACAAGTGATGAGTCCAAATTTGAACTGAGTTATTAGATTCCCAATAAGTGAATAAAGTATTCTGGATAAACTGAGTGGAAAAGGTATCAGACAGAATCTGGACAATGTTGTTTTGCTTGCAAATTGGAACATCAGACTCCAGAAAACAGGGTATAATTCTACAAAGCCTTATTCTAGGAAATGGGACTACTTGCATGAGACAGGACTGGCAGGATCATCTTGTGATCAGAATTGTGTGGTAAACTTCTGAACAGAATTAGATGGCTTTCTAAAAGGCTTTTTGTTTGTTTGGTTTGGTTTTTTTAAAAAAAATTCTTGAAGCTAATTAAGTGAGTAGGATATAATGAAACAGCCTCCCTGTTTTACTATATTTATACTATATTTACTATATTTATTAGCTATATACCCTAGAATATTCTATACTATATATAATATACTATAAATATACTATATTTATAAATATAAATATACTATATTTACTATATTTATTAGCTATATACCCTAGAATATTCAAGCTTGGGAGCATAAAGTTAATTAAAACTTCCTCCACACGAAGCCAAACATTTTTTTCATTTTTGTTTTAAAATAGCCATGATCAGCGGTATATTTTGCTGATGCATTAAACTAGACCAGAGATTGGCAACTCAAAAGTTAAGAGCTATTTTTAAAAATTCTTTCAATAACCAAGTGTTTTGAGAACTGCAGTGGGTGTAGCCTCCTGGTGGGGTGGGGGGGTAGGAGAGGAGCTGGGGCAGGACGCCTACTGCAGGTTGACGTGGGGAGGGCTGGAATCAGGAACAGGCCTCCCGCAAGGTCACTTGGTGGGGGGAAGCCCAGAGCCTGGCACTGGCTGCTCACAGGGTCCCTTGGTGACAATGGTGGGGTTTGGAAAGCCCCCAGAGGAGGTGGTGGGGTTTGGAAAGACCCCGGGGGGAGGGGGGGAGACACGGAGCTGCAAAGGGGCAGCCAAAGGGTTGCATGTGACTTTGAACAGCAGGTTGCAGACCCCTGAACTAGACTATGGTGACTGCCAGACACACTACATCTTATCAGTAGACCAGAAGAAGAACTGCTCAGTGGACATCTAATTTAACACAAGTTCCAAAGGAGTAGCTGTGTTAGTCTAGCAAACTGCATTTTCTCCCATGAAAGCTCATGCAATAAATAAATTTGTTAGTCTTTAAAAGTGTCACCTGATTCCTTGTTAATTTAGCACAGTTTGACTAGGAGCTCTGGTGGGAGGCAGAAAAGGAAGCCCCCTGGATCATTAGCAGCATAACTAAAATGCTTCTACAGAGATGTTTTGCCTCCCAGATCCTCACTATAGTAAGTCACAGAAGAGGGGGATAGCAGCCGCATAGCTAGGGGACAAAGAACTGTTGCTTAGTTGTATACAATTTCTCATTTGCACGGACTCTCCTATGCTGTTTTTCCCACTGCCTGGTATGTTTAGTGTTAAGGATCCTCGTCTGGCAGCATTTCACGCACTCTGCATGCACCAATGCACTCAATACTCAACACACAAGAATAAGGAAGTGGAGAGTGACGCTCATTAAAGTTAGCAGAGGTACATTAATCTGGAGACGGCAGGAAATCCCCCTCTCAACTTCCTACAAAAAAGACTGCAAAACCGCTCCGTTCCGCACACTACCAGCACATCTCTATGCATGCAGCCAGCTAAATACACTGGTTCGCAGGCGCTAGCCTGGAAGTAGACTGTTCCTCTGGCTAATCCTCATTTCCTTTCCACAAGGAGGAACGGAACAGCGCAACATCCAGAAAATATTGGGAAAACCACCAGCAGAGGAGGGGAAACGCGATAGGAGCAGGCGGCTCCCCCCGGGGCCCACCCCTCACACTCAGCAAAGTGACCATTGTAGTTAGTTAATTAAAGCCGTTCACCTCGCAGCCCACTTACTGGATACCCTGCTTCTGCCGCAGTCAGCTCGCCTCTGCTGCTACTTTCACTTTCTCTTTCCCACGCCCCACACAGCCCCCCTGCCTCCCCCGCCCAGTGATTGACTGCTGCGCCCTCCGCAGCCGCCCTCCGCAGACATCCATCAGTACCAGGCTGCGGCCAAGGTCCGCTTTGCAGGGGCGGCTGGAAGTGGGATAGAAATGGACCAGCTGGAGCTGGCAGGGAGATGCCCGCACAGCGAGTGATGCGCATTGCTTCGGTTCCTCCTCCGCACCCGTTGTATGTGCCTGATGTCACCGTCCCTCCCCGGCTGGAGGGGGGAGCGGAGACACCCAATAACAGCGTTTTAGCAAGTGGATTCTGGCGGGGGGCTGTTCAGGTTTCTCTGCGGATCTTAATCCCGCAGCAGGAGCCCGGAGAAATAGGGCGATCGCCCCACACAGCGGCCAGGCAGGATGGTGCACAGCAGCACTGGTGGGTTGCAGGGCGTGTCGGGTGCAAAGCCAATCTGAGCTGGGCTGGAAGGGACCCACTGAGCCCAGGGGCGGAGTTTATAAGAGGCCAGGGGAGACTTTGCTTCCCCTGTTTGGACCCTCCCTGCCTCCCCAGGGAGGGCCTGCTCCTGGCTCAGTGGGTAGGCAGAGAGCGGCTGAGCTGGCAGTGGTATGGTCCCAGGCTGGGGATCCTGTACTGCCACCCGTGGTGGGATAGAGCCCCAGGCATAGGTTACTAGACGTCAGACATGTCCTCCTTTTTACCTCCACGTCCTCCATCCGACAGTTAATTGCCCCTAAGAATATTTCTGTTGTTCAACTTGTTCTCCATTTTTTTCATGCTGCCATACATTTATTAATCATTCCCCATTTCCCATGACATAATATGGTAATAACAATTATATATTACATTTTCTCCATGTCCTCCTTTCCATGCTTTGGTATCTGGTAACCCTACCCAGGCCATCCTGTTCCTGCCACTGGCAGGGGCTGCGGGTCCCCAGCTGCGCTGACTCTTACCACCCGTGGCGGCGAGATTATACTTGACCACCTTAGTTGATTTAAATATGGCACAGTTAGTTATACACGGAGCTTTTTTTGTGATGATACTTGGAGGTACTGAGTACAGGCACCTTTTTTCACAGCGATGAGACCCTCCGCTCCTGCCGTCCCGATCCCTGGCTGAGTACACTCTTTTTTTTAAAACCAAAAAAAGCACTGGTTATGCAACAGAGCTGTTTCTTTATCTATTAAGCTTCTTTTTGGCAGCTAAATAAATAGTGTCCTAGGGCTTGCACTGTGTGATACTGCCTTCCTGGCATTGTAGCTCTATGCTGAACACTTTCCATTTCTGTCAATATCTTTTTTTATGTGTGGCCACCAGAATTGGACACAGTATTCCAGTCACCCAAGTACTGTAATTCCTCCTGCCTAATTCAATCTGTATTCCCTTTTATACGTCTATAACCCTTCTGCCCGGCGTTAGCAGCAAAAAGGGCTGGGTTCAGCTATTTAGAGGTGCCTTTTAAAAATCTAACAAATGCCACAAGGCAGAGCCAACTCCCAGAAATTCTATGGACTCCCTTGAACATGCAATACTTCCCCACTCACAAGCGCTGAGTCTGTAAACGAAATGTAAATAAAACAAATATAACTGTACAGGGAAGAGGACACAGATCAACTTGGTAAAACCAAACCAAACCAAACCTAGAAGTCTTTCTCTCTGCCCCTGCTCCTCCAAAATAATCACTGCCACTGTATCTTGGGCAGTAGTCCTTTCATTCAGTTTCCCACCGACCCCTGTGAACATATTGTAAGGCAGTGTCCTGTTAGCCACTTTTCCCTTTGCTACAGCCAACTCATAGCTATTATCAGTGGTTAGAAAAGTCCCAGAGTTCATGCAAATCTGCCCCTGGCTTCTAGGGGAAGTTTCTTGCTCCATTCGGGTCAGTACCACCACCTTACCCAACTATGCTGATTTCAGCTTTATGGGTTCTGTGGGGACTCACCAGAATTCACTCAGCTCTGTGGCTGCTCTCTGTTGCTTCAGCAAACATCCACCTCTCACTGCCATGCCACCTAAGGGCACAAAGCTGGCACTGCACTGCCTCTTTGCAATGTCTACAGTACACGGATTCAAACAAGGAGTCCTGTGGCACTTTTAAAGACTAACAAATTTATTTACCACGAGTTTTCTTGGGAGAAAATCCTACTTTGTAGGGAATGTGGCACATGAGAGTCTTGAGTAGAGTCCTTGCCCTCTGGGGTGCATTTCCTGTTCCTCTCACTGGCTTGTATCCATACTCCACAACACATGCCAGACTGGTATAAGATTAGGGTGATTCTTCACCCAGGATACATTTGGAGTAGTTCGTTTGCCCTTTAGTCACCCAACATTCTACACGCAGGCTACCTAGTCCTCTCTGCATGAGAGAGAGGAAGATTTTGAACATGGTCTTCTTCCTCTTAGGAGTGTACCCTAACTACTTGCTCTGGTCAAATTCCAAAGGGGTAGCCGTGTTAGTCTATTGTAGAAAGACAACAGAGTCTTGTGGCACTTTTAAAGATTAACAGATTTATTAATCGCATGAGCTTTCGTGGGAGAAAATCCCACTTCGTCAGACGCTTTGAAGATAGGATATTCGGGAACCATTCTCTCTCTTGTTGGAGGATGGGGATGGTTAACAAAATGAAAGGAGGTAAGGCAAAGGCATTTGCACACTTAACTTTTGCATTTTACGTTTGTTGGTAGGTTACTGCTTATCAAACACAAAGGTATTTCTGTCTGTTCCTCTGACAAGGGCCCCATGTTCCTGAATGTGTGGTAGGTGTACGTGCAGTGGGGAATCAGAGAGCATGAAATACCCCTGAACCACAGCTTTACTTTACTTCAAGTCTCCTCTTATACACTCTTCCACTAAAATGGTGTCTTAATTTCCACACACACAGCCCAGCAACTCTACATTAAAGTTTAGTGACTATAACACTTTATTTTCAGTAATTTCTCAGCTCTCTCATCTACCCTCGTGTTCTTTAATGCTGAAAGGTATCTAGGGATACACCTTGGTAATTCTCTAAGGGCCTTTCAATGTGATATATTATTGCTCTGCAAGTTGTCCTACAAAACGTAACCAAAAGTTGTAACCCTCCCAATGCTTTCGATTCTTTTTTTTTTAAACTAAGTGTTTCAATGCCCCATGAAAAGGTGATTAAAAATTTGGCAAGATAATGAGAGAAATCTTGCTTTCGGAAGATGCAGAGTTTCTGTATGACAAATGCTAATGTTAAATCATGACAGCAAACACAAAATGAATAAAAATGCTTCACTACAAAAAGCTTTTAGTCATTTGTTAAAGTTCCCCTAACATCAATGTGAGCTCTTATTCCCATGCCTACTTTTTTACATTAAAATGTTTAGAAGCTCATGATAGGTGATCTTTTAAAAACTTTTATGCAAATAAAAACAGTATGTTTAGTAAAAAGATACGGAGATGTCAATTTTAGATTTTAAAAAAGCTCAGGAAAAGACAAGATATACAGTGTGGACATGTATCATCATGTAAGGGTGGTAATCAACTGATCATGTTGGCAGATACTGCAGCTATTATTTCTGTCCTTTGTACAATTACAAAGATATGGCATTTCATTTAAAAGTCTGTAATATTTGTAAAACCATTCTGTAAATAATGGGGAGTTTATATCTTGCAATCTAAACTTTCATCCCAATTTACAAGTAATGAGCCCATTAAGAGGCCTATGTCCTATCTTTGTAAGCTGCCTTTAGAAAGTTGTTGTTTGATTGCATGAATTATTTAGCATGCAGAAAAACAAAAACTTTAAAAACTAGCTTTTTTTTTTTTTTTTTTTTTTTAAAAGAGTGGGGTAGTATAGTGGTTTTCAAATATTTTTTCCTCAGGACCCAGTTGAAAAAAAATCATTTATGCCCACGACCCAACAATTACATCTTTGAGCAATGCATTCCATTCTTTTGGTGGAGGCAGCAGAGGACGCCGCAACCCAGTACTGGGTCCCGACCCATGGTTTGAAAACCACTGCGATAGTGTATCTTTTAAAGCTGGTACTGTAGTATTTATTCTACTAGATCTCTTCCTCTTTAAGTCAAACCAGAAAATACTTATGCAAGTTACTCACATGCACTTCCTCAACACTAAGGCTTAACTAAGACACGGACCACACAGATGAAACACATATACAGATTAAAGGAATAAGCTCAAAGTGATGTATTTTTAATCATCATACAAGAGAAGAATTGTGAAGCTGCATTACAATTAATAATCCATAATCCATTCAAAGTGGGAATTTTTTTTTAACTTATTCCTTTAATGTAACCCTTCTGTCAGGCCAAGACAGCAGCAGCAAAGGGCTGGGTTCTATATCTAGGGGTTCCCAAACAATGTTACATCATCAACCAGCTCAAACCCCAACCCAGTCTCTTGGGAAATCATACACTATTCCCTGGGTGCCCTAGAGTGCAATGATTCCCTTCTCACAAGCAGGAGTCTGAGTGTAGTATTTAAAACTTTTAACAGTAACATGAAGAGAATATATAAAGGTAATATCAAAACCAACACTGATTTGGGGAGACAATGCAGGGCAGGATTCACATAAAAACCCAATAAGCAGAACTCATCCCACCCCAGTGAATGCAGAGCGTGTCCTTCACTTCTCCATTACCCCCATACTGACCATCATAGTTTTAGCGTCCATCTTTCAGCCAGTCCCCTCCAGTTTTTTCTGCCACCTCTGGGTCTGCTGGTCGCTCGCACCAGCCGCTGGTCGCTCATGCCTTCTGCTGGTGCCATCCACTTGCTGCTTGCACCATCAGCTGGCCCGTCCACTCGCACTGTCCACTCCTGCTAGCTGTCCACTTGACAGATGCTATCCTGGCCAGAGCCACCAACTTCTGCTGAGCCTCAGTCAGCTTTTTAGTGATTTTAGCTTTGAGAGAGAATTTCAACTCCCTAATGATCTCAGCTCCAGACTTCAGCTTTTAGGACACCAGAGACAGGTCCCTGATCAGAACAACAAAAAGCTCCACAAGGAATCATTAAGTCTATCTTTTAACAATGGGACAGGAATTAGGTATTGCTTAAGGCACAGCTATTCGGCAGAGCTGATGCCACCCCTTCCCTCCTCTTACAAGACTGAAAAAACAGGGTTGGCCACTCTTCTGAATTCTGTGTTGCTGATGGCGACTTTTCCATCCGAGCAGGCTAAACACAGTTTATATTATCAAAGGGCAGCAAATAATGAAAAAGGCAATATTTCATTTCCCCCTTCAGTTAAAACACAGGATTTGTAACTCAAACCAGCCACACATTATTTCCCATCATGTTCTGCACCTGGGTGGGTTCATCCATAGACAGTGCGATTACCAGGGTACTAAGTACTTAATTGTACTCATGCAAATACAGGCCCATACAAACAGGGTGTCCCCTCTTAGCGGCTAAGCAAGAGAAGTCCCAGCCTCTAGACCTTGCTTACATTAACACGAGAAGTTTATACTGTAACTATTCTCAGTTTTTAACCATGAAGTTATCCTTAACATATACAATAAAATATTGTCAATACACAAAGTGAAACATTTAGTACATAATTCAACACTTCAAGCCACAAATGGAAAAATGATGAACAGTGAACAAGCAGACATTTCATTAGGAAAATAGTGAATGGAAGAGTCACACAAATTATAATTATTCAACTAAATATTTATATATTCAAACAAGCCAAAGATAACTTATCACCTACAAGGTATTATTATACAAGGAACCCAAATACATTCAGCGTTTTAAAAAAGACACTTTAAACTGACTTCTAACCCCTATCAAGTGTGAGTCTCCATGAGATCAATGTAAAACATTTTAGAAAGAGAGGGCACAATATATATATCTATATATTACTGTACAAAAAGAAAAATGTACGTGACTTAGCTGACAATCTAAAGGAATGCTTGAGTTCAGGAATTCTGTGTTGTTGGTGTTAGATTATATTAGGCTCCGTAAGAATAGAAGTTGATTTAATTAATACAAGAAAAAACACAAAGTGAATGTGAGGAACACAGCATGAGTACTGCAATCAGACATTTAGAACCACTGGGGGGGAGGCCTGAAGATCAGTCAGCTGTATGGTCGGGGCAGCGCTGGGGTGGCAGGGCCTGCAGGCAGGCCAGTACTCAGCATTGGGGCCCTGTTCAGGCTAGAGGCCGTGGCCTGCCCTGCCCCTGCACTGCTGGGTTGCCAGTGGGGTAGACTTACCAGCCCACTAGGGGAGGCAGTGGGATGGAGCAGGGCACGCTGGTGGCAGCACCCCAGGGCCAGAGCTGGATCAATGTCAGGCAGCTGCTCTGCACCCGCCCCAGGGCCTGGCATACAAGACTGGCCAGGACAGCTTGGGCTGCAGGAGCCTGGCTAGTTTAGGCTGCCAGTGTGTTGGCTGGCATGGCAGTGCTCAGGCTGGGGCAGGATTTTTACAGGGCAGCAGGGCCCCACTTTAGCCCGGGGCTTTGGGCTGTAGCCCCTAAAGTCCCTGCATCAATCATAGTAACAGTCTGATCCAGCTCCTGCAGACATCAATGAGTAGTTTTCCATATGAAAAGGCCCTACTAAAGGAGTACACCAATTCTATGTTAGCAGAGCCTAAAAAAGAATGGTACCTAGTCTGAGCCCACAGCAACAAACATTACTAATGCGTTCTTATGCATGATCTCATTTTTCAGATCTAAAGAAACCTAAGGAGAACAGACACTACCAGTCTAGGTCTGGATCTCTCTTTATCTGCATAACAGCAATAAGCCTGACCAAATGATTTACAAGTTGAAGCAGACATAAAGCACACACAAGTGCCAAAAACCACCTTTCTGTACAAGTGAAGGTAACTTGTTGAAATTATAATTTTTGAGGGATACATCCCAGGAGAATGCCCTCTATTCTTCCCTCTAACAAGTTCTGAGCCTCTCTCCTTCCCCGCTACCTCTCTTCAATTGAGTTTGATCCAGCTTCTTATACTACACCCATGATAAATGACTGCTCAAGTCACACTATTATAGTGAAAGTCACATTAATAAAAATATTGCCTCAGCTATACGTCTGTCTACTTTGAAAAACACTTCCCTCTGCCAAAGAAGAATTCAGTTTAGGTACATATCAGCTTCACTCTCTGATTGTTTTGCACTGGAAAACATTGGTAGGTTCACAATATTAATTAAATACCATGGATGTGCAGGATGCTTCAGCACAAAGATGTCCAGCCTTTTAGTGGAAGGGGCTGATTGCAATTTTTTTCTCATCTCATGGGGCTGATGAACAAGTTTCAAATGCTGGAAGGTGACTGCTGGCTGGCACAGGACTTCAGGGGAGGAAGGGTACAGATGCCAACTATTATTTTTGCCGGTGGGTGCAGAGAGTTTTGGAGGGGGCCGGGGGGAAAACATAACTGGTCATGTGACTCATGTCTCCCCCTTACCCATGGACCTTGTGCAGGGCCATCCTCTGGCAGGGAATGGAGGGAGTCCAGGGCCAATCAGCCTGTGAGGATATCACTCATGGGAGGGGAGAGGGAGGATGGCTCTTGTCTTTCTCCTGCTGTGCCCTCAGCACATTTGGCAGCTCTCCCTGGCATCTGAGCAGGGCTCCATTTCCAAACCTGGTTCTGCCTGCCTGCAGGGGCTTGGTTGGGGGAAGTGGCTTCCACCTCCTGCTTTGGGCTGGATGTCGGACTGGTTCCCAAGCAAACTAGTCTGGAGACTCCTGGGAGGAAGGGAGAAAGAGAGAAATGGGAGTCCTGATTCAGGTGGCCCATGTCCCCAGCACACAACATGGAGAGGGAAGGGAGGCTGCTTCCCACAGCAATGCTCCGCAGCCAGCTGCCACATAGCTGCACAGACCAGTGTTGCAGCCAGTTGGGGCTGCTGTGGGGTGCATGCAGTGGGG
Source organism: Pelusios castaneus (assembly GCA_007922175.1). Lineage (NCBI taxonomy): Eukaryota > Metazoa > Chordata > Testudines > Pelomedusidae > Pelusios > Pelusios castaneus. The sequence goes on from ML685779.1 coordinate 8,221,853, forward strand.
CAGGGCTGGCCTGAGTTTCTGCCTGGCTTGACTGACCTGAAAGAGGAGGCCCATTGTTTAAAGGGAGGGGTTAGCCTCCCCAGGGGAGAGGAGTTGCACATGCTGTAGAGCATGTAGCAGCATTCCCTCCAAGCCAGAAGTGGTTTATCTCCCACACCCACTTCTGCTCCTGATCCAGACTGGGGCTGGAGTACAGAAAAGGGGCTGCTTCTCAGCTGGGATGGGGCTGCTGCTGCTCCTAGCTGGCACCTGGCCAGGGCCAGGGCCAGGGCCAGGGCCAGGGCCAGGGCCAGGGCCA
>ML685779.1:8222160-8238976 GCA_007922175.1 Pelusios castaneus
GCCAGGGCCAGGGCCAGGGCCAGGGCCAGGGCCAGGGCCAGGGCCAGATCATGGCTTCAGGGGGCTCCGCTACTGCCTGGGGGTGGGGTGGCGCTGGCAGGAGGGAAAGGAGTCTGGGGCCTGCAGTCTGGCCAGCCTTTGGGATGGGGCAGGCTGCATGGTGGGCCCACAGCCCAGCTGGCGCTGGGGAGGCCTGGGGCCCAGCCAGCCTTGGAGACAGGGCAGGCCAGTCCTTGGCTGCAGGTGAGTATGTTGGAAAGGCTGCTATCCAAAACCGTCCTCTCCTATCAGGCACAGATGGGTCTTGGAGGATGGACTGATCACACCAATTACAAAGGAAATACTACACGCTCCCAAATTACTTCTTCCACTAATCGAAAGCTCATTTTGAAAGAGAAGTTGCTCACTGCCTTTCCAATGTCTGGCCAGCCATCTGCCTTATTCAGAGATGTGTGAGGGTGACACGGATGAGAATCTTTTTGACAGTGTATTTAGCAGCGGAGCCTTAGACAGAAAAAACACAGAAAATAACTGCCAAATAATTGTTTTCAGTCCTACACGTCAAAGCTAAACTCACTGGGATTACCAAAGATCTTTATTTTTTCATGCATCCCTATATTAGAGTACAATTTTAAAAGTTGATATTTCATTTTTTGTAATATACATCACATAATTGTTTTGGTCCCATAATGTTTGTGGGAGAAAAAGCTTTTGAAGAATACCCACCTTGATCGATTACTGACAAAACTGTATTATCAAACTTTCCACTAACTGGAAGACCTAGAGCTAGGAGCAGGGAGATGCACAAGTAAGATCCCTTATGCCACCCTGCAGATGGTAACACCATTGAAATTATAATTCTCTAGATTTTTGACTCAAATGATACCTCCCTTACCTTTCTATCATGATCTTGCCACTTCCATTAGAAGTGAGATATTTTATTTTATGCTCCGGGAACTGAAATGATTGGCATGAATCCTGACTAAATCAAAGATATTTTTAAGTGTGTGTATTTTAAATATTAGATAGTCAAAAACACTTGATAAATATTGGCTATAGAGCGAGCTACAAATGGTCAATATATTCATAGACTTCTGGTAAGAATGCTATTTTCGTGAATTCTGTATCTGAAACCATGTTCTTCTGCTCATATCTAGAGCCCTGCAAATCCGTGGATATCCGCATTATATCCGTATCCACAGATACAACACGGATATCCACGGACCATTTCTTGCAGATGTAGATCAGATGCGGATCCACATATTTGTATCCGCGCAGCGCTCTACCCATACCTTACTGTTACCAGAACAGCTGTTGCAGCACTAGATTATCTTCTTTTGTAATGTTTGACTATTTAATTTCCCAGAAGATCCAAAGAGTGTAGTAAAGAGTGAAAAGCTCCAGTCAGCTGGACCAAAGATTCGCCGAGTTGATCTGTATATCCAGTATGGATTAAGGATTAATGTAAGTGTGCTTAACCCCAATAAATATACAATGAAATGAGGAAGTCCCAGATTTTCCACCACATGATTCCAGTTGCAAATCAACACCCACCACATGTGATAAGAAAGGACCATGCGGCAGTGTTGCAAATGAAGTAGTACCCATTGGTTTGCCTTCCAAAAAAGGGTGTTAGCCCAGCCAATCTGGAAGAGAGAACAACAAAAAAGAAAGAGAAATGGAATTACAGTTTAAAAGATTAGGCAGTCACTGTTTCCTATAAAAAGACACAAATTTAGCTTTCCTGTGGTGTTTTGTATAAACTGTGATACAAACATTCTCTCAATCATTGTTCTCCTTCTCTGAATACACAGAGCAAACAAAACACTCATATCTGAGCACAAATGCACACACCATGAATCTCAAGCAAAAACGTAACCATCTGTGATAAGCTTCTTGGAACCGATGAACTAATCTTAACCGCCCCCCTCCCCGCCCCAAACCCAACCCTTTAAAAATAGGATCTAGTCACCTAATCTTTAGTCCTCTGCACTAGAGCCCAACTTGTTTACACAGTAATTTTAAAAATCTTTCTTATGTCTTGTTGCTGCAAAATGGATTAAAATTGTGGACAATATTTCAGCATTTTAAGAGTAAAACAAACAAGGAGTCCTATGGCACCATAAAGAACAATTATTGGAGCGTAAGCTTTTATCAGCTAAAACCCACTTCGTCAGATGTGTGAAGAGGAAATTATAGTTATTATAAGAGTATTCTAATTAAGGATGCTCATGGCAAATTCACTTCAAGTTTGGAGGAATAGTTCTGGAATCAAGGAAGAATTTATCTCCAAATTTGAAGGCCACTATTTCTTTGCAATTTTATTTTCTTGAGGGGAGGCAATGCGACGTTTCTAACGAAAACCAGTATTACAAATAATTAATTCAACAGTTCTTACCCTTAGGAGAATCCAGTATATGCAAATTGAAGGAGTGGTCATCTCAAGTAGTAATCCCATCAGGGGTATATAGTGTCCACACTTTACATTAGTTATCACACCAAGAAGCCCACAAAAGGCAAACAAATGATGAACAGCTAAGAATACATCAAATGTCCTGAAAATAATATTAGATACATGAACAACCAAGTTTTCAAGTAAGATGAAGCCAGAGGCTGTTAAGCAATGAAACCAGCTCCAATTCTGCTGTGAATACACTTGGTCAGATTGAAAAACTGGATCTATGAGCAAGGCCCATAACCCAGCTACACAACACTGAATTCCAAACAGGCCACGTGTAATAGCTATATTCGAGAAGATCTTCTCCTTTGCTGACAAAGTAGGATAACTGGTACATGTCCATGAGGATAGCCAGTGAACTAGAAGAAATACACCTAGGTAGATGAAAAATCCAGTTGCTACTAACTTTAAGCGAACTTCCCATAGAACGTAGTCCCAGTCGAATATGACTCTGAACATTCCACCATCATTTGCAAGTTTCATTTCTTCTTCTCTGATTCAAGATATTTGGACGGAATTTGAAGATTCTCAGCCACACACTGGTCCTTTTAAAGCTCCTAAGCCTGTGCTGTTACACCAAGCAGAAACCCACCTGCAATTAAAAAAAGAAGAGACTAAGAGGATAGCCGTAAGTATGTATGTATACACTTCCCCATTTATGAAAGCTCATTTCTTTCGCTACAGATTAGATTTCATTACAGTTTTCACTGATATTTCCAAACAGTTTGGAACTAACATAAAAGAAACCTATTCAAAGTTGGTAATTAGCCTTCAAGGTCTTAGGCTTTGTATACACGATCACTGTATTGTGCCTTAAAAATCATTACCGCGCGATATCTAGCACGGTGTACATACGCGCAACGGTAATGTTGCGCGTCAAGCACCTTGCTGTAGCACAATCCAACAACCACTTCGACGAGAGTGGTAACAGCTGTTGCGTATCATCTGTTGCACGTTTGCGCTCGTGTGTACGCTTACTGCCCAATGATCGGCCTCCGGAAGTGTCCCATCATTCCCAAGTCGTCCTCTCATGACTTCCCCCCACCCGCTCTTTGGCAGTGACGAAACTGTCCCCGCCCAGAGTTGAATCCCGGGATTTTCAAATATTTCGTCAGTTTCATTTACTGGTCTTTTCCTCGTGGAGTGCAGTGCAGCAGTGTTCCCAGTAGCAATGGCGATCCGTCGCGGAAGACGCGCACCCCTTTGGTCCACGGCAGAGGTGCTTGACCTGATCAGCATCTGGGGAGAGTCCGCTGTGCAGGTGCAGCTTTGCGGCAGCAGACGAAATTATGATACATTTGGCATGATTTCTCGGGCAATGACGGAGAAAGGTTATGTTAGAGATACATTGCAGTGGAGATCAAAGGTGAAGGAGCTAAGAATCAGCTATCAGAGAGCGAAGGAGGCAAACCGGCGATCGGGATCAGCGCCTGCTACATGCAGGTTCTATCAGGAGATCGGAGCCATCCTCAGTGGTGACCCACAACAACTCCAAACACCACAGTGGACACATCACTAACCACAGATGAAGTCAATGCCACAACGGAGCTGGATGAGGACCTTGAGGAGGTGGCGGGGGAGATGGAGGAGGACCCGGGGCAAAGCACAGCAGCGTGTAGCCAGGAGCTGTTCTGCACCCCCGCTGATACGTCCTCTCAAGAAGACATTAATTGCAGCATGTCCCTTGAGTCAGCTGAGGGGGGCTCTGGTAAGTTTCTGATTTGTAATGCTAAAAGTCTGTCTCATGATAAAATATCATTGTGCGTTGCGGGGGTGCTTGCTGTGTCTCCCCGCTGTGCACACTCCTTACTCCCCATCCATGAGAAGGGCATCAACACTAGCAGTGATTGTGAAGTAATCATCTGCATTTAGGTCAGTAAATGATTCTTCAATGTACCTCCGGAGCCTAGTACTCAGATTGGATGGGATGGTGTTTGTGCCAACGCTCCCAAAGACGGACACTTTGCCCCGCCAGCTGCAAAGCACAGCCCTGGGAACCATGGCCGCAAACAGTGCTGCAGCATACGGTCCCGGCTGGCTGCCCGCGGCATGTAGGAGATGTATTCTAGCGGGCAGGGGCACTCTGAGGAGAGCGATATCGGGTTCCATCTCAGTATCCAACGCTGATTATTAGCCCCCAGTAAAGCTGTCTACTAGGACGTACCTTGTCTGCTTCAGCAAGGCATAGGGTGTTGACCACACTGCACCTTCCAGAGTAATGTGCTACTGGAAGTTTAATTTTCTTATCCTGGCTATGTGTAAACAGCAGCTTGACAATTATTTCTTTCTTTAGAACAGACCTTGAGATGGCCGTTGTCTACCCCTGCTGCCCGGATGAGAAACATTTGGCAGCGTGCACGAAGGAACAGGGAGGATATGTTTCAGGACATGTTGAAAGCTACACAGGAGTCCTTGAAATCTGCACAGAAATCATCCTCTGCGACTAGAGCATTCAGAACTGAATACCAGCAGATGTTGAAAACACACACCGAGGAACAGAGAAGCATCATGAAGGAGCAAACAGAACTGTTCAAGAGCATGATCGCTTTGCAGACCCAGGCGATTGATGTTAGGGCTCCACTACAGACACTGCAGCCGCATCTGCCTCCCACCCCCCCGTAGTCCCTATAAGAATTTCTAGGAAGTGCACCCGTCCCACCGTAGCATTCCAACAACTAACTCTCCCCCCCCCGTACTTTCTAGAGCCCCGCAGCTACACACACATGTAACCCCAACCTTCTAAGTTTGAATAAAAACAGAATAAAATCATTTGATTAAGGCTGTATGTTTACACATGGCTACTTTCATAAGGTGCATCAGATGTGTCCTAAAAGAAAACTAGGGGAAGGCGTGATTGAAATGCTCCCTGAGTGCCTCCCTTATGCGAGAAGCTTCCCCTTTAGCCCCCCTAATACTCCTGGTGGCTGGCTGTTCGTAGGCCTCCTCGAGGCACTGTGCCTCAGTAGCCCACACTGGGCAAAACTTTTTTCCCCGACTTTCACAAATATTATGGAGGACACAACAAGACGCAATCACAGCAGGGATGTTGTCCTCCGACGAGTGCAGCTGCCCATAAAAACAGCACCAGCGGCCTTTTAAACGGCCGAAGGCACACTCCACAGTCATTCTGCAGCGGCTCAATCTGTAATTGAACCGCTCCTTGCTTTGATCTAGGTTACTGGTGTACGGTTTCATGAGCCATGGCATCAGTGGGTAGGCTGGGTCTCCGAGGATAACTGTGAGCATCTCCACATCCCCCACTGTAATTTTTTTATCAGGGAAAAAGGTACCCCCTTGCAGCTTCTGGTACAGACCGGAGTTCCTGAAAATGCGGGCATCATGCACCGTTCCCGACCACCCAGCACTGATGTCAGTGAAACGCCCCTTGTGATCAACGAGTGCTTGCAGCACCATGGAGAAGTAGCCCTTCCTATTGATGTACTCGGTAGCGAGATGATCCGGTGCCAAAATAGGGATGTGTGTGCCATCTATGGTGTGACGCTGTCAGGATTTAAGGAACCATTTATGATATTATTGTGTATTAATATTTTATAATTGTTATAATCCATAGGAACTATGCCATGTTTGATGTCAATAGAAAGGTAATAATTTGTGGGAATGATTATATAGTTTGTGTAGGATTTGTATTCATATTAGAAGTTAGGAATGTGATTGTTATATTTTAACTTGTGTAAGGTTGGGAAAATGTCCCAGACTGAATGTCTGCCCAGCCATTGTCTCCTTAAGGGCCTATTAAGGAAGCTCCTCAGATAACAGGATAAAGAAGAAAACCTGTTGAGCCACTAGGACTTAAACATGTGACTCAACTCCAGTTTGATTGGAGAGAACTGCACACAGCATGGAGAAGGCCAGAGATGATATAAGGCAGCAAATCCAACTCCATTTTGCGCTCAAGTCCTCAGCCTACACCCATCTCTGGAACTATTCCTCTGAGACTGAACAAAGGATTGAGGCCCACCCTAACGCCGGGTGTTTACCAGAGGAACAAGCCTGCAAACTGCTTTTCATGAACTTTAAATCATTTGTATGTATGTGATTCGCTTTGACCCTTTAACATCTCTCATATTTTGCTTCTTTTCTTCTTATATTAAACCTTTAGTTGTAGTTGCTAAAGGATTGGCTACCAGTGTGGTATTTTGGGTAAGATCCAAACCCATATTGTTCTGTGTGCTGTGGCTGGCCCTTTGGGGTCAGGAGAACCTATATCTTTAAGGGACCGTGCAGCTAAGTGGGAGCCAGAGGAGCTGGAGTGCAATAAAGGGAGCTGTTTCTATTTTGGGCAGATTTCTTGGTACCCAGTGTGGGGAACCAGAAGCCTGGTTGTGACTGATAGGGAGACTGGTTTAAGTACCACCCATCAGTGTGTGGGGAGTTTGGCTCCCGGTTTTGCAGCCTGCCCTGATTTTTGCACGTCCAGGAAGGTATCCCAGGAGGCCCCGGTCACATATGGCTCCCCCGCAGTTCGGGAATCCCATGGCAACAAAGCCGTCCACAATCTCGCTAACATTCCCCAACGTCACCGTCCTCCATAGCAGCACACGATTGATGGCTGTGCAGACTTCCGTTAGGGCTATTCCGATGGTGGACCTCCCGACTCCAAACTGGTTTGCAACTGACCGGTAGCAGTCAGGAGTCGCCATCTTCCAAACAGCTATCGCTACACGCTTCTCCACAGTGAGGGCTGATCTCATGTTGGTGTCTTTACGTCGCAGGGAAGGGGCCAACTCTGAGCACAGTTCCAGAAATGTTGCTTTCCGCATTCTAAAGTTCTGTACCCACTGCTCGTCATCCCACAGCTGCATAACAATGCAATCCCACCACTCGGTGCTCGTCTCTCGCGACCAGAAACGGCGTTGGACCGTGTAGAGATGGTCGGTGAAGGTGCTGAGCAACGCGGTGCTGTTGCTCTGCATGGCATCGATCAGCCGCTGCTCCTCTGTGTCATCCTCTGGCTGGGAGCTCATAATGTAATGAGCAACCATCTGAGATGTGTTCAGCATGTGGAGGGCAAGAGTGGAGACCAGAGCAGGATCCATGCTGATGCTGATATTGTTGCTTTCCAATGGCGTGCTCCGTGCAAACGCTATTGAAAATAGGCGCGAGTTGCTATTGGCAACGCGGAAGACGCTAGGGAAACGCACTGCACCACGGGAAACATCTAGTTTATCCATGGTGCTTTGTGCTCCTTTCCTTCATCCCATGATTCCAAGCGCAGACTCAGGGAAAATGGAACGCTGGGATACGTGCCCAGAATTCAGTGCGAAAATGCGCATTACAGCGAGGAATTCTGTGACGGAACAAGGAGCGACGTGTGTATGTGCTACACCGCGATAAACATCACGTGCTTCTTATAGCACTGTTCAGAAGTTGCGCTATAATCTGATCGTGTAGACAAGGCCTTACTCAGATACATGTCAGGTAACTCTAAGACTTAAGCTCTCCAAAACCTAGGCCACAGGGCCAGCGGTTTGAAGAGACAGAGAAAAAGAGTCAAAAGGCATAAAGATGGGAGAGGCCACAAAATTGTTAAATTAGATAAAGCTGACTGACCGGCACAAAAGTGCAAACAGAGGGCGGGGTAAACTAGCCACAGAGAGGAAGGGGAGATTAACAGACCCCCAGTGCTCTGGCTAGATAATCCACAGAGAGGAGGGGGATCAGAGAGTTCTCTGACAATTAGAAAAAGACAGCTGGACCTTAGGAGTTGGAATGACATGACATCACTGCGCTTTTTGAGCCATAAAAAGAGGCTTGTTGCGGGGACGGGGGGGGGACGAATTCAGAGTTATTTTGTCTCAGTTAACTCGGGGGCAGAAAGACTCTGGGGATTTGATCGACCCCATGAGTACTCCCCATCCGGCTCGCCGTGGGACGTGGACCGGGTGCAAAAAAGCCTCGGAAGCCTGGCCAGCTAACGGGAAGATGAGACCAGCAATCTGATACCAAAGGAAAGGTAATTAAAGTAAAGGAGTTCAGAGTAGCGACTGGCTCCTAAACAAAAAGTAACACAAAAAGTTTTAAGGTTTTTCCCAGCTTTATGCTGAGACTCTTAAGTAAATGAACAATAGCTGCATCAGCCTTGGGTTTGGGGTTGATGTAGGAATTGGGGTAGGCATAGGATTTTGCTTTGGGTATAATTATGCTAGCATTACTGCTTGTGTGTGTGTGCTTATAAATGCTCTTTTTAAAATAAATTATAAAGTTGTGTTAGTGTGTGTGGAATTATAAACGGTGACCAAGTCTGAGACTATACCCTGTGTGCAGCCGCCCCAAAGCCAAGGCTTTCAAAGCAAGGGCGCACAGGTGAACCTCGTGACTCACTAGATCCCCTTCTTGTGTGACTGCATAAACGGGCACCCTCTGTGCTGCTATAACTCTGCTGCAGGGGGGGAGGAAAGTATGAATGGGGGATAACAGTTGACCAGGTCTGGGACTAAATCCTGTGTGCAAAAATGCACAGATGAACCTCGTGACCCAACGGGTGTGAATGAGATCCCTATACAACAGCACAAAGAGTCCTGTGTGATTGTGTCTTACACATGGGCTTATGTTCTTGATTGCTTTGGATTGTGTATATTGGGCTGTGTTATACTCTCTATGTCATGTGTTTAAAGCCATAATTGATGCAAAACCCTGAATCTGCATTCATGCAATAAGCAGCATTGCAGTTTAGAGTGTATGTGGATATATTGGATGTTTATTGTACTACTAATCACTGCCTTAACCTGTGTAATTGTAATCATAGTGCCTTAATAAATGTCACATGCATAGTAAATAGACAAAAATCATTGTTAGTGGTGGTCTTTGCCTAGGCGCTTCAGGAAGCTTTTCAACGTCCGCATTTAAAAGGCCAGGTATTTGTTTAGGCACCCTTCCCTCTTGAGGGGATAAAGCTCTGATAATACATAAAAGAAAAGATGAGATCTAGAAAAGACTTTCTGGTTCCTCACTTTATTCCTGGGGCTATTCTGCATCAAAAACCTAAAAATTCTGCAGAGAAGATAAAATACTAAAGAGCTGATTTGCCCAAATAACACTATATAACCATGCCAACTCTGAGTATTTTGATAATTTATTTCAAAATATTCATCAGCAACTATGGTCATATCTACACTAGAATCATAGAATAATAGGGTTGGAAGGGACCTCACGAGGTCATCTAGTCCAACCCCCTGCTAAAAAGCAGGACCATTCCCCCTAAATCACCCCAGGCAGGGTTTTGTCTAACCGAGCCTTAAAAATCTCCAAAGATGGAGATTCTACCACCTCCCTAGATAGCCCACTTCAATGTTTCACCACCCTCCTAGTGAGAAAGTTTTTCCTTGACCTCCCCAGCTGTAATTTGAAACCATTGTTCCTTGTTCTGTCCTCTGTTACCCTCAAGAACAGCCTAGCTCACTCCTCTTTGGAGCAACCCTTCAAGTAGTTGAAGGTTGCTATCAAATCTCCCCTCAGTCTTCTCTTCTGTAGACTAAATAAGCCTAGTTCCTTCAGTCTCCCCTCACAAGTCATGTGCCCCGGCCCCCCCCATTTTTGTTGCCCTCCACTGGACTCTTTCTAATTTGTCCACATCCTTTCTGTAGTGGGGAGCCCAAAGTGCCTACAGCACCTGGGATTCCCAGGCGGTCATCCATCCAAGTACTAGCCAGGCCCGGGGCGGTGTACCTTCCGAGATCGGGGGCTTTTGACTTACATCAGCAAAATTTATGGTTGAAATAACTTTCACTGGCATAAGTGGTAGTGTGCACAACCCTGTGTCCACAGGAGAGAGTCTGGGCTACCAGTACTTATTAGATGTGTATTTATTACAGCAGCTGCATCTCTACAGCTCTTCTGCTATAAGCTCACTATTGTAGACATGATTCATGTCTGTAATAATACAGACACACAAAAAATTCCCAAAAGAGTAGAGAGTTAAAGAAACCCCTCTGACAACTTAGTTCCTGTTTTTCTGCCCCTTCCCTCCCAGAATACAGCTGTGGAGACAGACACCTATATCACTTCCTTCCCCAAGCCTCAACTGCAGCCTCTCCCACCCACCCCAGAGAGCAACACTCCCAATGCTCAAAGCACAGGCACAAGGTGGCTCGATCTCAGATCCTCACACCTTTTACCACGCAGAGCTCAACTGCTGGCCCCTCCAGCGGACACTCACATTCCCTCCCCTCTTCTCCCAGAGCTCAGGGATGCAGAGGGAAAGACAGCCTGATGCTGGATCCCACGCTTGCACAGTTTTCTGCATGTCACCTCCTTCCTGCAGGGCATACCAGGAAGTACAGCTGCTGGGAACCACTTCAGCTCCCTCACCCTGGCAATGTCTTCTATTTGTGAGTTGGAGAGCTGAGTCCAGCACCCACTGGTGGCAGCTAGCATCTCCACAACACCAATTCTTCGGCAGAAAAAGGAAATTCTGAGCAGCAGAACATTAATTCTGTGCAAAATCTACACTGCACAGTGGCACAGAATTCCTCCAGATGTACTACCTGCAGAACTAGTAGTGTCAATGTTCACCTTTTATCCCCTAGTTATATAAAAATATAATACCTTTGCCTGGTCACTTTCTCTACTGGTTTTTCTTCCCTGCCTTTTACATCTACACATGTAGAAACATTTTTCTTTTTTATTTTCTTCAAGTCTTCCTTTATCTTTATAATTTATACCTCAACATTGTTGTACTTTTTTTTAAAAAAAAACTTCTAATAGATTACATTTCAGGAGTGAACAAAAATAACAAATATGGACAAGGAAAGGGACCAGTGCTAAAGGGAGAACACCACAATAGAGGCTAATAAGTCTTTAGCAGCATGTTTAAACATAATTAAATCTTCAGGTTTTTTTCATATGTAGGGCACTCTGGGACTGGATATGTATCACACTGTACCTCAAAATAACACCCTCTACCTACTTATTCACCCCATTATATGATTATGAAGTTTTGTACAAAATATGCCTTGCAAGGTATCAGTAGAGAATTCGTGATCTATTAACATTACTATCTTGTTGAATTATATATATTTCATTGTACATTAAGTTACAAAGTTTTGCTACGTTTGGAATATGCCCACAGCTGGCTTTCCAGCGGTAACAGAAGAGCATGTAAGATCCACAAGACAGATTTAAATCAGGAGTGCAGGAAAAAAGCCCCAGAAACCCTCCTCCCCCAAAAGAAAGCAAACCCCCTCCCTTATTCTGCCCAGCTGCATTTAGCCCTCTAAGCACAGTAGTTCTCAGGCTGGGCGTAATTTCCCTCCTCTCATAAAACAGCCTCTTTCCTGGAAGTTGGCTGTTTTCTCGGCATTTAACGCAAACCAGCAGGGAGTTCACCCTGTCCACACCCTATTTCCATCCCGCAAGAAGGAACCGCGCAACACCCAGAAAACATTAGCAGAACAATCAGCACAGGAGGGGAAACGAGCTAAGAGCAGGCGGCTCTCCCCGGGACCCACCCCTCACACTCAGCAAAGTGACTAGTTAATTATAAATGAAAGCCGATCAGTGCCCTTTGCATGCTACTTACCGGCTGCGCTGCTCCTGCATCAGCTCAGCTCTGCAGTTGCTGCTTTCACTTTCTCTTCCCCCGCCCCAAACAGCGCCTCTCCCGCCCCGTGATTGACTGCCGCGCCCTCGGCAGACATCAATCAATCAATCAATCAATCAATACCAGGCTGCTTCCGCCTCTGCGGGGGGCAGCTGGAACAAGCCCAATCCGCCTATCAACAAGCCCAACTCCCTGATAACAAACCAGCCCACTTTGTAGGGCGGCGGGGGTGGGCCTTAAACTATGTTTCTCGCCCTCATTGGTTGCTCGGTCTGTGGCATCCCGCCCACCCCACGCCCCCCGCAAGCAGCTTTTGGGTCGCCAATTTGGGTTTGGACTTATTATAAACCTCGAAGTTTGCGGGGGTCTCCCACTCTCTCAGGAACAACTTCCCGTCATATCTGTCCTGAACTGGCCCTTCTGCACTCGCAGGGGCCTGACCAGAAAATGGGGGCCAACTACACCCCTGGGATACAGACCAGGAAAAATTCTTTCATCTTTCCCTTTGACATGTTATGAACCACCTCGTTCCTTGCCTCCCCCCCTTCAGTTAAAGTAAATTAATTTGATCTCCCTTCTTACACTAAGCGGGTCATATCTGGGTGCTTCAGGCGTACACTCCAGGTAGGTGAAAGTCAGTTTAATAAAATATTGCCTTAGCTACATTTTTAACATGGCTGAAGAACACTCCCCCTTTCCAAATAAGAATTTATGTAGATACCAGCTTCACTTGCTGGTTCTTTTGTGCTAGCAAAGATTGGTAGGTTAACAATATTTTGATTATATGTCACTGATGTGCAGGATGCTTCAGGAGGTATTTCATATAGCATGGTTTCTGCTATGAACTTTTTTTCACTGGCTCAGAAGTATGTTAAATTTTCTTTTCCTTTTTCCTCCAAGAAAAATTCATTTAATTGAAATTTTGGAGAAACAGTGTAAGAAAAGCAATAGTCAAATGAGATTTTATAAAATCAGTTTAACAAAATCTATTTTTGCCTTATTAACAGTATGAATAAAAAGAATATGAGAGAGAGCTGCACAGCTCCATTGAGCTACATTAGGGGACACACTTGCAAAAATCCTTTTGTAACTCAGCACCACTGCTAATCCCAGCCCCTCCAAGTGAAAAACCAAGGCCAGCTTTACTGAGAACTGCTTTGCTGAACAGACAGAAGATGTACCTCAAATGATTTGGAATCCAGGACATACCATACCTCTCCCACCCCAATTACAGGAGAAAGGCCTATTCCAACATTGTCAGCCTTTAATTCAACATTAAAGAGCAAATAAGCTATATATGCATCCTGCCAGTCCTATCGCTGCTAGCCTCCACTAATCATTTAGTTCAGCTAACATTCTTTATGCAGCTAGACTACATAAACAAATGCATCTTTGGAACGGAATCAAAATGACATGGGTCGTTGCAGCCCTGTTCAACAGCTGCACTGACTGGGTTCCAAACTCTCAGAACATGACACTACTGGAAGGACCAAATATTCTTAGAGGAAGGCATTTCATTCAGTCTCCAAAGACTCGCTTTGGGTTCTGAAAATGCTCAGAATGGCTGAGAGTCACTGATGAGATCATAAATTTACTAGATATGTTCATATGCCCAGTTTACCATTTGAAGACCAACATTTGACACTTGTAGAGTATGGTGGCGGATGTTTTCCAAGCAGCAAATGGAGAAAACCTGCTATTGACAAGGGGTGCATGTATATCATCTATCAAGAGGAAAAATTATCAAGCAATGGGATGGCTTTGGGATGTCCACTGTATTCAAAACTATCTTTCCCTGCCACGTACAAATGGATCTTGGAGGATGGACTGATCACACCAATTATGGATGATATATAATGAGCTTCTAAATCAGTTCAACAGATAATTAAAAGCTCATATTGAAAGACAAGTTTCTCACCACCGTACCATGACTGGCCAGTCATCTGCCTTGTATAAAGATATGGGAGTGTGAAATATCAATGGCTATGTCTACAGGGGCAAATTAGTTCAAATTAAGGAGGCTTAATTCGAAGTAACTAAAGCCATGGCTACACTAGGCTTTAGTTAGTTCGAATTAAGGGCTTCCTTAATTTGAACTAACAAATTTGAATTAACCAATGTGGCCATGTTAATTTGAACTAATTTCTTAGTTCGAACTAACCGACCATTGAAATGAATGGGGATCGCTAATTCGAACTAAGCCAGTGCTATGAATGGCACTTGCTTAGTTTGAATTAAGTTAATTCGTACTAACTAAAATTAGTTAGTTCAAATTAACTAACTTGAACTAATTTTAGCAAGCGTAGACATAGCCAATGTGTATAGGAGTGGAGCCATAGATGGAGATGACACTGATAATGACTAACAAATGTTTTCAGTCCTACACGTCAAAACTAAACTCATTGGGATTACCACAGATTAATGTGTTTTTCATGCAAGCAAAGCATCCCTGCATTAAAGTATAATTTTAAAAGTTGATAGTCCTTTACCTTGTTGAATATACATAGCTAAATGATTGTTTAGGGTTTGTCATGGTTGGCCCCATTGTGTTTGTGGGAGAAAGGGATTTTGAATAGTACTTAAGTTGACCAATTCTGGACAAAGGTGTATTTCTACTAAATGGAGGAGCAGGAGTTGGTAGCAGGGGAATAAGCAGGCGAGACCACCCTACAGAGGGTAATACCATTGACATTATGATTCTATAGATTTTTATGCGTGAAAATACACATCCTTTTCCTTTCTATCACTTACTTCCTCCAGATGTGAGATTTTATCTTACACTCCTGAAGTGAAGTTACTAACAAAGTCTTAACTGATTTAAAGATTTGTGTGTGTGTGTTTTAAATACAGAGACAATTTTAAAACACTGTTAATGAATGATTATCAGTTATAGATAGCAATCTACAAAGGTGTCAATATATTCATAGATTTCTTGTAAGCCATTCTATTTTCATGAACGTAGTAAACATGCACTGTGTTCTTCTGTACATACTTTACTGTTACTCTAATAGATGTTGCAGCATTAGATTCTCTTCTTTTGGGATGTTTCACTATTTAATTTTCCAGCAGATCCAAAAATGAAAGTGAAAAATGAAAAGTTCCAGTCAGTCAGACCAAAGAGACGCCGAGTTGATCTGTGTATCCAGTATGGATTAAGGATCAATGTAAGTGTACTTAACCCTGTGAAAAATACAATAAAATGTGGAAGTCCCAGATTCTCCACCACATCATTCCAATTGGAAATACACACCCACCACATGTGATAAGCAAGGACCATGCGGCAGTGCTCCATATGGATCAGAAACCATTGGTTTGCCTTCCAAAAAAAGGTGTTAGCATAGCCAATCTGAAACAGACAGCAACAAATAAAGAGAAATGAGATTGCAGTTTAAAAGATAAGTCAATCAGTTTTCTATAAATAAGACAAATGCCTTGGAACTGATTAAGGTTTGGGAGGCAGGGCTAATTTCTTCTCTCCCTATAAGCATAGCAGATCTCGCCAGGGTTGTTTTCCCTCTGCATCCATACCAAAGCACTCAGATGTGTTAGCACATGTGCACACACCATGAGACTCAAGCAGAAACGTAATGGTCTATGTTAAACTTCTTTGACCTGATGAGCTATTCTTATGTTACTCTCTTCAGTCTTAAAATAAATTAATAAATAAAAGATTTCAAAATAGGATTTAGTCACATAATCTTTAGTCCTGTAGACTATACTCCAACTAGTGAGTTTGTACAGGAATTAAAAAAAAATCTTCCTTTTTATTTCTTTGCTACAAATGTGGGTAAAATTTTTTTGAACAATATTTAAGTATTTAATAAAGTGAAAATTAAGTATTCTGATGGCTAATTCTAGTATGGAAGAACAGTTCTGAGCTCAAGTGAGACTCAATCTCTACATTTGGAGGCCAGTATTTCTTTGACATTCTCTTTGAGGGAGAGGAAATGTGAGGTTTAAAATGGAAACTTACATCATGAATAATTAATTCAACAAGTTCTTACCCTTACAAGCATCCAGTATATGCAAATTGAAGGCGCACTCATCTCAAGTAGCAGTCCCATCAGGGGCAGATAGTGACCACATTTTATATTAGTTATCAGACCAAGAAGTCCACCAAAGGCAAATAAATGATGAGCTACCAGAAACACATCAAATGTCCTGAAAAAAATATTGTACACATGAACAATCACATTTTCAGCCAAGATGTAACCAGATGCTAATAAGCAATGAAACCAGCTCCACTTTTGCTGTGAATACACTTGGTCAGCTCGAAAGACTGGGTCTATGAGCAAGGCCCACAACCCAGCTACACAACTCTGAATTCCAAGCAGACCACGAGTGATAGCTACATTCGAGAAGATCTTCTCCTTGGCTGACAAAGTGCAATATTTGGTACTGATCCATAAGGCCAACCAGTGAGCTAGAAGAAATACACCCAGGTAGATGAAAAATCCAGCCGCTACGAACTTCAAACGAACTTCCCATAGAACATAGTCCCAGTCAAATAAGGCTTTGGACATGGCACCATCATCTGCAAGATTCATTTCTTCTCTAATTGAAGATATTTGGCGGGAGTCTGATGCTTCTCACCCACACATTGGTCCTTTTAAAGCAATTGAGCCTGTGCTGTTACACACACACCTGCAATTAAGTAAAGACAGAAGACACTTGTTGAGGATGTCTGTGTGCATGTGTATGATCTTTCCATTTATAAACACTCATTAGCTTCACTACAATTTAGAGTTCGTTACAGTTTCCACTGGTATTTCCAAACAGTGTATAACTGATTTAAAAAC
>ML685779.1:8243976-8273324 GCA_007922175.1 Pelusios castaneus
GCTTTTGGGAAACCTCCAGCTCATTCTCTCCCCCTGGCAGCTTCTTGTATTTATGAGCTGGGTTATCTTGTTGGTGGGCCCTGATCCACTTGTAGTCTGAACAAGTCTCACCCTATAAATACCAGCTGGACGAGGGGGGTAGTGGGAGTGATTCTGACAGTAATAACACTGAGCCCAGTGGTTAGACCACACCCTCAGGATGTGAGGGACCTGGGTTCAGTAAACACTGCATGAGGTAGAGAAAGATTTGACCATGGCTTTCTTCCTCTTAGAAGAGAGCCCTTACTATTGGCTATAGGGTATTCTGGAACCAGTCTCTCCCCTGTTGGAGGCTGGGGATGGTTGTCAAAAGGAGAGAAGATAAGGCAAAGACATTTGCATGCTTAACTTTTGTATCTTACATTTGTTGGCACAAGTAAGGGCTGATAGGATGATCCTGTGAAAATGTTGACTGAAAATCTGTTCACTTCTGAACAGAATTAGACCACTTTCTAAAATGGTTTTCTAATCCTGAAGCTAACTAAGAGGGTAGGGCATAGAAAAACAAACCTCCCTATTGCGTTCTCCAGCATCACAATTAACCATATAGTACGGAGTTTTCATGGTTGGGGACATTAGGTTAATTAAAACTTCCTCCACACATATGGTTTAAACATTTGCTTTCATTTTTGTTTTAAAATATCCATGATCACAGGTCCATTTTTCTGATGCATTAGATTAGATTGGTAATGTAACCCATATGCCTAAAACAGGCTCTCTCTTTAAGAGACCTATTTATGGTGGGTTACTGCCGAACATAACACATCCTGTCAACATGGCCAGGGGAAGAACTACCCAGAGAATATCTAATTTAACACAGTTTGACTGGGAGCTCTGATAGGATTCAGAAAAAGCCCTGACGATTGTTAGCAGCATAAATAAAAAAGATTCTACATAGATGCTTTCATTCATGCTCCCCAATATAATAACTAACAGAAAAGGAAGGAAGCATCCCGATAGCTACAGTCCAGAAGACTGTTACTTATTTCGATTCTCACAGGGCCTGATTCTGGTCTCCTTTACATCAGAGCAACCCTTCCTTCTTACTGCCTTGCATCCTGAACTAGTGGGAGAAGAGTTAAGAATTCTAATTTGGTCATATTTTAAAGTCACTCTGCCCAGATGCATACAACTGCACAGCATACAAGGAAGTGAAGAATGAGGCCACTAATGTCAGCATACACTGTGTGACGAGAAACCTTACTCTTTCAGATCCTCCAAAAAAGGCAAAGAAAGTAAAACACCCCTTCCCCACCCCCATCAGTACCAGCATAGCTACATACAGCCCTCTAAATACAGTGAGTGGTGCCCAGGCTATGTGAAATTTCCCACACTTCATGCAACAGCCTCTCTCCTGGAAGTAGGATGTTTTCTCAGCATTTAACTAAAACCATCAGTTAGTTAACAATGTCTAATCCCCATTTCCTCCTCCTCAAAGGAACAGACAGCACAAGATACAGAATTTTTTTGCGGAAGAATCAGTACAGAAGGGAAACTATGAATATGCAGATTCTCCTGAGCCCCTACCCCCTCCCAGACAGACAGTAAAGTGAGTTCTTTAGTTAAAAAAGCCACATTCCCCACAGCACCCCTTGCAAGCTACTTACTGCCTAGTCTGCTTCACTTGCTCTGCAGTATCTCCTCTTTGCCTCTGTGCTTTCCTGTCATGTGCACAACTGCGCCCCAGTGGCAGACTGAAGAACAGTAAAATACCCCTTTGGAGGTTTCTTCCACTTTTGCAGAGGCAGCTGGCAAGGAAGGAAGAAACTGATGCGCAAGATCCTCTGGAAGGTTAATATGAGTGGGAAAGGAATCCAGGAGAGCTGGTTGTATTTTAAAGAAACTTTATTCAGGGTGCAGGAACAAAAACACCTCAGTCTGCTGGAAGCATTGCAAATAGGGCAGGCAAACAGCTTGGCTTATCGAAGAAATCTTCACTGAGCTTAAACGCAAAGAGGAACTTACAAGAAGTGGAAGCTTGGACAGATGACTAGGGAGCAGTATAAAAATATTGCTCAAGTGTGCTGGAGTGAAATCAGGAAGGTCAAAGCACAACAGGAGATGCAGTTAGCAAGGGACATGAAGGGTGAAAAGAAGGTGTGTTAGCAACAAGAACAAAGTTAGGGAAAGTGTGGACCCCTTACAGAATGGAGGAGGCAACGTAGTGACAGATGATGTGGAAAAGGCTGAAGTACCCAGTGCTTCTTTTGACTGTCTTCACAGGCAAGCTCTGTTTCCAGACTACTGCACTGTTCATCACAGAATGCGGAGGAGATGAGCAGCCTTCAGTGGTGAAAGAACAGGTTCAGGCCTATTTAAAAAAGCTGGACATACAGAAGCCCATGGTCCCAGATACAAAACCTCCAAGGGTGCTGAGAGACTTGGCTCAAGTGATGGCAGAGCCACTGGCCATAATCTTTGAAAACTTGGGGCAATGGAGGGAGGTCCTGGATGATTGGAAAAAAACAAATATAGTGCCAATCTTTTAAAAAGGGAAAAAGGAGGATCCAGGGATCTACCTACCAGTCAGCCTCACCTCAGTCCCTGGAAAAAAACATGGAGCAAGTTCTTAAGGAAGCATGTGGGGAAGACAAAAGTGAACAGTAAACATGGAGATAAGCTCCAAAGGGGTAGCCATGTTAGTCTAGGTCAGCAAAACAAACAAGGAGCCCTGTGGCACTTTTAGGCTATGTCTACACTTGCACTTTTAAGTCGACTTTAACTTAAAGTCTTAGTGTGTCTACACTTAAAATTAAAGTCGACTTAAAGGGGAACTTACAAAGTCGACCTAGAGCGTCCACACTGGATGCTCTAGGTCGACTTTCTGGGGCTAGGGGGACCTTGGGCAGGTCCATGGTGGTGGGGGGGAAACCCCCTGTGTACAGTGGGGCAAAGGGGGACAGGGACCCTGGCAGGGCACAGCCCTGTGTGTGACACTGTCTGGATTTAGGGAAGCATTTATGATATTATTTTCTATGGATATCTCATAAATGCTATAATCCATAGGAACTATGTCATGTTTGGTATCAATAGAAAGGTAGTAATTTGCTGGGAATGATTATATAGTTTATGTTTAGGAATTCTATTTTGATTAGAAGTTAAGAATTTGATGTTATATCCATACTTTAACTTGTGTCCTTCTGGAGAAATGTCTTAGACGGCATGGTGTGAACAACCATTGTCTCCTTAATGTTTAGGAATTTTACAGGTAGAATGGTCCCAGGGAGTATTCTGAGCCCAGGGGGCTCAGCCTTTGCTCCCTTGTATATAGGTACAATGGGGCAAAGGGGGACAGGGACCCTGTCAGGGCATAGGGGCAGGGTGGGTAGGGCTCTGCCCTGCCCTATGGGGGGGGCATGCGAGGCTCCTCCTGTGCCCCCCCGGCAGGGAGGGCAGTGGTGCAGTCCTGGGGTAGCCCTAATTCGACTTAGGGATACCTCATGTCTGCACTGGCTTAAGTTGACTCTAGGGAGTCAACTTAAGCCTTAAATTGAATTAAAACAAGGTTTAATAAAGTCGACTTAATTTTCATTAAGTTGACTTAAGCAAGTTGCTTAAGTTGACTTAAGGAAACTATAGTGTAGACGCAGGGTAAATTAAGTCAACTTAAGCAAGCTTAAGTCGACTTAATTTACAAGTGTAGACGCACCCAAAAGTGCAGGGGGAGTAGCAGGGTCTGGGAAGTTTTGGTCAACACCTTCCAAGCACACTTTGACTCCTCTAGCATCTACATGCATAGCCATGACCTTCAAGTTTAAGTTCCCATTAAAAGCACTGCAGAAGGACTTGAGGTGATCCTGTCAGGGCTCCTGACTGGCAAGAGTCTGGATAGTTTAGAATTTAAGCTTAAAACCACTGAGACATATCACTTGGAACTCATTACGGTTTGGGAGATAGGGCTGATTTCTTCTCTCACTATGGCAGAAATATTCCAGAAGGCCTTCTCCTTTCCTGACAAACCATGGTAACTGGCACTGATCCATGAGGACAGCCAATGAGCTAGGAGAAACACTCCCACGTAGATAAAAAACCCAGCTGCTAGTAACTTCAGATGAACTTCCCAGAGAACATAGTCCCAGTCAAATATGGCTCTGGATGCTGTATCACCATTTGCAAGATTCATTTTTTCTTTCTATACTTCAAAATATCTGGAGGGAGTCTGAAGTTTCTCACCATCACATTGGTCCATGTTAAGGCTCTTGAGTCTGTGCTGTTACACAGAGCAGAAACCCATCTGCAATTAAAAAAAAAAAACAGAAAAAAAAGAAACAAACAAAAAAAAACAAGACAGAAGAAACCTGTAGAGAATGGCTTTGGGTGTGTGAGTGAGAGATCTCCCCATTTATGAAAGCTACACCTATATTTCTCAATAGTTCAGAACGGACGTAAAAACACCTCTTCAAGGCTGATAATTAGTCTTCAGGGTCTTAATCAGGTATATATAAGAGAAGATGAGACAGATTGTGAGAGAGACTCCCTGTTTCCTTACTTGCAGAACTGTGAATGTCAATGGATATTACAGTTACAAAACATTCACCTTTTGATTGCGGGTTATTTAAAGAGAATACCACTTCCTGGTCATTTTCCTTACTGTTTTTTCTTCCCTTCCTGTTACTTCTACATATATAGAATACACATTATTCTTTTTATTGTCTTTAAGTCTTCCTTCGCCTGTATAAATCGTTCCTCAAGAACGCCTTCTGGTTAAAGTGTTTTGCTAACATTTTAAAAATAATTCTTCAATAGTTTATATGCCAGTACCATTCCCCTGCACATTTTTTCACATAACAAAGCTGTTTTATGATCAATGTGTTTTATTTCTAACAAAATTAACATTCCACATGAGAACAGAAATAACTGCTATGGACAGAAATGACAGGGACTAGTGATAAAAGGAGAAAAAACATAGCAACGGAGACATACAATTCTTTAGCAGCATGTTTAAACATGACTAAATCTTCATTTTTTTCCCCATCTGTAGAGCCCTCTGGATACTTTTAAACTGTATTTTAAAAACCGCAGCAGTGAGTCTCTGAGCCCTTATCTACAGACTCAGGTTTGCCCTGTGGTACTAAAAAACAAAACAAAAACCCAGGTAGATATTCAGGCTGGAGCTTGGTTCTGAAATCCAAGGAAGGGGAGAGTTTGAGACCAATGCCCAATATCTACAGTGTTGTTTTGTGCCACACAATGAGTTTGGGGCTCAGAGATTCACTGCCACTGGTTTTTAAATGCAGCATAGTCAAACCCTGTTATGGGGTGTATCAACTCTGCGCTGGGCTGCTGAAGGCTGACCAGTTACTGTAGGCCCAAAAGATCATGCCTCCTTGCCCTCGCTGCGCATGTTCCAGGTGACAGATAAAAGACGACAGCTCAACAGCTCATTTGGGGCTGACTAAAATGGAGGAAAGATGATTGGTGCAGGCTCCTGCAGAGAAACCGTTGACTCTCCAGACTGCCGATGCCAGATGCACAAATGAGTTACAGGCTATCGTTTCAAAAGGTGATGCAGTTGTAGTAATCTGTCAACTCTGAGGCTATGTACACACGAGAACACGTTATTGCGGGACAAGGAAAGCGCTATAAATATAGTGCTTTCTCGTGTACACATGTGCTGTTTCTTTCGCAAAGGAGCATTCACCGGGTGAATGCTCCTTTGCGAAAGAAGAGCAGTGCATGGTGGGCACCTGTCCCACCATGGACTGCCCACAGCCAGCCCCCTAGCCAGCTGCAGGGCTTCCGGTGGCAGGGGGGGCCAGCCCCCGCTGTCATCCAAACCCCGGGCTCCGGTTGTTGAACCAGCCAAACCAGCTGGAGGATTGGGTGGCAGCAGAAGCTCTGGCGGAGCTTCTGCCGCCACCCGAACCCCTGGACTGTGCTGGGGGGCCGGCTCCGATTCGAGCTGGGGGGCTGGCTCGAACCAGCGTGGGCAGCCGGTTCAGGCCACCCCCCTAGCTCAGTCCAGGGGAGCTGCCAAATCAGGCAGCTCCCAAAAATACTCAATTTCACTGCTCTTCTAGAGCAGTGAAATTGACATATATGTCAATTTCACTGCTCAGCTAGAGCAGTGAAATTGACATATTTGACAGCTCCAATGTCCCAGAGTGGCCTGGATTGGCACTCTGGGACATTTCCGGAGGCTGTCTATTGCGCAAAATGAATACACACGAGCATTACCGCGGATCAGCTGTTCCGCAATAATGCTACCACTCTGGTTTTGAGTGGTTTAACTGTTGCGCGGCAAGAGGGTGTTGCCGTGCAACAGAGAAATTGATCGTGTGTACTCAATTGGCTTTATTGTGTGGTAAGGAGCCTTACCACGCAATAAAGTGATCGTGTGTACATACCCTGAATGTTTTTCAGAGCTAACTCAGGTTCATCCAGTAGGTCTCTGCTTCTGTTTCATAGCTCTAGTCCCATGAGAGTCCCAACAACAAAAGAGATGAAAGACTTTCTTGTCAGCTATTTCTATGATGTCCTTCCAGAATTCAGGATAATGGGAGGAGCCCTTTTGCATGTAGCCTCTTCAAGGATGTAAGTGGGCAATTAACAAAGTCTTTTTATTGTGATGTTTCATAATGGCTCAGTTAGATGATAGAGGATCCCTCCTAACTGGGCTCACAGTTTCAAAGCAAACATTTTTCCAAAATGTATAGAATGTGATAAAGATATTATAAGTGAGATTAATCCATATAGCAATTTACAAGCATTTCCTAAAGTCTGAACACTAAACATTGTTTTAAGTCCAATAGTCATCTCAACCATACTAACACACAGGTAAAAAAGACTGGATTCCGGCAATGGATTTTTCGATGGTTGGCTGAGACTTAATGTCTGGGCAGAGCTGGTGTCACACTCCCCTTAACTTCCACTGCGATTGGACTGTACAGTCAAGAGCACAGTCATGCGCTAATGCCCAGATTTTCAGAAATGATTAATTATTTTGGGGATCCAACTTGGATCACCTCTGAAAGTTAGGCCCCTCTCTGGAGTCTCATATTGGGCACCCAAAATTACTAGTCACTTTTTGAAATCTTGGCCTGTTAGCCTTTGTTTTATCCCTTTGATTTCAAACTCAGAAAACAAATTTAAAATTAACTGTACTTCTATCTTCTTAAAATAACCATAACTTTGTTCTCCAGTCTTATAACCATATTTCCAGTAACATTAAATGCAGTTATTGCATGATAAATAAATTGGTTAGTCTTTAAAAGTGTTTTGCTGAACTAGACTAACATGGCTACCGTTTTGCAATTTATTAAATACACTGTAAAAGTAACAAGAAAGAAAGAAAACGTTATACTTTCAGGTCTAGAGAAATTCTGATTCACCATGTCATTTTGCTGCCATCTTGTGTGAAAGCAGAAGCACTACACCAATTTATTTTCTGTTTCATTAAGAGAATATAACCTTAGAATACAGTAACAAGAATCAGAAGGAAAAAAATGGAAGAGGAGGAAGGAAAAGGGTTGTAATAAAATCATTAATCTTCCAACAAAAGGCATGAAGAAAAGATGCAACTTCTGTTTACAAAGAAATTGCACTACCATCAAATTGTGCTTTGGGAGGGTGGGAATGGGTGACTGAACCAGGTGGTTCAGAGGAACTGATGCCTTTGTTTAGTTTTTTGCATGTGATGTCAAATAAGAGCACCTCTAAGTAATATCAGCTCAGTAACAACATGCAAAAGCCTCACTGAAATGCATGCTATCAGGCTCCAAAGCATTACTGGGTAAAGCTGGTTGGAGAAACTTTGACTGAACCATATCCTGTTGGCAAATGCAGTTGGAATTGGAATCTAACTGCTTTTGCAAACTCATGTCCAATTTGCTGGAAATCTGTTTTAAAGGAAACTGGAAAAATTCTGATAAGGTCAAAACATCCCATTTTGGGAACAAAATGATTTGTCACTTTGAAAATACTTTTTGTTTCAAGCTCTATTTATTTTGTATGATACTGTATACAAAGTTATATAGCATTGTACTATAAAACAACATATTAAAAAAGTCAAAATCAACCCAAACCAAAAACATTTTTGGAATATTCTTTCATAGAGTCATATGAGAGGTCACCCAATTGATCCCACTGCACTGAGCAGGAACAAGTATACTTAGATTAGTGGTTCCCGACCCATGGCCCAAAAAGTGTCTGTTCCAATCCTGCTGGCCTAAGGATCCAGGCAGAGCATGTTGTCTTGGGGCTACAAGACCATTGCAGGCTCCTTGCTGCAGCCAAGGGGAATGGGAAATCAGCAAGGAGGGAGTCAGCCTCCTTGCTGACCTCTTTTGTCTGGCTGCAGTGGGTGGAAGGGGCATGAGAAGGCCTGCTGTTGGAGACTGGGGGTCCTTCAGGGATGCAAAAATGGTATCTGTGGCCCTTGAGCCAAAATGATTGGGAACCGTTGACTTAGACCATCTCTGACAGATATTTGTTGAACCTGTTCTTAAAAATTATGGGGATTCCACAACCTCTTTTAGAAGCCTATTTCAGGATTTAACTATTCTTAGCACTAGAAAGCTTTTCCTAATAGCTCCCTTGCTACAGATTAAGCCCAATACGTCTTGTCCTAAAAACATCAGTTGACAGAGAGAACAATTGATCACTATCCCCTTCAAACATTTCTTAACATATTTGAAGATTGTTTTCAGGTTCGTCAAGACTAAACAGGTCCACTTTTAAAAAATATTTCCATGTAGCCTAGGTTTTGTAAACTTCCTATCTGGACTCTCTCCAATTTGGCCACATCCTCCTTAGAATGAGATGCTGAAACTAGACATAATAGTTCAGCTGATTCCTCACCAGAGCTGAGTTCAGTGGAATAAATACCTCCCCTATTTTATTTTAAAAATTCTCATTAATACACTCCAGAATGATATTCACCTTTTTAGAAACTGCATCATTTTTCTGGCTTAAATGATTAATTTAGAAGAACACCTCCATCCAGGATAAAACTAGTGAAGGTCCTGCAGAATATGCAGACTCAGGTTAGTGGAGCTTTGCAGGTAAACATCATACCACCCCTGCTTCATGCCTCCTGTGAACCTAAGATCCACTGCCCAACAAGCTTGACAGTGATTGTTGAAAGTTCTGCCAGTTTTTGAACCAGCTCTAGCTCCTGTTTCTGCCATGCCCACAAATATTCCTTATTGATCGTTCCAGGCTGGGATTTATCCTTAGTCTACTGCTGACGGAAGCATTGGAATGGGCCTCCCCTTTGCTCAAGAAGTCGTGTCCACTCCTGGATCAGTTTAAGGAGTTCACTCTTGCCATATCAGTAATCTTTGATGACCTAAACAATATATGCACAGCTGTGTCCATGCTCCAAGCCCTGCTAGCAGAAGCCTGGCCCATATCCAACTGTGCTGTTGGCTTTTGGTGTCTTATGGTGGATACCATATGGAACAAGACTTCTCAGCATTACCAATTCTTGCTTAGCCTGAATGATGATGTAAAAGATGAGCTGGTGTGGGTAGAACGCACAGGCAGCCTGGACACATTTATTGACTTATGTAGTAAGATCATTGGCCAGTTATCAGGACTCTGCCAAAAATGAAAAAAAAAAACACAAAAAAAAAAAAAAAAAAAACCCAACAAACCTTTCAGTCCATACAGAAACATTTTTAAAAAAAAATTAGTTTCCTCTAAGCTGATAGAATGTTAAGCATAACTGAACTGTACTAACATCAAGAAATTGAACTGAGCACTAACATTGGCCAGTATTAAATAGTGTTACAGGAGAGGACAGCCTTAGAATGTTAACCCTAGTCCTTAAGTTAAGGAAGCTGCTTTTCTCGCCTATGCCTTTACGAACTGAAGCACAGCATCAGAGAGATCCAGAGACTGTCCGATGTCAATGAGAGAGCAAAAAAAATTCCACTTGAATTTTAGTTCTGAGCTTCCCATGACCTGCATCAGGTTGAGAGAATGCTAATTTATGCCAATAACTGTATCCAGAAAATGCAAGCAATGATTTGGCATTCTTGTCAAATATTTTGCAACAAAACCAGAACACTTTCTCATGTCACTTTGTATGTGATTTCGAATAAACTAGCCAACACCAATTCAATTCCTCACCATCCTTGAGCAGTGTTTGAATCCCAACACCTATTCTGATTTGTTGTTACAGCTTGACCTGATCCTGTGTCATACATTTCCCTGCATTTCATTTCCTCCCATTCCGTAAGTTTTCCATCTTCAAAGCATCTGACGAAGTGGGATTTTCTCCCACGAAAGCTCATGCGATAAATACATTTGTTAGTCTTTAAAAGTGCCACAGGACTCCTTGGTTTTTTTTCTGACCTAGACTAACACGGCTACCCCTTTGGAATTTGTCAACATGCAAGGCACTGAATACACACTTTTTCATAGTGTGACTTTGAGAAATATTGCTTCTGCTCTTTTTCTAGAAGCATTTTGTCCTCAGTTTTGCCTGGCCCATTCAAAATTGTATAATTAGTATTGGCAGGGTTTAGGATTGTTGGCCATCAAACAGAATCTGATGTATTGATTTGTGGTGTGCAGCAGAAACTGCTGTTTCTATTATCATATGAGGTTGATTCTTCTTTATCATTCCTCTCCTTTTCCTATAAACCAGATGTGACAGGATGCACATTTGTGCACCCCTAGGACATGATCTGTGTAACTTTTCTGTTCAGTTTTGCAACGTAATTTTGTGATTCTCTTCACTTCTACCTCCATCTTGCAATCTCTGTGTCTTTGTTTTTACACACTGCTGACAGCCCCTCCCCTCACTGTCCTGTTGTGTGATTCTCTTCACTTCTACCTGAGCCAGAGAGGACATTAGCATCCCCTTTGACGTGTAAATCTCCAGCCACTGTGCTAGAGCTGGTCCTGAGAGTCTGAACCCTGTATCATGCTTCACATCTGTACATACATGTTGCTGTAGAAAACATGGTGCCATGGTAATCATGTGGAATATGTTCTGAGCATTCACAAAGGAATCTGGCATAGTGCATTTGGCATCAAATCACACAATTACCTTGCAAAACTGAACGGAAAAGTTACACAGATCATGTCCTACGGGTGCACGGATGTGCATCCCATCATACCAGAATTTTCTTTCTCATTACTCTCCTTTTCATGTTAGCCACATTCTTTATAATTATTCTCCTTTACACCACTAGGCAAACTAGATGATTCTTCCCAGCCTTGTGGAGCACTGGTCTGCCCCTTCACGATGTACGAGGCAGGAAGTATTGCACATTGTGAAGGGCCGACCTGGTGTTCCCTTTGGGGGCCTGACCTTATCTTCCTTGGTATGCAACTATCCTTGCTGCAAACACAAGTGCACTTTCAAAATTACACAATAAAATAAGGTTCATAATATCCCAGCTGGATGGGCACTTCACTTCAGTTCACTGCTATCTCACTGATTGACTGGTGATGTCCCATCCCTTATATACCCAGCTCTCAGGTAGTCTGGAAGGTTCCACAAAATTCTACAGAGGTCTGGAACTTTCTAGGAGATTAGTGAAAAATGAATCCACATATGGAATACCTTGTAATGATCTTGAGGGTTCATTAAAGACCACACCATTGAATGAGTGAGGAACAGAACTTTAATAACAGACAGGAATGATTCCCAGGTGTGCAGCTGGGAGCAGCCATGTTAGATCACCTGTAGGGCACATCTCCCAATTCACACAACACTGATCCATGCTAGGGAGTGTCTCTAAAATCACAGCCTTCTACAAGCATCTCTCTACATCTTTCCTCCTAAGGAAAAGAAGTTAACACTTAGATCCATATAAAAGCTATCTAATAATGCATGCACTAACATCTAACAACACATAATTGCTATCTAAAAAACACGCGTAACACCAGTCCATAAACCCAGCATCTGAATTACCTAAAGAGGAGAGGTTACTAGCACATCACTCTCATGTGAGTCTTTAGAATGATAGCATTGTTCTGAGATCGCAGCAAGATATCAGAAATAGGTAAATTAGACCTGATCCTTCTTCCCATTAACAGCTGAGCTGGAGAAAAGCCATTCTCCAGGGGTGTACTTCAGTAGACCAGCAGTGCTTTATACAGATCACCCCCACTGTCAAAAGTCTTTTTTATCAGGTTCTTTACTGTCCGTATAGACCTTTCCGCCAGTCCATTCGTTTTTGTCCTCTAGGAGTTGTCTCAACAGAAAGATTGGGTATGAATTTTCCAAAATAGTTAACCATTCCCAGGAACCGTTGGACATCTTTCTTTGACTGGAGATGTGGCATCATTTCAGTGGCAGAAATCTTCCTCTTATCAGGTTTTACACTTTCATGGGAAATAATGTCCCCTATAACAGTCAGTTCTCTAACACACATTTGTCCTTATTTAGTTTGAGGTTTGCAGCTCTAGTTTTATCCAACACTTGCCAAAGCCGACAATCATGCTCCTCTTTTGTAGAGCCCCATATGATGATGTCATCCATGGAAGTGCCCACACCACTAATATGTTTGTAGTTCATGTGTATGGTTTTGTGATACACCTCTGATGCTGAAGCTATACTGAAGGGTAAGCGTAAAAACCTGTATCTTCTGAATGGAGTATTAAATGTGCATAATTTTGAGCTTTCCTCTGTTAATTTTAGCTGCCAAAATCCTGAAGCTGCATCCTATTTACTGAAATATTGAGCATTTGCAAACTGAGCCATAATCTCTTCTCTAGCTGGTAGTTCGAAATGTTCTCTTTGTATGGCTCTGTTGAGATCTCTGGGATATAAACACACGTGTAGCTGGCCAGTGCTTTTTTTCACTATGACAAGGGAGCTCACCCATTCTGTTGGCTCCTCTACTTTTTGTATTATTTGCATGGCTTCCATCCTTTCAAGCTCAGCCTTGAGTTTATCACGGAGTGCAAATGGCACCTTTCTACATGGATGAATAACTGGAGGGACCTGCTTGTTTATGAGGATTGTATGTTCACCTTGCAAGCAATCCAATCTCTGAAACAGGTCCTGATATTCCTGAAAGAGTGCCTCATAGTCAGATGCAGTACAGTCTTGTAGAGAGAGTACCTGTTTTATCAGATTGAGTTTCTCACATGCAGCCGGGCCCAAAATTGGTGTCACATCATGTGGCACTACAATGAAAGGCAGCCTGGATATGGTGTTCGTATGGTTAACGCTAGCAAAGCAGCATCCCTGCACTGGTATATTTGTTCCCGAATACCCAGTTACTTTTACGTTTGTTGGTCCCAGTTTAGGTCTTAGTCTCTCATAATTTCATGCAGATACAATATTGACCTGAGCTCCTATGTCTAGTTTCAATGGAATGACTGTTCCATTCACTGTCAGAGGCAGTATCCAGTCCCTCTCATTTGGCTTGCTTGATCCCAGTACATCAACAAAACAGTCTTTAGTCTCATTGTCAGTAACTAAATGCACTTGATTTTTCTGCCTTTGGGCTCTGCAGCAGTTTGCAAAATGATTAAGTTTCCCACAGTTATGACAGTTTCCCATAGGCAAGACACTATTTTGGACCATGTCTTGATCGACACTTGCCACATGATCGTCTGGACTCACTCTTCGAGATAGCAGGGGTTGGTTGCACATTGTAATTTGAGCCACTCTGGCTATATGTTGTCTGTCTGAGTGTATTGACTGTCCCCTCTGGTGAATTGAGCTCTTTTATTTGTGTTTTTACCAATTCAGTGGCCCTACATATTTGGGGAGCTTCATTCAGAGAGATCTCCTCTGCTCTGAGCAGCCTCTCTCTTAAGACATTGTCTGTAATGCCACAAATGAGTCTGTCTTTGATTAGAGACTCTATCAAGCCACCAAAGTTACAGCTTTTACTGAGTTTCCTTAATTCAGTGACATACTGCTCTATGGTGTTATTGGTTTTTGCATGCATGTAAAAAAATCTATGCCTCTCAAAAGTCACACTTGTTTTCGGCATGCAATATTCCAAATTAAGTCAGTATTTATTTAAATTGATGCTTTTGCCATCTTGAAATTCAAAGTTGTTATAAACATCCAGTGCTTCCACCCCAAAAACATGTAAAAATATAGATGATTTTTGGTTTTCATCTTTATTCTGCGCTCCAATGGCAGACAAATACAACAGAAATCGCAGCTTAAACTTTATCCTGTTTTCTGCAACATTACTATCCATTTGGAGAGGGGAAGGAGCCTGTAACACATCTATGTTTAAAGTTTGCACTTACTTGCTAAAGGCTTCCTTTGTTTTCAGAGATCCCCAGTGTTTGTCTGTTTTCAGCTGCAAACAGGAATTTTCCTCCAAGTCTTTTTAGTTTCCAAACTCATTCACCATCTTCTGACACCATGTAATAATCTTGAGGGTTCATTAAAGAACACACCATTGAATGAGTGAGGAACAGAATTTTAATAACACAGACACGAGTGATTCCCAGGTGTGCAGCTGTGAGCAACCATGTTAGATCGCTTGTAGGGCACATCTCCCAATTCATACAACATCGACCCATGCTAGGGAGTGACTCTAAAATCACAACCTTCTACAAGAATCTTTCTACATACCTGAAACATTTTACTTCAAACATTCTATTTTCCCTTTAGTCACTAACAACAAACCATCGCCCCATGCTTAGCAGTTCCCAAGCCTGGAATCCCAGGTAGTCACTTGGGTCTCCTTCGCCCCAAAACCAGCCCTGCAACTCAGTGACATTCATGTTTTGTCTGACTGTGTCATCTAATCCAATATAAGCCAACAAAAAAGGATAATATGATTCTGTGGTGTATTAACAGGAGTTTTGTAAGACTTGGGAGGAAATTTTCTGCTCTCTATGGCACTGGTGAGGCCTCAGCTGGAGTACTGTGTCTAATTCTGGGTGCCACATTTTAAGAAAGATAAACTGGAGAGAGTCCAGAGGAGAGCAACAAAAATGGTAAAAGGTTTAGAAAAACTGACCTACATGAAAAGGTAAAACAAATAGGTATGTTTTGTTTTGAGGAAAGACAACTGAGGAATGACCTGATAAGTCTCCAAATATGTTAAGTGCTGTTATAAAGAGGATGGTGGTCAACTATTTTCCATGTTAATGTAAAATAGGAGTAGTAATGATCTTAATCTGCAGCAGGAGAGATTTAGGTTATATCATAGGAAAAACTTCCAACTATAAGGTTAGGTAAGTACTGGAATAGGGAAATTGAGGAATCCCTTCATTGGAAGTCTGGAAGACAGGTTGGATAAACACATGTCAGGGCTGGTGTAGGATTACTTATCCTGCCTCCGTGCAAGGATCTGGACTTGGTGACTTCTTGAGTTCCCTTCTAGCCCTATATTTCTATGAATCTATATGAATTTCCAACATACATTTGGAGTAGAACTTGTGACAGAAAGCAGATCTGTATTAAAAAGTCAGGTCAACCCAGCTACATCGAAAAATATGCACCCCTGAGCAATGTAGTTAAGTCAACCTAACCCCTGCTGTAGAGAGTGAATTCTTCCATCAACCTTGCTACTACCTCTCTGGGAGGTGGATTAACCACAGCGACAGGAGTTATGAATGTCTACGTTGAAGTGTTACAGTAGGATAGCGGCAACATTTCTAGTGAAGAAATAGCCTTAGTTCACTTTCAGAGGCACTGCCAATGAATTTAATTTAATTTTATTTTTAGCATGTGTCACTAAATCTGCACTGTGCACTTCAATTGCTGTTCCTCGTTAACCTTTCACTTATCTCTGCAGCATTACTTAGCACAGAGGTTCTCGGTACACAGGTCAAAGCAACAACACCACAGGAATGATTTTGGTACAGCCTAGTGGGTGGAGTGTTTATTTCTAATGGACAACTGATGTCAAAAGAACTTTATCATATTGACAGAAGGTACAGATGACAGGGAGCAGCCACTGTCCTCCATACTCTGCCGAGGTTCCGACTAGGAACTCTTTGCTTCTCTATCTTGGATCTCCTCTGAAACAGTAACTATCTGTACCTTCTGGGAAGTGATCTCTTATAAAAGTAAGCCCTGAGTCATCCCCTATATCTGTTGCTTGAGAGGTAACCAGAACACACATTTAGTTTTCAGAGGTTGAGAACTGAGATATCTACAAAGTCTTTTCCATATTCTGCCTGGAAGATACTAAGGGCAGGTCTACCGGACTGCTTCAGTCAATCCAACTCACGTTGCTCAGGGGTAGGAAAAAGACACCACCCTGAGTGAGGCAAGTTACAGAAAGCTAAGTGCTGGTCACACTTTGAATGACAAGAGACACTCTCCCACCAACATAGCTTCTACCTCTCGTGAAGGTAGAGTAATTATACTGAGCGGAGAGAGCGCTCTTCTGTCAGAATACAGCGTCTTCACCAGATGTGCTACAGTGGAACTGCTGCATTGGGGCAGCTGTGCTGATGTAGCACTTCTAGTATAGACCTGCCCTATATTATGTTACAATCCTCATTACAGAAGCTTTAGTGTGCATGGCACAATGGCACCTGGAAGCTAGATTTCCTCTACTGAATTGTCTCCCTGGCCACAGCAGATGTTCTTGGAGTGCTATACTGAAGCGAGACATCGGAAATCCTCTCTGAATTTATGTGCTGAGGGCTTTGCTATAGTTACAAATTAAAAACTGAGGAATACTAATGGACAAGTGTTTTTTTCATGTCAGCCTTCCTTCCATTGTGACAGAATCAGCCTGCTTTAAACGTGCTGTTCTGAGATCTCTTTGAAGCCCTAGACTCCATTTTTTTCTTTCCAAATCACAAAACTATTTTTTTTCAGATCTCTGTAAAATGTTGCTAGTTCTCAGGCCACCAGTCTACAAACACCACAATTTTCCACACAAAAATTGTCACCCTGATCACTATGGCAAAGATTTAATGGCCATGTCCTGTAGTAAGGTTTAATGTAACCAACACTCCATTATATTTACAAAATATACTGCAAAACACCCTGGATACTATGAGTTATTATTCATTGTTGAAATTAAACTCCTTTTAAAAAATAATCTGTCTGTGGTATTTTTGACCTATTGAGTTTTTCCACACATTAGCAAGTATCATATATCACCTGGAGCTCTGCTTAGATGGCTTTGTAATTTGAATACAAACAATAAATTAAATAAATGAACAAATTCTAACACCTATCCTGCTTTCTTTTATTTATTCATTTATTCCTTTTTGCTTGTCCAGTGATTCACAATGAGTCTCCGAGTCATTAATTAAAATGAGTGAAGTTCTCCTATGTTCAGGTAGGAATTTATCTTAATGCCATAGGCTATGTCTACACTGGCAAGTTAATTTGAATTAAGGAGGCTTAATTCAAACTAACTAAAGCCATGGCTACACTAGGCTTTAGTTAGTTCAAATTAAGGGCTTCCTAATACTAATACACTAATAATAGGGTATTTCAACTAAGGGGTTAATTTGAACTAACTAGTTTGAATTAACCAATGTGGCCATGCTAATTCAAGCTAATTTCTTAGTTCGAATTAACCGGCCATTGAAATGAATGGGGATCGCTAATTTGAACTAAGCAAGTGCTTGCTTAGTTCGAACTAACATTCCAGTGTGGCCATGCTAGTTCGAATTAAGCTAATTCGAACTAACTAAAATTAGTTCGAATTAGTTCGTTCGAACTAATTCGAACTAATTTTAGCAAGTGTAGACATAGCCATAGTGTATAGCTCTGCTTATATTATAGATTCCTGAACTCAGCTGTAGCATTCTCCTCCTTATATACTACACAATGACACTGACATTGCCCAGGACTTTCTTTGTGATGTATGCTCTCTGCAGGAAGCTGAGACTTGTCTAATGGTGACATGTGCCTGATTCTGCTTCCAGTGAACTCACTGCAAGCTTCCCATCCACTTAAATCAGAGAACAATTGAGTCTAATGGTTGCCAAGTCAGAGAGTGATTGTTTTTTTTAATGGCACCATGTGCGATTTTTAGGATTGATTCCGTACAGCAATACAGTTATGCCTACAGGAACTAGTTAAATCACATTAGGCATTGGAGGATACTTTTGGCAATTTTGTCAGTCTGTATGTGGACCAGCCACTAAAGGGGAATGAGTCAGTGGGTGTCTCAGGTATTTGCTGACAACAGAGGAATGTTGAAACTCACCCTCAGTACAATGCCAGGTCCTGGAAGAGAATGTTCTTTAGTGATTACAGAGTCTTCTACTCTTCTATATACCACATGTCACTGGGCCATCTGGCTCCTTCCCCTTCTCATCTGCTTCCTGGATCCTCCTCTTGCTCCTATTATCCCATTCCTGTTTTTGCTTCTAACCAACCCTATCCCCCACATCCTCTCTTCTGGGGTAGTACTCCTGGGGTAGGCTGCAGAACCCCTCTATATAATCTGGGGGTGGCAGGTCTGGTAAGCCATCGGGGCTGTCGGCAGAAGGCAGTTCCTCTAGCTTGCAGCCCGCCAAGGTCTCCTCTCTGGGGCCGGCATCCGGTAGTTCCTCCAAGTCTGTGGTCTCGCATGGGACCACCAGGCCCATCAGGTTGGTCAGAGCTGGGGGTGCCTCTGGATCTCCAGCCTCTGATAATTCTTTCAGGTCACAGGTGTTCGGGGTCTCTTCCTTGTTGCAGAAGCGCGACACATCTCTGTGGCTTGGGCTAACGGAATGGTGATGTACAGCAATCCGTTCCCAGTCTGCCAGCAGCTCCTCCTGAGGGTATTAGTCTCAGTGTCCTTCCCCCTCTGGGGGCTTAGGGCAGAGTGAGCTCTTAGGCTGGCCTCCTTTTGTTCTTCCTGCCCCGCCCCTTAACTTCCAGTCTGATGGACAGGCTGTCTCTGGTTCCTCCCAGCTGGGTCTGGCCCCTCCCTCCTTGTCTATCTCTGAGGGAGGCCAAACCCCTTCACTACATTCCTACTGGATTCAGGGAAACAGGACTGTCTGAAATCTTAATATTGGGGATCAGATTATGAGCTGCTCAAATCAACAGGCACAGCTGATATACAGGGGGAATCAGAAGGCGGTAACCACTCTTTGTGCCTTCTGAATTTTGGGGCTGGCTGGGGATGAAAATAGAGCAACCCCAGAGGTGAGAGCAGAAACCAGGGGCATAGCTATACAGAAAAACAGATTCAGGGCACATGCACCCTAACCTACTCCACTCATTTAGAAAGGCAAGGCAAGAGAGGGCTGCCACACCAGTGCCCCTGCCAACCAGTCTTCCGGTTCCCCTGATTTCTACTCCCCAGTAACCATCGCCCCTTGCCTGGCTCCCAATTCCTCCCCCTCCCCCCGGCAGCAGCCCAGCTTCCCACTTCCTGCTTCTGCACCTGCAGTCCCAGCTCCACCCAGCTTGACTCCCCAGCTTCCCCACAGCCCCTCACCAGCTCCCGTTTCTCTGCCTGCAGCACTGGCCCGCCCAGCCCAGGTCCCGTCTTCAGCCCTGGCTCCTACTCACAGCTCCAGCTTGCCAAGCTGTGCTCCCACTGCCCCTCTTGGACCCCTCCCCACAGTCCCTTTCCAAGTCCCACTCCCCCACCCCTCACCCTGCAGCCCGGACTTACCCGGCCTAGCTCTCAGCCTAGCAGTCCCGGCTTGACTCCCATTTCTCCCCACGACATCTCACTGTCTCCCATTTGCTTCTCCCTGCAGCCCCTCACCTGCCGCCAGCTCCTGTTTGCTTCTCCCTGAAGCCCCTTGCCACGGCCCAGTGGGGGCATAATTATCCTCTGGAGCCAGGGACCAACTGACAGACACTAGAAGCTGTTCCCTGGCCAGGTCTGGGGCCATGTGACATTTTACATTTCTCTCTCTGGGCCATGTGCCTTGGCATGCCCAGGGCAGAAGTTTTAAAAAAGCCCCAACCCAGCCCCAGCTCCCAGGCATGTGTGGGTGAGCAGGGCAGCCTGCCTGTGTTAACGACAGCTGGTGGCTCAGGGCACTGGGCAAGTCATTCATGGCAGAAACAACTTCAAACATATCCCAATTAATATATTTGATCTTCAATTACTACAAACATATTTGTGCGATTCCTTGTTCACTATTACCCATCCATGACAATATGGTTCTGACCCATTCCCCCGCCCCTATATTTCTTCCCATATTTTCCATATATTCCACACTGTTTCCTTATTTTCGTACTGAAAGTTGTTGCCACATTTTGCCCCAGGATAGTCACAACAGTTGGAAATACAGCAGCAGCATTAAAACTTTCTGCAGAAAAACCAGGGTCCCAGGGCATCATTTGACACAATATTTCATGATGGATCATTCCAGAAAATACCTGCAAGTGTGTAACTTGTGACAATAAAGGCAAATATCATTCAACTCATGGGCTAGACACTCCGTCTGTCATACTGACAGTGAGATGCTAGGTCCCAGAAAAGGTCACTTACAACCTTTTAGGGCATGCAGCTCAAATGGCACTGAAGTGAAATACTTGTCATAGCTGGCAAAGGCTCAATGGAAATTGCTTCACATGGCAAATCTTTCAAATTGCCAAGAGACATTGCCTCATGAATTAATTCTGCAAACACTACTTCAGTTGTGTGAGCAATTTCTCTCTCATATTTTTTAAGTATGTTCTGAAGTAGTTAATTAAATAGAATAGTTTAACTCTACATAATTAAATGTTTTGATTATATTTGGTTTATGTCACAAGTGATTAAAAATATCCAGATAAAATATCTAAGATAAGGAGAAAATATCTACATATAGTGTCATATTTACTTCAGTCATTTATTCATGACCCTTAGCGTCCTCTCTTTGGCAGTGAGGAAACACATCCATGCTATCCCCAAATGCTAGCTTCTTTGCTCTTTGATTATGATCAGAAAGTAAAAATCAGATTAATTATACATCTTACTATGGATTATTACAAAGGATATTTTAATGTTGTATAT
Source organism: Pelusios castaneus (assembly GCA_007922175.1). Lineage (NCBI taxonomy): Eukaryota > Metazoa > Chordata > Testudines > Pelomedusidae > Pelusios > Pelusios castaneus. The sequence continues at coordinate 8,264,823 of ML685779.1, forward strand.
TCCATATGCACATAGAATACGCTAACTGAGATTTCTTGTTGATATGTTTGTTTGATGACGGTCATGAGAACAGGTGAAGAATAAGAGCTCTCGATTTTGACCAAACAGTGTCAGCCCTCCTACAAAGAAGCATGGTTGTCCTAATTCACAGTCTGGAGGATGCCAGAATGCTGTAAATTACTTCTCTGAAGCCCAGAATATTGGCATCTTCTGTGTTATATCTCTGGAGGCAGGAGTCTTACAGATAGGTCCATAGAGAGAATTAATGAGAAATTGATTCTTCACACATGTATGTTAAGCAAGATACGGTATAATACAAATTTACAAGCACAAAATTAAGCTTACATTCCTGATGATTTCTAGCTGTATTAATTTGTACATTTTCCGTTTCCCCAGCAGCATTCTCCTTATCTTCCTTTCAGGTTCCTCTGTCTGTGATCCTCTCAGCAGTACTTAATGAGCAGCTGTGCATGTAGACGCTCTGAATCAATTCCTCTGCTTAGGATAAGTCATCAGTAGCTCCAGTAGAACTACAGTGACTTAAACCAATAAGTGATCTGGTTCATCATATCTATTAATCTAATTTTATTTATAGGTATGATTTAAAAATTAGGTCAGTTTTTTCTAAGGTGTTATCAAATCCTTCCAAGTTCGGATGCAATTGACCAAATTTATCTGGAAATATTCCGATTTCACATGATAACATTCATATGCCTTCTTCACTTCTCATTTGGAATTTGTTTCCTGAAGTGCCAGAAAAGTTTTATGCCACATTGCTAGCATTAGCTTTGATGTCATTTATAATATTTAGATCCTGGATCTTTACAGTATTATTAATATGTATTTGTTGTATTAAAGCTTAATTTCCTTTTTATAGCCATTCATTTGAAAGAGTTTTATATAGTCTCCCTATAGAACTATATTGCAATTGGCTAGCCATCATATCACACAGTGCTGACATAAATACTGAGATTTCTGAAGCAATTCAATGCCATGTTCTCCATCAAGTGTGCTGGAATTCAGGTGCAGTAGTGCTGAGTTCCTATACCATTTTAGGGCCTGATTTTCAGAAGTGACGTGTGTCACAGCTGCAGTTAAAGTTATGGATGCTCAGTTCTTCTGAAAAAGATTCTCCTTATGTATTTGTTTGTAGCTATGGTTTCCTGTATGTTGCTAATAAAAAATAACATTAGCATACAGCAACATTAAACAACAGTTTAACTCAGGAAATGAAGAATACTGCAGCCAATGGAAATTTCAAAGAGAATTTAGATAGGCAGAATATTATTATCCAAGGTGAAACTTGGTAAGGACACAAGGCTTAATATCCAGAGGCGGGCCTAGCTCATTGGAGGCCCTAAGCCTGAATATTCCCTCCTTTCCATAATATAAAGCAAATATGCACCCTACCCCCTTTCCTTGAGCTGCTTGGACCCTGAACAATTGCTTAGTCTGCTTATACATAGTGCTGACTCTGTAAATATCTTGTTAAAGAATCTTTAATGATCAACAGTATTTAAGGCCCTTTCTTTTAGGTCTCTATCTAAACACAGTACCTCTGTCATCCCATTGCCTGCTAATACTAGGCTAGGACATTAGCTCACTGCTGGTTCGGGGGAACACTACCAAGTCTTCAAAGCGTCTGACAAAGTGGGATTGTCACCCACAAAAGCTCATGCGATAAATCAATTCATTAGTCTTGAAAAGTGCCACAGGACTCTGTTGTTTTTCTGCAATAGACTAACACGGCTACCCCTTTGGAACTTGATTACCAACTCAGTCACTAGCACCCATGACACCTGCATTTACCTTGGAGGCCTCTTGTCCAAATTCTAACCGTGCCTCATGATGCTTTATTTTTTAGATTTCACAGGAACGCAACACACGGTAATGGCCTACCCTTGTCTACACGTCAAAGTTTACTATGCTGGCATAGTTAAACGCCCACTGTCCCTCCCAGTGTAGACATAGTTATAATAGTATACAACTGCTTATAGCAGGATAGTTTTGTTTATTCCAGTTCTGGAACTGACCTAAGCAATACTGAAATAACTTTATACCTGAATGACTACGTCTACATGAGGGCTTCAACCAGCCGGCATATCTATGCAAATAATCACCTCCCCACACACAGCCTTCATATGTAAAACTTTGTAAGTATTGGCCAGCCCTACTACTGGTAAGGAAACAGTATACTTGTTTTTCCAAAGAAAAACAACATTAACAATTCTGAGAGTAAATGCATTTCTAGAAAGGATCCTTGATTTTAGAGAACCCCCAAAAGTTGAAATTAGGGAAATGAGTATTGGGATGAAAGCTGCATGTGATCCAGGCACTTCTCAGTTGCAGAATATCAACGCCATACTTCTTATGCCTCTTCTTGCCAGAATGGAACGTGGACTGGAGACAGAGGATCAGACAGAAAAGAAAGCTAGGTTGCTCATTTGCCCTCTCCTTGAATTTCAGTTCCCATAAGAAAATCTCAAACTTTCAGCATTGAGGAAAAAAATGCCTGGGATTTCCCTATCCCAATATTAAAAGCAAAAATCCTCTCATCCAAATTCTGGGCAGGCAGACTACTGAATTGCAAACAGTCTATACTTAGCCAGCTAAGTCATCTCCCCCGACATGTCTGCCTGCCCCCAAATAAATTCATGTTGCTCACAGGATCTCTTGTGCCTCTTTTCTCTATTTTCAGAAAATTCTATACTCATCTGCATGAACTCCTATTGTGACTTCTGTCATATCAAGAAGCATGGACAGTGCAAAGTACTATTCAGGTTTTCTTCTGAGACATTTCCTGAAGGCATTTTTTTTGCATTTGTCCAGGAAGAAGCTGAAAAATATAAGATATTTCTTATTGTCTAATTGCCAGTAGGCCAAATACACAAACACCAGGATTCATCATGTACAACCAGTATGATTTTCTATTGTTTTTTTACATTCTAAAACAAACTAATTACAAACAGTTCAGTTTCAATTATTTTAAATCAGTAAAAGACCATTATTTTCTTTGTTAATGAAGCACAATGAATTGATTCAAAATGTATGTAGGTTAAAGTCTGTATCTCATGTATGAATATTAAACAGCGTAACTGTTAGTATTGTTCAATTGATTCCAAATTGATTTATCACATTCCTTCAGCTATTAAGTGTGTGTTGCTTTGGCATTCAAATAACTACTTCTCAAAACTATTTTATTTAGGTTGAAATTGCAGGTACATGAAACTTCACATCTTTAAAGTGCTTTCACAATTATCATACATTTGTTACACAATAATATTTTTGCAAGGGCTAAGTGTTTCCTAGTTGGGGCAGATATGTATTTTCCTGGGTATCTTCACCTAATGCAAATTATTTAATTCAATAAAGAGTAAATTACGCTTTTCTCAAAAAATTTAATTGCAGAACTATTTACAGGAGATGAACATAAACAATACATAAACCAATTGAAAGAGGCAACTTCATAAAAGAGCCATGGGGCAAAATAGTGAAGCACATTTTCTTACAATCAGCTGGAGATGAGTAGAGAATCATGAAAAGGAATAACTCAAGAGTAAAACAATTCTTCAAATATGTCTTCAAAGTAACGAGTAACATTCTGGTAAAGAAGATATTACCTAGAAGCAAGAAATTATTGTAGCAATGAAATAGCGTACTGTACATTCAGTTTAGGTATCCTGCATGCTACTAAACAGAATTTATCAAAAGAACCATAAAAGCATGAAAAGAGAATTACATAAAATAGTTTAATTCTAGTGAAGTGTAGCTTTGTACAAATGGTGAATATTTGGCACTCAGTTCGTCCTCATTGTTGATATGATTTCTTATGTATATATATTTATATATATATTTATATATTTTAATGTTAACTAAACAGCTAGTTTCCTGGTTCTAACATTCCTTGAAATTCTATAGGAGGCATTTAATTTAGTCCTTAGGCCACACTTGAATATTTTGGCATGTTACATGGTAAAGGGATGTATGGGTTTTACCTCTGTACAGAAGAAACTGCACAGTCATAGTGGCTTTTCTTCGAGAAAGAACAGTTCTCGAGCAGTAGAAGTCTTATGACTTCAAAGGGAAATTTTGTTAATTCACAAAAATTGCTATATAAAGCGGAGTAAAGAATACATACATGCTGAGCCCTTTTAAAGTGAGATGGCCATACTATTAAACATCCAATGGGTAAATCAAAGCATGGATATGAGGATGTGGATTCCACAGATAAGTATAACAATGCTAGTATTTTTCTATGGCATAACAGTTTTCATAGACTTGAACCCAGTAATAAGCACTCTGCAGTGACTATGACCTAACTGAAAGGGAAGGAAGTCTACTACAAAAAGATTTGCATGAAATAACTGCCACAGTAAGTGTTTTCCATTTCAATAGAGCATGCTGCCTCAGATTCTGTTGTTGGCTGTACTGCCATAACTCCATGGGTTTCGGTAGAGTTTCTCAGGGTTTACATTAGTGTAACTGAGATCAGAATCTAGTCCCAATGCTATAGACCTGGAGTTTGGATTGCAGTTGAGCTTCAAAGATGGAAATAACTTTGGGTAAAATGATAAACTAGAAAGGGAAAATCCTCAAAATGAGTTATATTGATTTGTGGATTTTAAACATCTCTGTGGAGAAACTAATGATCACGTCTTCAAATAAACTCCTATTTGTTCCTAATTTATATACTGTTTTGTTTGTCAACTCAGTATTAAAGGTGTAAAAGCCTGTTCTGCAATGAAATACATATTTAGAAAAGTGACGACCAATGAGTCTTAACTAAAGATAAAAGGCCAGAATCTCAGCTGGTATATATGGGCATTAATGTAAGTGGAATTATGGGGATTTACAGCAGTTGAGAATCAGATCCATAAAGCTCAATTCTGACCTCAACAAGTGGTAATGAGCTTTACATCCATATAACCATGGGTGGAATTAGGACCATAATGTCATTACCTTTTATGAAAGGTAGCATATGTTTAATAACAGGGGTTCTGAGATGTGTCTTTCATATGTGATGAAAAAAGCTTCCTGGTAACATACAGGAATTAAACACTACATGTGTTTTATTTTCTGGGAAATCTGAGATGTGTTATTCTCAGTATTCCAGGCAAACTCAATGTGGGACAAGTTCCCTTTTTACTTTCACTTTTGCACATAAGTGTCCCGAACAGTTATGCAGTATTTTAGCTGCTGAATTTCACCTCAGTGCTGGATGCATTTTAATGATGGACTAAATTATTCCTGTGTTTATAGAGTGCTTAATTCTACCTAGGAATTTGGGTGTGTATGAGCATACCATAAAAATGCACCTGTTACTTATGATGGTTGATGGCTGCCCCTAATTGGCCCTTCCCCCACAAATGTTTCATAGAGGTTGCCTTATTCATTTTTCATAAAAAGGTCATAAAAGGTGTGATCAAAGAATATGGTCCACACACATATGCAATTGCCTGCCCTCTATGGTCCCTATGTACTACTTTGGAAGATTTTGTTCCTTTTTATTTCTACTCATGGCCTGACTACAATCCACCAGAGAGCAGCGAATAGAGTAGGTTTCAGTTATAATACGAGCATACATTAAGCCTGCTTTTGCAGCATATGGTCCAGATCATAATCAGCTGAACCCCTGGCAAGGAGTTCTGGTGGAGGAAATACCTGCTGAAGATCCCTAATGGAGATTCCCCCATATCATCCACTGGGGAGAGAGATGGATTGCCCCAATGGAAAAGGCTGAAGGCTTAGATAGAAAAACCCGGATCACCTGGAGAGAGACCGTGTGTCTTCAGCAGTGGTTGTGGCTCCCTTGTAAATCATTATCCAGTTCCTAATAGGCCCTCCCTTGGCCACAATTGTCCTAAAGACCATTAAGTATAGATGAGAGACGAAGGCTATTTTTGAAAAGATACCATAACCTGAAGATGCACTCTCTCTTCTGCCTAATTTCTGGAAGGCTGACCATGTGCATTGCCCCCAGTCCTGTTATGGCCATTTTTGTCTATTGGATCATCCAATATCTATCTCTTCGTCCACCAGCACAGATCCTGGACCATGCAGAGAAACCTCCATAAGATTCTGAGAGGATTGTAAAAATCCCTTTTGGTCTGGAGGGGATGAGGACATGATTTAGATATATATGTGAACCAGTTCTACAGAACTGATAAACCAATTTCCCTGCATGAGCCAGAATGTTGCCCACACTTTGCAAATCAGCTAGTAAAGTGCTTTGAGATCCTTCTGGATGAAAGGCACTATGTAAATGCAACTATTGACCACCCACACACTGCAAAGCACCCCTCTGTATATTAAAGGATTCACTGATATCTGGCACCTGAATCTCAGTTTACTTGTGACAGCACTCTGTAGTGATTTGCTTGGAAAGCAGAGCAGAGGAATTCCTGACTACTGCCGAGCATTTTATCTCAACTATCCCTTTATCTCAACAAGAGCATTTCTAAAGACTCTCTCGCAGAGGACTTTATGCTTTTATATAATATTAAAGGAAGCAGCTGTACCTAATTGCATATGGGACAAATTCACATGCACAACTCATAGTGCAATTCTGACAGGCCAAGCTCTGGCCCCTTCCACTGATGTTAGTGCAATCCAGATGTTAACAGGAAATAATTTGTTTCAGCGCGTGCTGCATGCAATTGCCTGATATGAATCTGGTCCTTAGTTTGCTGGTATAACTGCCAAGTAGAAGAAATACATTACTGGAGTAAAACAGCACAGGGACGTAACCTAAAGTTTACATTTAAAGGAGTTGGTGATGAGCAACAGAATTGGATAGCGTGTGCTGTGAGATAGGAATGAACAAAGCAGCCCAGCAAGAAAGAAAGTCTGCTGAGAAGCTCAAGTCAAAGAGAAAATCTGAGCGACTCTGGTACATTTGTGGCCCAGCTAAACTACAGTGCATAGTCTCTTATTACTCAACTCTATCCCTTTCAACTTCGCCAACTGAGTGGAAGTTTCCCCACTTTGTAGAATCAACCGTGTTGAAGTAGTAAAACTTAGGGCATTGATTTACTGATAACAGCAGGAGTTATAACTAAAAAGAAATACATTCATGATGTGTTACGTCAAGTGCAAATATGTATGAAATCCACACACCTTCCTATTTATGCTTCAATTCCTTTGTAGTTGATCTCAAATTTAACGTACAGTGATAAAGTCTGAGCATGAACTAAAATGTAGGTTTTGGTATTAAACTATACAACATTTTCAATCTTTACACACTACCCAAGGCTAATCCGTCAATCTGCTGAGAAGTTATGAAATGCTTCCAATAAAAACATATACAAAGCAAAAAATAAGTATAATAAGTACTGAATCTTAAACCAGCCAGGTCGTGTTCCTATGTCAAATATAATACTCTTGAGAATTCTGTTTATTATACTTGTGTTTTATCAAACAATGAAGTAACAAATGGAGGCTTTCTGTATTTTTCATCCTTTTCAGATAACATCTACTATACAAGTGATCTAGCTAATGAGATACTTTGTTGTTATGAAAATTCTGACTCCTAAAGATGTTCTAAAATTTTCAAAATCTGATGTAAATAAAACCTTTATGCACTATTCCAAGTCAGCATTATAACATTATCTGGAATCCGTATAGCTAAGAAAAAGATATTCAGCTATTATGTTAATAGAAAATTGTAATTTATTGAATTTTCTCCTACAGTGGTCCTGTAATCCATTCCTAAATCTATACCAGTATGAAATGAATGCAATTTCCAGATTTGATATGAACTCTCTTTAGTCAATAGTTACTGAATAATGTGTTTCTCTTTAGTAATGATTTAAGCAGATTGAGTATGATTGATTTTCAACACAAGTATTATAAACATCATTTTATTTTTTCCAATTAATTAGATGTGCAGTATATAGGTAAACATGGCTTATGATCTGCCTTTATTGGTAGAATGTTATCTGCACAACACATTGAATATATTGCACTTAAAATGTAACATGCACAGATAACATTTTATCAGATTTAGCAGCAGGCATCTATTTTACTTTTAATCCTTATTCTTTGGAACAGAAATGGAATGAACAGGGAATCATATATATCCAAAGATTCTTACTGAGCATATTCCCATCATTGCAGGGACATTGTAAAATTTAGTGTCCGATTTGCTCACAAAGTCTGTTTTAGCCAGACGTTTAGAGTCCAGTTAGTGATAAAATGGTAACATAAAATACCAAAAATACTATCAAAATCTGATGTCTAAATAAAACCTTTATGGACTGCTCCAAGTCAATATTATAATATTATCTGGGATTTAATTTTAACAGCTAGTCTTATTTTTACAATTTGACTTTACAAGTTCTGTATACTAGCAGGTTAAATGCTGTTTGTCTTAATCATGTGAATGCTGTTTGTCTTAATCATGTGATCCCATTGTTTTATGTGAGATACTCAAGTGAATAAAACAAGTGTAATTTAGCCTGGAAGTATCTAAACAAACTAGATAAAACACATCAGGTTCATATA
>ML685779.1:8273724-8315418 GCA_007922175.1 Pelusios castaneus
ATTTCCTACATCTAGGAAATACACTGGCTTTATTTTCATGTCAATAGTTCTAATTTGCAGCTCCATTTAACATTAAAAATCACTTTTAAAGACTAAAGATGCCAATACCTGCAAATACATTTGTATTTAAAATATTACAACAAATATTTTGAAGCAGCATCACTATTGTACACTACCCAGGATTCAGCTCTTTCCTTATACAGAAAATGCTTTGAACACACTGGGGGGGTAGAAGGGTATAATAACGTTTCATTTATATAAGAATATTTCAGGGAGGGGTTTTTTTTGTTGTTTTTTGGAAGGATATACATTCATCTTGGTTTTTGCTTCCAAATATAGTTTAAGGCTATTTGGTAAAATATATACCAGATATCAGGCTCAATTTACAGAATTTTCTCCTTACAGAAACTTCTCAACTATTCAACTCTAAAGATTCCTATCTTGGAGCTAAAACATGCTTATATCAGCTTTGCTCCAAAAACAGAACACATGCTTAACAAAATGCACTGAAGGAAAAAAATCCAAATAAACCCAGATTTGAAGCAAGGTCAGATCTGTGTAACCTATATTACTTAATGTTCTCAGTCATGTGGCAGCCTTTAGGATGTGCTGAGTATATACTTAAAGTGCTCATCAAGGTGAACAAACCAAAGTGCTTGAGTATAATTATGTAACGGGACTATCTGTAACATAGTTGTAATACTCTTTTGACCTAGAGCAGTATTCAGAACCCTGGAATCAGGATCTGTGGGTTATATCATTTATTACATCTTTATCTGAAGACTTCTAAGAGCTGGAATGCTCAATTAACTCGGGGAAGGCTGATGAAGTGGAATAATACTATCTAAATTTATTTCAAATTAACATTTAAAGCCTCTTGATTGTAGTGGTTCCTATTTTTCTCTTGTACTAATCCGAGGCTTGAAAAAATTACTTTCCTTATATTCCATGTCTGGAAGTCACTTTACAGTCAAATCATATTCTTTAAGTCTGAAACAAGCAAGAGAGTAATCCTGCCTTAACTGATACTGCATAGGAAAAAGAGTTCTGGAAAAAAAAATGTAAACCACAGTTCACCTTTACCTTAAGATAACCATTTAAACTTAGATATACTTACCACTCACATTCATATTTCTTAAACTGGTTACAACATCACAACTGGCATTTTAAACAAGCAAAGATTTTTTTTTAAGGATACCCTGGAAACTCAATTGATATAGCATTTTGAGAGTTTAAAATATCACATGTAGCATAGCTTTTGAAATTAAAGAGAGAAGGTCAGTAAAAGAAAAAGTTAACACATAAAAGAACTGTTAAAATGCAATGAGTGTTCCAAAGGAGTAAGTATAACTCTTCTCTTTACACATCTTGCTACAGAAGATCTAACTTTTTAAGGCGTTCCATTCTCCTTTCACCCATCACTCAAGTTCTTTTGCATTATAATTTTGCTTTGATTTCTGAATGTCATTAGATTGCTACCACAAACATTTCTCACTGGGCATTCCCAATAGGATCAAACTTGTATGCTTCTTGGTTCCTGATGAACTTTGGAGTTTTAGTGGCTGGATATTCCTGTTCATCTCCAGAAACTTGACTTGATGGAGAGGCCTAACATTATTTTGCAGTAACAAAGATAAGTAGAATGGCAGAGCACATGGGCAAATATTTTAGCTGGGTTCAAAGAAAAGAAACTGGAGGTCAGAGAGATAAATGGGTTCTTTCTTTCCTGCACTTCTAATTTGTAGCACCTTCTACTTGGATTAGCTAATGCCTCTAGTGAATGGTGAGATGCACCCATTTATAGTTTGTTATTCTTATCCCTAATTATCACACAATTTATAAAAATATAAATAACAAAAAAGTAAGCTGGGTTTCATCTCAAGAGGTGTTTCTTGTTGTCCTCTGAGAACATATTGGATAAGTCAGGTCTCAACAAGCCCTATCCATTGTAGCTGATTGTAAGTCAGACAATAAATACAAAAAGAAGTAGTTCTTGCAATGAGCTCAGCAAATTCTGAGGAAATCAAAAGCATTCCACTGTGCTTATGGCACGAAGAACACAACAGCAAGGGCATATTCAGTGGAGGGAATGAGACAAAAATTACCAGATAAGTGACAAACTGTACAAGCATTTGTTTTAAAAAAGGACACTGCAGCATTTTGTCTTTAAAGCCGGGTTTGGGCTTCTGGGATATATATCTCAATGCTGTCTGCCCGCTCTGTGGCTGAATTCTGCCGAAAGGAGGCTGCTCTCTTAGCAGCCATTAGCCGTCTTCTGGCTTCTTGACGTTGTCTGTCAGGTAGATCAAGAGACTTTTCTCTCGTTACAGGGAATTTTCCTTTTGGGGGCTTCTTTGGTACTGGAGGAGGAACCTTCCTTTCTTCCTATAATGGTTATTAAAAATTGAAAGGTGGGTTAAATGTGGAAGGCACTACGTCAATAAGAAAAGCACATTAGAAAAATGTGAATTGAAAAAATATTCATCACACAACTAATAAACATGCTCAATTTATATTCTGAGATTAGTTAATTAATGCATAACATTAATCACCATCAGTTCTGGGGATGCAGCTGAAAACCAACTATTGGAGAATACAGTACAAATTCTGAGGGACTGCATTACAAAAGTGCTGTGTAAAGAGTATATCTCCATTTACTCTCTTTGCAGGTATTGTACACATCCATGCTGCAAACCTCACATTCATCTTTTGTTAATTTTATTCTACCTGGCACATCATTCTATCTATTCTGTTAGGAAATACAGGCTGGCTTTCAGGTAAGCACTCAGTGTATCTGGATGCTCTGGTTGAGTGAAAAGACTGTCTACGGTTAGCAGGACAGGATTTGTAATTAAATTAATCATATTGAGTTTAGGCTCAGCTGTGTATGCGATAGCAACTGTGCATACATATCTATTAGTTTAGTCTCTTCTTTCATTAAAGAAAACATACAAAAAAAAAACAAAAAACAGACAGATGAAAATATATGGCTATTTGTTCCATACATCAGCCTTGACTACTTTAAGGAAATTATTAGAACATGAAGTGAGCCCTAATATATGTTTGTATAATAATTGTCAGAGCTCAATTCTGCACAATATTGTTTTGAAGAAATGTCATTTAGATTTTACTTCAAAATTTGGATCTCCCCTTTATACTCATTTTCCTAATGGGACTGTGAACTGAAAGCTTTGGATGATATCATAATGTAGTGATAACGTGCATCAGTGGCACTGTTATCATGATACAACTTTCTGCCATTACTATATGTTAATGCTGCAATCATTATCAATACAGTAATGCACTATTTATATAGAACATATTGGTAGGTTGTTCATTTAATCCACTGCAAGACCTACATAATAAAGCCCTGTTGAGGCACGTCTTGTGTAGGCCTTCTTACTGTAAACGAGATGCTGAACCCACTAATAAAATGTGCTTGTCATTGGTTAGATTGGTTAGATTTTACAGTATTTGGCAACCTAGTTGTAAAATTTCCAAATCAAAGGACTTATTGCAGAGAACTGAGGGTGGGGCCAGCCCTATTCTTCCTGAAAGCCTGCTCTGCCAGGATACTTTCTCCCATCTCCTCTCTCTATACTAGTCTTTAGTTTCCTCTTTAGACAATCACCAATGATGTCACTATAATCAGCTTTTATTGCCACCCCACCACCCGCAAAAGTGAAACGCTCCACCCACCAGCCATCTGGTAAAGAAATGCAAGAGGAGAAGCTGGCATTTATATCAAAAGCCTTCAGATGGGAAAGAGCACATCAACTGCTGACAAGATATCTCCTATTTCATTCCAAAACCAAACAAGTGTTCAGTGGGGGCCAGATATACTGACTCAGATCTAAAGATACCCCCAATTTGTAAAAATATTGTAATCAGCAGGGATGAGGCCAGGAGGAAGGAAGAAAGCAGGTACAAAGCAACATTGCCATTGGCATTCTGCTACTACCGTTGTGAACAAGGGGAGGTCACAGGGATGTGGTACCCAAGAGCACAAGGGAGCAACATCTATCCACAGAACTTTCACAGACCCAGCTATAGTCCTTGAGGTTCTTAGAGGGGATGATGCACAGCCCCAGAGACCTAGAGATCTTGGAGAGTCAGATCTCTCCATTAGGAAGGAATTAGAGGCTGCAGTCCCCAGATATTAACTGCTCACCATGGGGTAGCTTGTTGGACTTTATTTCAGTTCCTTTTTCCGGCTCTCTTTTCAATCTGAATGAACCAAAGCATCTTTCAATTCCAATCTGTTCCTAGTCATTTGCTATCAGAATTCAATTGGCCAAATGCCAGTGGCTGGGCAGAGGGCTGGTAAAGATAATCGATACCTATTTTATTTATATCTTACAGTCTAAACCAAAAATGTGTGAGGAAAGTAAAAAATAAACCTCAAGGCCCTAATTTGGGACAGCGTTATCTGGTAATGAGGCAGTAGAAAATAGTGACTTTTTATTTTCAGATTTGAACTTTGTGGAACTGACTGCAACAGCAGAAGGCCATCTCATTACAATCTGAAAGGTAATTTTGTCTATGGTCTGCTTACCTTCCTTTCAGGTGATTCTATTAGTTTCCATTCATTGAGTTTCAGCTGGTGCAGTTCATCAAACTTCATGCTGACGTCTTCAATTGAAAGCTGTAATAAGTCCCAGAATCCTGCAAGGTCCTGGGAAGTTGGCCTTGGCATGGCACTGGGGTCCTGACACATGCACAATAGAGAAAATATAAATAGACTGGAAGCCATTGAACAACAGTCTTTGAAGCATCTTTGTATATAGTTAGAAATGAATAGTGCCGGTTTCCGTTGCTACACTGTGGCTGAAAATATGTGCCTCCCACACAACTCCAAAATCCATGAGTTATATGGTATTTACAGGTTTTTATAGTTTGTGCAGATTTTTGTGTAGGGCTGAGGAAGGGAGGACAGAGGAAGGAGAACATGGAATACCAATATTTTTATTCCTTTCAGTCTGAAATCCCTGTGATTTGACATTACACTAGTGATACCTAAGTAGAAGACAAAATTAATCATGTTACACATTTATTGCCAGCTCATGCTTATTTTTGCTATTGCAGTGTTTGGGAGTTAGGGTTTATGAATGACACAAATACCTTATCCGAGACATTTTAAAAGTTCTGTTGGCCCCAAAGGGGCTGGGCAAGCTCCATCTTCAAGATATTTTGATTAGGTAGTTTCTATACCAAGTGCAGGAAAGATGACAGCTAATACATAGTGGCAATGAGTTGGCCTGGAGATCCTTCACATAGTTATGAATCCATTTGGGTACTAAAGAGAAATTACATCAGAAAAGCTATTATGGGCACCTAACCCTTTTCTGGGGAAACGTTTTCTTGAGGGACCTGTTCCAGGTAAGGATCAGCTGGATGACTTTAAAGAGAAATGGCCTGGGTGGTAATGATCTCTATGAAGACAGCAGTAAGGAATATTTCTCTGTAGGCCTCAGAGCAGCAGTGGATACTAACTACAACCATCATAGCGGACCTTAGCCTGCAGCAGCCTCCACACACCCAGTGTCCCTGACTGTGGGGAGTCAATGGCATGGAAGCAAATCTACTGCCTTTATTCCTGCTCCCAAATCCTACCTAGAGGTACTGCCTAGGAACTCCCAAATCCTGCCTAGCTACACAAAAAACCTCCATAAAGGTGTACTGTATCTTGCACTGGAAGCCTTATTCATACACAGCCCTTCCCTACTTATTATACAGAACAGGCAGAAGAACTCTACTGAGATTGTGTGTGGAGCTCTCCGCACCTAATAAGAAGGGAAAAAGACATCCCCCCTTAATGAGGTCTCTAACTAGTTCCCTTGAAAGCACTCCTTTCCCTGCTAAAGGAAGTATCTTTTTTTTAATAGGAGCTCAGTGGATTCAATCAAAACTTCCTGTGGCGAAAGATGATGTTTAGATGGACAAGGCTGTTGTTTACTGTTCACTTAAATGTTTAATGTAAAATTTGTGGATCTTATATTCTAATATATAAGCCTATGCCCAAATAAGTTACCAGGAGTCAGATCCTGATCTAGTGTAGCCTGGTGCAGCTCCATTCATTTAAAGATAAGGGACCCCTATATGCAGTCCACATGGTGAGTCTTGTGGCAATATATGACATTTAATGCAGCTTCTGTTTCAACTTGTTCTTCCTCCACTACAATGCAGCCCTCTCAATTTTTCTTGTCATTTTCCCAGTTTACTTCGAAGACCCTTAAGAAGATTCCTGCTGGAGGCTATTTATTGTGAGTTGCCATTCCGTTTTGAACTGAAAGCAATTTCTGAATCTCTGCACATACAGCTCTGCTCATACCTATTTTGGTAGAGTGTAGCTACTGTTGACTGGAGCTTGTTTTGTATTCTCTGGACCACAAGAGGGCTGCCTCCCACTGCTAATGCGTATAAATCAATAATACACATTCTTTTTGACTGGTAACCTTATCCAAAAGGACTAATATTAGAAACATCTAAGCTTGGCAAAGCCTGTTTTAAGTTTGAATTTATTCAGCTAATTCTCATTTGTTTGTATCTAATTTTGAATTTAGGCTATCCTTCTAAAACTAGATTAATTATGGCTGCTGCCTTTTTCCTACAGGGAGCAAAGAGCTAATAAAAATGGTCTTGACAACACTTATGTATTGGCTTGCAACCATACCACCTTTGAGCTGTGATCTCATTAGACCTCATACTTTTTCAGGATCAGTGCTGAAGAGAACATGGACAAGGAAACATCAAAGAAAACTTGGGGCTTATAGAGAGTGGTGTGAGTGATTCACTAGGAAGCAGTAATGAACCAATAATGCTCTTCCTAGTTGTTAGTGGGATACTATGCTGCTGGAGACACAAGGCAAGATTCTCACCTGATGTAAATCAGAGCAGTGCCTTTGAAATTGATGGAGCTATGTGAAGTTATATCATTTGAGAGCCGTTTTTGAGAGACATAACCAAGTGCGTAACCATTTATGCTACTCAAAGAGTTCATAGCACTTCTCAAAAATCTAGGAATGATGGTTCATTATCTTGGTTAAATTACATTTTGGGTAATTACATGCTGTCTTCCTAAATCCTCACTGTATTTCAGTTGGTGTAAGGTGGAATCCCCCATGTCCTGTCCTAAGTATTTACTTAGTCTTATGGCGTGCTCTTGGAAAGCTGATGTGTTATAACCCAATGAGAGATGATTGCATTTCAGTGGTGGATGATTGTCTTGTACATGGCTAAGTTGCCATTGATTTCAGTGGGGTGGGATTGGGACCATAAAAAAATATTTACTGTAGATACACTTTTAGTGGATACTTTACAAAAGTCAAACAAATCAAAGAAAACACCATAATCAAACATACTAAAGGCTAAGTCCTGCAATACTTACTTTCCATTGACTCCAAGGGTAGTTTTACTGTAATGCAAGCTGCAGAATAAATGTTGCATTTGTCTACACAATTAGACCACAGCAAGCTAGGAAGTGAATCTACATGACCTTTCTCAGTAACGTTTTGGAAATAATTTTCAAATCCTGGATGTTTAATTTGTGGATAGACAAGAACCAAATGTATATCTGCAGTTATAATGTCTTGTCCTGACTTTAAAGGGTAATTTAGTAAATATTAATAAATGATGGATATAAAGTAGACTGTCACATGTCATAAGAATAATGTTCTTGTATAAATTAATATCTTGTAACCACAATTTTCATACCACTTATAGCAGATGGCATATTATATTAATGAAAATAACTTTTAGAATTGAATTAGACTCTTATGGACTTTCAAAACAGTAATTTCCCCAGATAGTATACTTCTGTTCCTCTGGCTCTACAACTTCTTTTATATAATTGGTTAGGTAAAATATAGAGCCCAATGTTCTCATGTACTGCAACTTTAAATCTAGGGAAGTCTTCTCTCTATTACAAAGGCCGCTGCCATTATGAATTTAGATGCAGAATGTTACGAAATGAAGTCACTGTCTTCACAGAGTATTTATATTGGTTCTGTTTGTTTATTTTCTTTATTTGAAATAAAAGTTGTCTGAAATTATATGTTGACTTTCTTGGAAATACAACATGTTACATGCTTCATTTTTAATGCCAAACTTAGTTTAAGAAGAAAAACAGAGTTGTAGGACAAATATGGGTCATGGAAACCCTCCAAAGTGAAACTTCCGGACTTGTACAACTTTCTGCAATTGCAGTTACTAGATGATTATTGAACCAAATTTTAATGGATCAATGTTGGTTTCAACTTGCTTAAACTATCCAATAACATATATGCAATGTATGTAGCTGTATCGGTCCCAGGGTATTAGAAGGATATTGACTTACCAGATTCTGTTGACACAGCCAATAAAATTGCTGAAATTTCTGAGACATAAGGAGCTGAGCACTTCCAACAGCACTTCGGATCTTACCTAGAACTAAAAACAAGTGGGAAAGATTTTTCAATCTTTGAAGCAAAGTTAATGCAGAACTATAACTAGATACAAGATGTGTTGAGCTGAACTCCTTTATTTCAGAATTTTAGTAACTACTTTGTTATGTTTTAGAGACTCTGAGGACAAACTACTTCTTAGGGAGCTGCAGTTATCTGGAGGCTCTTGAGGCTGGATAAGCATTATACCCAACCTCCCTAGTCTAATGGTAATAATACATTAATAATTAGAAATAATGCAGGGAAAGGCTAATGTAGGAAAAGAGGGGAAGCCTAACACTTGCTAGGAAATCAAAGATTTGATAAATGACTTGCTGAGCCTGGTCCTCAGATTTTATTTTTAAAGAAAATCTTGATTTACAGTCAATGACAAAACAAAACTCCAATACAAGTGTCATCATCCTGAAGTTATTTTAGCACATACTTTAGTTCCTATCTAGCAAAGCACTTAAGTATGCACTTAACTTTAAGTGCTTCAGCAAACCCATGAAAGTCAATAAGATCAGTGCATTGTCACAAGCCGTGCTCTAAATTGCTATTCAACTCCACAGTCCATCAATTTTTCTAACCTTATCTCACGAGCATCATCAGACACAACTAACAACCTGAAACTCAATCCAATAATATCTTTACTCCATAGTCTCCACTGAGGAACATGATTTATCATTGACTCCCATCAGGCTTGGGATCAAGTCCTAAGAGCAGACTGTAGGCAGCAGATCTCTGTTAACTAGATCTGGTTTATTAAATGCATTAACCTTGTAGTGACTAATTAAAGCAATACATCTTTCTAAAACAAATTCTCTATAAAGTATTAAGTGCTAGTTTATGTGTTAATATCTTAATATAAAATAATTATGAATCAAAAGCAACAGTCTATTAGTCTTCCTCAGAGCTTTTTTTTTTTTGTGTTGGTACTCAGGGGTACTGAGTAATGGCACCTTTTTTGTGATGGTACTCAGGGGTACTGAGTAATGGCACCTTTTTTTTGTGATGGTACTCAGGGGTACTGAGTACCGGCACCTTTTCTCACAGCAATATGGCCCCGGCTCATTCCACTGCCACCAGCAGCCCCAGGTCCCTGGCTGAGTACTGGCACTTTTTTTTTTTTAATACAAAAAAAGCACTGGTCTTCCTTAAAACACTGTCTTATTCTGAAAAGAGAATTTGTAAAAGTCATTGTGGACTGCTCTATTAATCATCTTTGAATGATTTTAAGACCAAATTTGATCCATTTACAGGTTAAAAAAAGAGATGATGCCTGCCTTGTAAAACCCAGCCTTGGATCTCAGAATCAAAATGCATTCTCTTTTGGTTAAATCCAACCCCACTGGAATTTTGCCATTAATTTCTGGGGAGCCATGATTTCACTCTCTAGCTCTGAAATCACAAATTATAATGATCCTTCACTCAGAACTCCATTAACAATTCCGGAGACGATGTCTGACCCCTACTAGAACCCAGTTCACATTATCATAGCTGTTTGGCTGAGCAGTGCTAACTAAGATAAAATATATGCTACGTCCCTCCACCACAAGAATATCAGGGGAACCTGGGCCTCTTTACCTCCCCAGGATCTTCCTGTGATAATGCAGGTTAATGCTGAATATACTTAGGACTATGCATAAAGGCCCCAATTCAACATATGCACCTAAGCATATGTTCTTAATTTTAAGATATGTTTAATAAATCCTGTTGATTTCAATGGGACTATTAAGAGGGATGCTGGTCCCATTAAGGGGAGTCCAGACTATGCCCGATGAACCAATTTAATAACCTGATCTGGCAATGAGTACCATGATGTGATTGTTAAACAATTCTATAAACTGTAGGCCCAGGTTGAGGCTTTCTACCAGGAGTTGGATGCCCAAATCTAAGAAATGAAGTAGAAATACTTCCAGGCTTTGGAAGGACTGACCACACATAAGGAATGCACCAGGCAAATAGAAAGCAGATCTTGAAAGAGCAAAGCAGACATGAGGGAGTGAATGTGTAAGGCTGACTAGTGAGATTAAGCTGCCTCTACTTGGCAAAAGAAACTTTGCATACCTGTAAGGAAATAACAGAACTTCATGTCAGCTTGAAAAGCTGGTCAGGACAGTCATGCCCACTGGACAGCAAGTCATTGAAGCCAGTCAATAAATTTGCAGGCCCTGGAGACCAATTGCAGATGATTCAGGAGTTACTGCAGCAATACATGAGCCAGACACCGAGTCTCAGTACCAAGGTGAATAGATGGAGGACAAGAAGAAGCAACTAAAGCAGCAGATATGTGAAAGATCAAGCTAAACCAAAGCCTTGAGAAAGAGGTCTTCAACTTAAAAGACAGACAGAAGGAACTGGAATATCTGCTTGCTATGGAGACCTTCTGCAACAGAGACAAGAAGAAACATACTGAAATAGAAGTATGGGAACAGGAGAGAGTGACCCTCTTCTTAAGCAGAGTAAGGGAGGAAGGTGTGAAACAGAAGTTGGAGTCAGAGAATGTCAAGTGTACTTTGGAAAAGCAGGTTACCAAGTTGGGTAATGAAATGGAGACTGACTTGAAGTGGCCATTGAGGCAGTTGCCTATACACCCTGGAAGAAGCAGCTGGGTTGTGGGGAAAACTGCCCCAATGCTGTGTAGGAGTGCAGGAGCCAAAGCCTGTATAGAATCATGCAGTAAGTTGGTGAGCACAGATATGGTGGCTTGTGTTGACACAAAGAGGTTGACTGATATACCAGACCTCCAGAAAAGCCTTCCAAGAGGAACTGTCATCTGCTTGACAAAGGATTGAGTGTTCCATGGCACAAATACTAAATTGCCATGGGCTACAGATGCTGTGATAATGTCAGTAGCACTCTCAGCTGCCCAGCAGACCTTTGAAGTAAAAGACTAGAGTGAACTGGAGGAAAAGGCTACTACTGCTGATAAGAATCTGGCTGAAATACTGAACCTTCAGATGCAGATGGCTCACTAGTGGTGGAAGCTGGATCATATAGGCTTTTCACATGAAAGGATCATAGCATAAGCAGTAAAGTGGGAGCAGTAGTTGGCCAACCCCAAAATTGAAAAAAGAGACTGGGGAATAGCAGTGTTTGCTGCTGCAGAAGGGGCTGACTAATGTCCAGAACATGCTTAAGGTACATGTGGGGTTGAAGTTACACTTAGCTAAAGAACTGGAATGATGTGAGGTGAGTGCATTACAAGAAGATGGACAGGAGCAAGGTGGTACATCAGCCTGTAGAAGGTAAGGACTGCCTTGGCAGCGGTCTTAAAACACAGGATCATAATGAAGCTACAAGGCTAAGGTACAAAAAGGGGTCTAGAAGAACTATATAGAGCTATGGCCCAGAAAACTGTTCAAAAGATACTGTGGGTCAGGAAATTCAGAAATAGGTGCTGGTAAGCAGATTGTTAAGAGCTGTAGGGAAAAGGGTCCAGTCCTTACTGTTAGGAAGCTCTGAAAGGAAGTTGGACTTAGGAGAGAGACATTTTTAATTCTAAGGGTTGTGCCTGTGTTTATGTCCAGGGACACTCCTCCCCAAAAGAGCAAGCTGTTGCCTTAAGTCAGTTCATCTGTGATGAAAACTCTGTGTTGTTAACCACAACATAAGTAGCTGGGGAACTAGACATTCATTCAGGGACACATGGTGATCTATGACATTCCAAGAACTCTGGAGGAATATATTGACTACACAAGGCACTTTCAGTTCTGGTCACTTTGAGGAGGGGACGAAAATCATCAGAGGTTTAATAAAACAAACAAGGAGTCCTGTTTTATTTTTAAAGACTATCAAATTTATTTATCACATGAGCTTTTGCAGGAGAAATCCCACTTCATCAGATGCTTGAAAATGGAAAACTTAGGTTTAATAGTCTTTCTGGTTGCAGCAGAACAGCAAGTTTCCCCCAGCTGGAGAATTTGACCAAGTGTGAGAGTGCCTAACCTTTTTTTTTAGGTATAGATCAGTTCTGCAGGAGGGAGATATGTCATGGGTTGCTGGCATCTTTAAAGGGAGTGCAGCCCCAGCTATCCTTGGTGAGCTAACATACAGAGTGCACTGAAGCAGTTCATTGGATAATGAGCAGCTAGGACTATTTAAAGACTACCAGGACTAAGTAACCTGGAGTGCTCACAGACAGAGATTAATTCTCCTGAGGGAGAGTTGCTCCCAGGATTAAAAACCAGAGACCCAAAGGAGGAGGGCTGTGCAACCTGTGAGCCAGAGGGCAAAGTGATAGATCAAGAATCCTAGAACTGCGAACCACAGGCCCCAAGGAGGAGAGCTGTGCAATCCTTTAGCCAACAAGAGAGACCACAAACCAGAGAGGCCAGAACTGAGAATCACAGGCTCCAAAGAAGAAGGCTATGCAATATCCTGAGCCCAAAGGGAGAGAGACTTTCATTCCAGAATATTTTGGGTTTAATAAAGTAGAACTCCAGCAGGAGAATTTTGACTTACATCTGTTTGGACTTTGTGGAGTTCTCCTCTGAGAGAAGGGAAACTGAGGCAGGGAGTACCTGCAGTCTCCCACTAGTTCAGCAGGTACTCAAGCAGATGCATAAGTGCTTTGCTAACTCAGTGCCAACAAGCACAGTCCATGGTAACTTTTGTGACAAAAAGCGTACTGTACATTTACTGCCTGTATTCACATTTTCTTAGGTAACAGTATATTACAGTACAAGTTTCCCAATTCTTACAGAAGTTTCAGTTTTTTTGAAAAATCCAAGCTTCCTGTAGCCTAACATGAAACATCCAGATTTTTCCCAGAACAAATGGCATTTCCTTCTACGTGCAAGAAAATTATTATTAGTTTTTTAAAATTTGTAAGCCTCAGTGGAAATCAGATACATTAGGATTTCCCTATGTGGTTGTGGAGGGGGTTTGGGATGCGGGCTTTTTTGGTACCTACCAATTTCGATAAACCCCACACACTGATTTCTACCAATCTTGTAGGGGTCTAGAATAATTTTTTTTATCAGTTCTGGAAATGATAAACTGAAGCAGCGTTACTGTATCAGAACTACACTACAACACATCACCTTTCAAAAGTTAACACTTAGCAGGGGGAACATGCCAGATACACTGGTGTGAGAGATGTCTGAGAGAACCATGGGAGATTGCTTATGGTACTATGTATTAAATTTTCATTCAATTTTATCTACACTTGTTAGACGTGTGCTCTGTTACAAGTGATGAGAGAAAATTCCAATGCTTTAGACCACCCAATTCTGTAAAAATTTATACATGTGCGTAACTGTAGGCATATAAGG
This sequence comes from Pelusios castaneus, assembly GCA_007922175.1. Lineage (NCBI taxonomy): Eukaryota > Metazoa > Chordata > Testudines > Pelomedusidae > Pelusios > Pelusios castaneus. The sequence continues at coordinate 8,287,424 of ML685779.1, forward strand.
CATTCCAGACAGTCAATGGGACTAGTGGGGGGAATGGTAGACACGCTGGAGGGCAGGGACAGGATTCAGGGAGACCTAGACAAAGTGGAACATTGGGCCAAAAGAAATCTCATGAGGTTCAACAAGGACAAGTGCAAAGTCCTGCACAGGCTGGGGGCCGATGGGCTAAGTAGCAGCACTATAGAAAAGGACCTGGGGGTTATGGTGGATGGGAAGCTGGATATGAGTCAACAATATGCTCTTATTGCCAAAAAGGCCAATGGCATGTTGGACTGCATCAGTAGGAGTGTTGCCAGCAGATCGAGGGACGTGATTATTCCCCTCTATTCGACACTGGTGAGGCCACATCTGGAATACTGTGTCCAGTTTTGGGCTCCCCTCTAGAGAAAGGATGTGGACAAATTAGAAAGAGTCCAGCAGAGAGCAACGAAAATGATGAGGGGGCTGGGGCACATGACTTACGAAGAGAGACTGAAGGAAGTAGGCTTATTTAGTCTGCAGAAGAGAAGAGTGAGAGGGGATTTGATAGCAACCTTTAACTACTTGAAGGGGTGCTCCAAAGAGGAGGGAGCTAGGCTCAGTAGTAACAGAGGACAGAACAAGGATCAATGGTTTCAAGTTGCAGCTGGGGAGGTTGAGGTTGGATATTAGGAAAAACTTTCTCACTAGGATGGTGGTGAAGCATTGGAATGGGATACCTAGGGAGGTGGTGGAATCTTCCTCTTTGGGGATATTTAAGACCTGGTTAGACAGAACCCTGACTGGGATGATTTAGTGGGAATGGTCCTGCTTTTAGCATGGGTTTGGACTAGATGACCTCATGAGGTCCCTTCCAAGCCTATGTTTCTATGATTCTATACTCCTGACTCTTATTCAGCATGATATTTAAGCACGTATGACTTTAAGCATATGAACAGTCTCATTGCCTTGAAGGGGACCATTCATATATATAAAGTTATAAGCATGCTTAACTAATTTGGTGAATCAGGGCCTATGTGCTGCAGATAGGGTTAAATACAGAGAAATTTGTTCTAGAACTGGGATTGGTGAACAAATATGTATAATTATGAGCCTACTTTTTACTGCCTTTTTCCTAAGTTTATTGACATTTAAATAAGTAAATCAGACTTAGAAAGTTATAACAAGTGAGAATCTCTCTTATTCATGCTGCTCAGTTTTACAGTAATTATACTGAAGTATTAAAATACTTCAGTTCATAATCTTCAGAACAGTATTAATAGACAGCCAAAGCCTTGTTATTAATTTCATGCATTGGGGAGTTATTCTGATGAGTGTAGATTGATTACCTCCATGAAGGGATGATGAATGTTACAGACTGTAGAGGTTGAGATGTTTGTAATGCCTAAAGAGAATTTTGCTTATCAATGAATGATGATAAAATTAACCAACATATCAATCAATACCATATAAGAAAAACCTATTAAAAGAAAATCAAGTTTGCACAGTTAAGCACACAAAAGTCAGGAAATGGTCATGCAACTTTAGCTCTATTCCCTCATGTATGAATTACAATACGCCCTTTAATTAATTAATTTCACTTCTCTCATTGGACACCACTGTTTAGTAGTCCGCTCCTGCTCTGCCTGAAGAGAATGGGAATTGTGCCACTGACTTTAACAGGAATAGGTTCAGATCCTATACAGTAAACAGCGATTGTGAAAGTTCTTTGTATACAAGATGCACAGAAACTTTTCCACCTGCACAAAGCATGTTACAATACTGTAGGAAAAAATCCTGTATGATGATAGGTCATATTATTTGAGATACATGATGCAATCATACAATGAAATACAGTTCTATATCATATGTGCACAAAGGGGCAGATTGAGATTACATGGCTTTACACAGAAATAACTATGATTCTGCTAAGCGCTACTCCTGGCATATAAAAATACTTCTGCTCAGTTGCAGTCGATATGACACTAATGAGGAAATTACAAATTATAAATCTGTTGCTGACCCTCTTAAAAACGCTTTATTTCTTAATTCTCGGCCATTAATATTTAAGTTTTATATATATATATATATAACTTAGCATAATTCTGTGTGAAATTTTGTATTTTGGTTTTAACCTTCTTTTAATTTCCTATGCTAGTCAGTAAATTATATTCAGTACTAACTATGTAAACTTTTAAAAACTTAAATCTTCTTACTGAACCACAAGTCTTTTTCGCAACACACATGATTTTAAGCACTATGTCTAGATTTAATGGTCTGGCATTTAACTGCAGCACAAGTTGTGTGAGTTAAAAATATCATAGCGTGTAACTGTCAAATACATCTATTTTAGTTCAATAAATTGTATAACCATGAGAATGGAAGACTAAAAATATATGACATATGTCAGGGGTGCTGTGGAAACCATAGAACTAAACCTTCCTCTACTGAGTCAGTGGAAGTTTTGCCATTGACTTTAACTAGGGCAGGATCAGACCCATGCAATGATTGATAAAGTACACTAGGTAATCTTGACTAGATTCCAAGCTACAGACATTCTTTGCTTTTCAAAAATGAAAGTGGGGAGCCACGGTGTCAAATCTGCAGTGAAATCTTGCTGGGTATTCTGAAACTCACGACACACTTAATTTTATCTTGCATAATCCCACAGCTTTTTATGCTATTGAGAAGTTACTTAAATAAATTTCCATAGAATTAATCTTACATTATGTCTACTGTTATAAAGTTTGCGTAATGGAATCCTTGTGAATAGAATTAGACTATATGTAGATCCACTTTCCAGCTAAGCGAAGGAGGATTCAAACAGGAAAACATTTAAGCAGAACACTTAATGTGCTAAAAGGGATTCTTAGATTTCACTATACTGCCTAGTCTTTTCTTGGATTTAAAAAAGACAGAGAAACAGAGACATTCTTTAGCCATTTAATTGACTTTATATTTAAAAACCAACTGACCCCAATGGACTGGCTATCTGAATAGAAAAGGGAAAAATATGTAAGTGAGCTTTTTGGTTAAAATAAAAGTGTGACACCTAGAAAGCTTTAATGGCTGATTAATTGATGGATATAATAAAATACACTAGTTGAGATTTGCAGAGCAGTATAGGATATATAGCCACACCTTTTTTCATTAATTTTAATATGTATTGCTAAGTTTCCTGCACTGCTTGTAAAATATTTACCATTATATTTAGGAAATGTGTCTTCTACAAAGAAACCATCTTGAACAAAAACAGTATTTTGTTAGATTAAGTTTGTGTCTCTGTGACATCACAGTTTATTTATCTAACTGGGGTGGAGGATACCCCTTTCCCTTCAAAAATAGCAATGAATTGGTTTACAGTAAAAGTAAAACAAGTTTACTAACAGAAGAGCATGGATTAAGGAACACCAAGTAAGAGATAAAGGGAGAGACTGCTGCAAGCAAATAAAAGTGAAAATGTGCATCTAAAATCTAAACCTTAATCTAACAAAATACTGTTTTTGTTCGAGATGGTTTCTTTTATCCCCAATCTCCTTTCCAACTTTTACCAGCCAGGAGCCATCACAGATATCAAGTCATTTGGTTTCTTTGCCTCCTAAGTTGAAGGATCAAGATGGAGTCTGTCTCTGTTTCTTATATCCCGAAAGGGATGTGTCTGTCTTACAAGTCAGGACAACCTCCTGGGGGCTCAGTCTGCGGTGTCTGTCTGCGGTGCAGGAGCCATGTTAATTCTCTGTCTCTCTAGATTAGGAAAAGGACAACCCCTGCTGGTTTAGCTCAATGACTTCGCTTACTGCTATTATGTAAATTGAGGTCAATCCAAGACAGACTTGTTTATCACCTTTACCCACACTAGGCTATCTTTTCTTAAACATGTTCTAGTAACATCATATAAAGAGAATTCCTAACTCCACGTATAAATTTAACACATGCATTTTACAATGATGTTAATAATCAGCATGTTCCTAGCTTTCCCATGATCCCTCACAAGGCATGCTTTTTACAGACATTATTGCAATTGTGTGTAGGATGTGACTACAGGAATGTTGAGATCACAGCATTTTGCTGCAGATAACCATCTCCTTGAAAATATCTCTGGGCACTGCAAGGTAGATGGGAGTTCTACTATATGTGTCTTTGTGTGGATTCTGGAGAAACTGGGAAAGAGCAGCAGCATGGGAAGGGAGAAAGAATAACAGGTAGCCACAGAAAAGCCTTTGTCGAAGTCAGGGTTGCAGTACAGTACAAGATACCAGCAGAAATCCAAATAGACATACTCCACCTAGAGAAATCTACTCTTGTATGGATTGAAGTAATTTCCAAAGGAATTGAGGTGGTTTGAACAGTAAATTTCATTGCAAGATTGTTCTCTTTTGATGCAGAATTCCACAACAGCGAAATATTTTTTAGAAGTTTGCATTTTAGGGCTATATGCAGAAGTTACACTGATTTGAGTAAAGGGGTTCTTTTAAACCAACTTAGTGCAGGTTTGTTTGGGGGCTCTTAAATTGATTTAAATTTGTTTTATATCTATTTAGCTGGCCCTGCAGATTTACAGGGCCAGAGAGACCTGTTAATTTGTATATACTTTAATGTTTGGGTGGGTTTGACTATTGGTTTGGTTTTTCACTGCAGCATTCCTTGATGTGCATACATAGTAGCAGTTTGTTAATTTCCAGGTTATTAGGGAACAGGGCAAATGTGAAATTTAAGAGCACCACAATATTCCTGTCTCCTTTGCCTCTCCATGCACTGTGCCGTGGTGTCTTTAGCTCCCACAACTCTAAGGGTGCGTCTACACTTGTAAATTAAGTTGACTTAAGCTTGCTTAAATCGACTTAATTTACTCTGCATCTACACTATATTTCCTTAAGTCGACTTAAGAAGCTTGCTTAAGTTGACTTAAGGAACATTAAGTCGACTTTATTAAACCTTCTTTAAAGTCGACGTTAGGCTTAAGTCGACTTTCTAAAGTCGACTTAAGCCAGTGTAGACCTGGAGTAGCCCTAAGCCCTGCAAGTGTCCCTGTCCCCCTTTGCCCCATTGTAGCCAGGTACGATGGGGCAAAGGCTGAGCCCCCTGGCAATTGGCAAAGGGTGCCCCCCTGCCACCGTGGACCTCTCCCAGGTCCACCTAGCCCCTAGAAGTCGACCTAGGCGTCCAGTGTGGACACTCTGGGTCGACTTTGTAAGTTCCCCCTAAGTCGACTTAATTTTATAGTGTGGACATGCTAAGTCGACTTAAATTAACTAGTGTAGACTTAGCCTAAGTGACTTGCAGCGTTTACTTACTCTCTGACTTAGGCTATGTACACACGATCAGATTAAAGCGCAACATGGCAATCGCGCTATAAAAAACACGTGACCTTTATTGCGGGATAGCGCGTACACACATCGCTCCTTGTAACGCAACAGAATTATTTGCAATATTGCGGTGTAGCGCAATGAATTCTGGGCACCTATCCCACAGTTCAATTTTCCCTCAATCTGCGCTTGGAATCATGGGATGAAGGAAAGGAATGCAAAGCGCCATGAGTAAAATCTCAGTTTCCCGTGGTGCACTGTGTTCCCCTTGCGTCTTCCTCGTTGCCAATAGCAACTCGCGCCTATTTTCAACAGTGCAGTGACGCACTCTTGCGAGCAATCACAACAGAGACAGCATGGATCCTGCTCTGATCTCCACTGTCGCCTTCAGCATTCTAAATACATCTCGGCTGGTTGCTCAGTACGCAATGAGCTCCGAGTCAGACGAGGACACTGAGGAGCAGGGGCTGATCGATGCCATGCAGAGCAACAGCACCACGTTGCTCAGCTCTTTCACCAATCATCTGCACACGGTGCAATGCTGTTTCTGGTCACGAGAGACGAGCACCAAGTGGTGGGATCGCATTGTTATGCAGCTGTGGGATGACGAGCAGTGGGTACAGAACTTTTGAATGCGGAAATCAACCTTTCTGGAACTGTGTTCAGAGTTGGCCCCTGCCCTGCGACGTAAAGACACCAACATGAGGTCAGTCCTAACCGTGGAGAAGTGTGTTGCAATTGCTGTCTGGAAGATGGCGACTCCTGACTGCTACCGGTCAGTTGCAAACCAGTTTGGAGTCGAGAGGTCCACCATCGGATTAGCCCTCTCACAAGTCTGCTGAGCCATCAATCACGTTCTGCTACGGAGGACAGTGACGTTGGGCAATGTTCGTGAGATTGTGGATGGCTTTGCTGCCATGGGATTCCCTAACTGCGGGGGAGCCATAGACGGCACACACATCCCTATTTTGGCTCCAGACCATCTCGCGACTGAGTATATCAACAGGAAGGGCTACTTCTCCATGGTGCTGCAAGCACTCGTGGATCACAAGGGGTGTTTTACGGACATCAATGTTGGGTGGTCGGAAAAGGTGCATGATGCCTGCATTTTCAGGAACACTGGTCTGTACCGGAAGCTGCAAGGGGGTACCTTCTTCCCAGATCAAAAAATTACTGTGGGGGATGTGGAGATGCCCATAGTCATCCTCGGAGACCCAGCATACCCACTGATGCCATGGCTCATGAAGCCATACACCGGGAACCTAGATCGCAGCAAGGAGCGGTTCAATTACAGATTGAGCCGCTGCAGAATGACTGTGGAGTGTGCCTTCGGCCGTTTAAAAGGGCGCTGGCGATATTTGTATGGGAGGCTGGACTTGGCGGAGGACAACATCCCTGCTGTGATTGCGTCGTGCTGTGTCCTTCATAACATTTGTGAAAGTAGGGGAGAAAAGTTTTCACTGGGGTGGGCTATGGAGGCACAGTGCCTCGAGGAAGCATACGAACAGCCAGCCACTAGGAGTATTAGGGGGGCCCAAGGAGAAGCTGCTCGCATAAGGGAGACACTCAGGGATCATTTCAATGATGCCCTCCCCTAGTTAACTTCCAGGATGCATTAGGTGCACCTTATGAGATTTTGAATGTGTACAAATAAAGCCACTCTTCAAATGATTTGCCACTGTTTTTATTAAAACCTAAAGGGGGGGTTACAGGTGGGTGTAGCTGCGGGTCTCTAAAAAGTAGCTCTGGGGGGGGACTGGATGTTGCAGTATACCGGGGGGACGGGTGGCCTTCAAAGAAATTCTTTGAAGGACTACGGGGTGTGGGAGGCAGACACGGCTGAACTGTATGGAGTGGAGCCCATATATTAATCGCCTGGGTCTGCAAAGCAATCATGCTCTTGAGCAATTCTGTTTGCTCCTTCATCACGCTTATCAGTTCGTCCCTGTGTTTCTGCCTCCTCTGTTGGGATTCCTCTCTCCAGGCTTGATTCTCCCTCACTCCTGTGCTGTTTTCAGCAGGTCCTGAAACATATCCTCCCTGTTTCTTCAAGCACGCCACCAAATGTTTCTCATGCGGTCAGCTGGGGTAGACACTGGCCTTGTGAAGGTCGAATCTAAAAAAAAATTAAAAATAAAGCTGTTGTTAACACAGAGCCTAGATAACCAATGTAACCTTCCAGTAGCACATTCCACTGGAAGGTGCAGGGCAGTCAACATCCTATGCTTCGCTGAAGCGGACAAGGTACGTCCTAATAGAAAGCTTACTGGGGGCTAACATTCTGCACAGGGCACACAGATGGAACCCGATATCTCTCTCCTCAGAGTGCCCCTGCCAGCTAGAATACATATCCTACATGCCACCGGTTGCAAGCCAGGACCGTATGCTGCTGCACTATGTGCTGCCATGGTTCCCAGGGCTGTGCTTTGCAGCTGGCGAGGCAGAGTATCCATCTTTGGGAGCGTAGACACAAACGCTCTCCCATCTAACCTGAGTAGTAGGCTCTGGAGGTACATCGAGGAAACCTTTACTGACCTAAATACAGATGATTTTTTGACAATCACTGCTTGTGTTGATGCACTTTTAATGAATGCAGAGTAAAGAGCGTGCACAGCGGGGACTGAGACAGCAAGCACCCCCGCCCGGACAATTATATTTTAGCAGGAGCCATAGCTGAACGAAAGAGAAACTTACCGGAACCCCCCTCTGCCGCCTCAGAGGACACGCTGCAATTCATGTCTTGGGTGGACGTCTCAGCGGGGGTGCAGAAGAGCTCCTGGCTACACGCTGTTGCGCTTTCCTCCAGGTCATCCTCCATCTCCTCCTCCTCCTCCTCAACAACGTTCTCATCCTGCTCGGGTCTGGCATTCACTGGATGAGGGGGGGCCGATGTGTCCACGAGACTCTTTGCAGTGGTTGTGGGGTCCCCACTGAGGATGGCTTCTATCTCTTTATAGTACCTGCATGTAGCAGGCGCTGATCCCGAACGGCGGTTTGCCTCCTTCGCTCGGTGATAGGTTATTCTTAGCTCCTTCACCTTTGATCTGCACTGCACAGTGTCTCTATCATAACCTCCCTCTGACATGACCCGAGAAATTATGCCAAATGTATCATAATTTCGCCTGCTGCTGCGTAGCTGCGCCTGCACAGCGGATTCTCCCCAGATGCTGATCAGGTCCAGCACCTCTGCCGTGCTCCAAAGGGGTGCGCGTCTTCCACGATGGGCCGCCATTGCTGCTGATGATCGGAGCTGCACTCCACTCCACGAGGAAGAGAACAGGAAGTGAAACAGATGAGAAATTCGAAAATCCTGGGAATCTGATCAGGGCGGGGACTGTTTCGTCACGGCCACAGAGCGGGTTGGAGGAAGACCAGAGAGGATGACTTTGGAATGCTGGGACACTTCTGGAGGCCAATCATTGAGCGGTAAGCGTACACACGAGTGGAAAGGCGCAACAGCTGTTCCGCGTTAACTGCTACCACCCTCGTCGAGGTGGTTTTTGTATTGCGCTACAACAAGGCAGTTAACGTGCAACAGCCCTATTGCACGTGTGTACGCTGTTGTTGGTATCACACGGTAATGATTGTTAATGCGCGATAAAGTGATCGTGTGTACAAGGCCTTACTGTGAAAGTCTCCCAGCTCCTGTCAGAAACCACTCCCCTGTGGCACTTCTGCATACTACATAGCTCCTGGCCCTCCTTTTGATGTGGAGCTTTGGACCATGTATAGAGATTTTCTTATTACCACCCACCCAACACTGTTAAGCCAAACATGGTTTTCAGGATGTAAAACTGACTCTAACAGCTACAGTTTAGACATACATATCTTGGAAAACAGCATGTGTGCAGTTTCCATTGAACATGGGTCACATGATTTGCCCTTGAAACAGCCACAATTTCCTAGCTATAAAAACACCAATATCTACCCACATAAATAAGAAAGGATGTTTACAGAAATAAATTTTCTGGTGTCATTTACTGTTAACTGAAGAAAGAAAGAAAGAAAGAAAGAAAGAAAGAAAGAAAGAAAGAACTTATTTTTGGTGCAATGATTATTTTTTCCTTCTCTAAAAGTCAATGAGCCAAGATCTTAAAACAACATTATGGGAGACAGGCTACAGTAAAAGAAAAAAAAAATCAATACAGCAAACAGACAGTTTTCTAAGATCTCAAGGCTATTGTGCTAACACACAAAGGGAAATTGCTTTTTAAAACTTAACTCTATTTTAAGCCCCTTTTTTCAAGATTGTCTGTGCAATATAAATGGTAGTGTAAAGTATGAGGTTCTCCTATGGGATCTATATCTATATCTACAATTGTGGTACAATTAATATATCTGACACTCAAATAAGGGATTCACCATAAACAATGATGTTTTGAATGGGCAAACTCTGCTGTGAAGTTTCTTGGGAAGATGGATAAATATAGTTAGCTGCCTTTGGCTCAGGCACTTCTGATTATTTTCTTCATGATAGTGCCAAATGTTTAAATATATCAAGATAAATTTCATGCTGGGTTATCACTAAACTGGGGGTGTGGTGGATAGAATAGCTCTCAGCCTGCCAAGGCGTAAATGTGGGATGCAGTGTGTGAAAAAGATCCAAAATGAATAAAATTATTCATGCAGAAGGCTCAAAATGCTGTGAGAATCATTCCTTTACTACAAAATAACTCTTATAATAACTTGAACTTCATGAGTCTTTTTTTCCCAGTAGTAAATCATATCAACACAAATATGTTTATAGCTAATGTATGTAAATTTGGGAGTAAAATGAGCAATGTCCATTGAAATAAGGGACATTTGAGACATATGGCTATATAACGCAGAAATATGAATGCCATATGTTACAATTAGCTGGAGCCAAATCTGCTCTCAATTACACCATGTAAACCTGTAATAACTCATTTGACTTCAGTGTCAGCAACAGCAGAATCTCCGCCAAAGTGCAGCTCTCTGAAACATTATCCTGTAAAAACAGCATCACAGGGAGTCCATATTTAGTTTGTCTCAGTGACTCCATATCAGTAAAAAGAAGCCAGGTTCTCGATGTCCCTTTCACTGTTACTAGGAATAGAGTTGTTCAGTAAATAGGAAAAAAAGAAAATCACGACATTTCTGATTACCTCCAAATTTATTTTTTTGTCGAAAGGGTCTCACCAGGTCTAAACAACAATGAAAATGTTCCAATCCAAATGATGCCCTTATTTGCCCCTGTGCAACACAACTGTCTGAAAAGTATGCCATGGTTACACCCGTGAAGCACTGTAATCTGAACTGCAGGGCACTATGAGCACAGGGGATGGTAAGGATCCAGATATCAATATTAACCCAAAATGACAAAGTTTCCTAATGTATTTAGAAGAGTGTTTTATGTTCCTTAAAATAATTAGCCTAACCAAAACAGAAGCCAACTGTATCAACCAGATGAGGACTGAACACTGATTGAGAATAACAGAGAAACTTGGAATCTGTGTCTTTGAGCTACCTGACTTCATCAAAGCAAAGAATTTACAGAACGCAATTGTACAAAGGCATTTGATTTAGAGGAACTGAGAAAACTGATGAATAAGGTACATAAGAGGGAGTAGTAAAAATTCACTATTATGGAACAAAATTCGGAGTCCTAAAACACACTTTAACAAAACCACAATATTATTATTATTATTATTATTATTTAATAGCACCTAACAGTGTACTAAGAAGTTCACAGTATGAAAGCAAACTTCCTGCTCTGAATTGCTTATAATCCAATTTCAGATATGACATGATGAAAGGAATGACAAAAAAGCAAGGGAGGAGGCTGGGGTGGAAAGACCAGCCTTATGATATGATAAACTGGTTATTCAGCAAAGGCTTGTATGCAACATGGTGGAGAAAAATAATTAAGTATAAATAAAAATGGATTAATAACAGAGCAGCCTGTCTTTTCCCTGAAAAAAGAGGACTAGGACAGTGGGGTATCATGTGTGCCTGTCCAAAGATCTGTGGGTAAAACATGAACCAGACATGGAAGAGAGGACATAGTCAAACAAGAACATTCAGAGTCAGCTTGCAGAGGAAATATGTGGGCAGAAAAAATCCAAATGAATTGATCCTGTGGCTCAGGAAGTCTGAACTGAAAAAAATAACTCAAATTGGCTGGGATAGGAACATTGTCATGCAAACTGAAAACCAGCTAAAAGGCTGTCAGCAAAGCTAAAGAAACATGGGGATGTATATATTTGTGAGGAGGCATCAAATAGAGTGGTAGGAGCAATTTTATTTATCAACATCATTAATGCAAACAGGATTATTACGCCAAGAAATCAGCATCACATATTACTTCACTTCATCACTTCTTTCAGGGTGTCCACAAGAAGTGATCAAATAATAATGATTCTCTATAAAAATGCAACAACAAAATATACCTGAACCATCTGAAAGATCACATGCCCAAATAACTACAGAATCCCATTTCTGTAATCATTGCCTTACGGCACTCTACTTCCTATCCAATATTTGTTTTCCCCAATCTCACTCCAGTCCCTTTATGCCAGGAAAAGGGCTGGAATAGAGTAAAAGAGTTCTAAAAGCCCAGATACAGCTGGGAAAAGATTTTTGTGGTGCAGAAGTGAAGAAAACAGTTGCAGGCTGTCCCTTGAGGATCCTCTTGCATGCCTTGGCACAGAGTTGGATCAGGGGCAGAAATGGTACGTCAGGGTGTAGCTGAAGCGTATAGAATTGCAGAGATTCTGGGCAGAATTATTGCCATATACCAGTGGTTCTCAACTTTTTGCGGATCGCAGCACACTTGGCGGTGTATCGCGACCCTACAGGACATACCAGTCCATTCCCTCAAGGCTGAATCCAGCCATTTTCCTGGCTCTCCGCAACATACATACTGCTGAGTGGCGACACACTAATGTGTCCCGACACAGCGGTTGAGAACCACTGCCATGTACCACTCTCACAGGATGTACTACCCCCCCCAAACACACCTGTAATGTGATCTGTGTAATTCTCCTGTTCACTTTTACAATGTAATTGCGTGGTTCAATGCCAAAATATGCCATGCAAAGGCTTTTTTGACTGCTCACGACATACTCTACACCAAGGGTTGGCAAGAGTGTCAGGGAGCAGTCAGCGGATGTGCCCCCGAGAGCCACACTGCTCTCAGCAGTAGGGGGTGGTCAGCAGAGGCACCACCAATGATTTTAAGTGAGTATATAGCAAATTAATGCATAGTAAATTAATTAATCCATCAGGAGCTAACCACTACCAAACAAAAGAAAATACACCTTCTAACCTAAAGTTTACTATTGTAGACCATTTCAATCTTACTCATATGGCTGGCTGATGATAATTTTAGAGCAGGTCTCTGCCCTTCCCTGTGTAGGGCTCAGACTTTGTTTGTAGCTGGAGATGTTTCAAGATGGAGATTCTCTGGCAAAAAAGTCCCTAACCAGTTTAAAGCGTGACATCTCTCCTCCTCCTTGAGGCCAGGTGATTCACTTTGTTCATATAAGGCAGGTGATCTCCCCCTCTCTGGCCAAGGTGCTACAGACATTTAGCTAGTCCATTGTCATTTATATTCTCTGGCTGTGTGTTTGCAGCCCTGACTGTTTACATGCTGAGAGACAGCTTTGATTGTCCTCCGCTCCGAGTCATGTGAAACATATGGGAACATTTTTCACATCTGTACACATACATGATGCTGCAGGAAACATGCATCCATAACAATAATGTAGAGTATGTTATGAGCATTCAAAAAAGCCCTTGCACAGCATATTTTGCATTGAACCACACAATTACATTGCAAAGGTGAACAGGAAAGTTAGAGAGATCACATTACAGGTGTGTGGGGAGTACATCCCATGAGAATTACGCATGGACTGGTTGCTGTATTTTAGAAGCTCCTTGCAGCTAAATTACATGAAGCCTATTATGAGCCCTGGTACAACTCAGAATCAGGAGGGTGCAAGGGTGACTTACTGCCATGTTAGGTTCTCCTTTCTCTCTTAACGTCAGAGAACAGAAGCTCACTCATCATGTCAACAACGATGACTGATTCTGCAATTGACTGTGCAGAGTGGTTGCCATTGACTTCAGTAAGGCTCCACCCAGATACAAGAGTTCACCTGCACAGTCAACGGCAGGATTGGAGGCTTTGATTGTAAGTGTCTCAGGATGGAAACCTTCTCTCTGGTAGTCTTCTAGAGTGTCTAACACACTTCCAAGTAGTATAGAAATTGATTAATAATAAATATAAATCGCAGTTTCACATTCTCTAACAAATTTATATAACAAAAGATACTGAGGTGTTCTTACTTTCTTCAGAAAGATCATTTTCTTCCGCTTCTCTCTCCATCTCTTTACACCATCCTTCCATTCTCTTTGTTTCAGTATGCAGTAACTTCATAAACCAAGACCCATCCCGGCGACATGGGGACATCCGACCAGTTTCTACTGTCTCAATAGCTGGTTCCAGCCAGGGTTCTGGTGGTGGAAGATTTGAGGTGTCAACTGGAGTCCTGTAATCTTCTCTGTAACTAAACAGTCCCTGTGTCCGTACAGTTCTTACTGCACCATATTGTGTAGGAGTGCTAGGCTCTGAATGCCTCTGGAATGATGAACCAAACTGAAGTCCTTTGTCCTCCATCGTTATGTGTCCTGGGAAGCCCTCCAATTCAAGGTCAGCCTGAACAGCTGCAGTTACGCTATTTGAACGTTTAAACCGTCCATGTCTTGAGTAAGGAGAAAAAAGACAGAAAAACAGACATATACACAGAGAGAATAATGAACTCACAAAAGACATGTGATTTTCTTTCTTGCATCTAATACTAAAAATATTTTTGCTAGCTTTCAGGATAGTTTTCAAATAATTTTTGTCAAAATCCACCTTACTTGATATAAGAGAGTGAATGACAAAGGAAAAAGAAGCACATAAATCGGCTATGTGATGTCATTATTGAACTGAACAAAGATATAAATGAAAATAATTTAAATCACCTTTGGAAGTAAATATTGATCTTTTCTCACATTACATTACATTGCACATCATTAGTAACTGGAAATGGCCTGCAGTGCTGTATATACTGTTAAAATAAAGACTATTTCAAATAATAGGTATTATACTCAAAGATGTTGTGAGTTCAGGCTGCTGAGAATTTTGTAATAAATGTGAAAAGTGGTAGGGGATAGTGTGGTTTTATCTCTGTATGTTTTTAAAATGGTGTAGAACTACCATGAAATGCCATGTTTCTCGATATAATCTTATCTTGGATACTGAAATATTAGAATAAATTATGTTCAATGGTTGTATAAGAAGGTCAAGGGATTGTTCATGAAATATACAGGTCAGTTGTTCACATTTAGCTTATGTCAGTTGTATGCAAAGCTGATTATGATTCCCAAAACCTGTTTGATGGCTTCTGTGAAATGAGATAGTGGTCCCAGTCCAGTGCCTGGTGGATGAGTGTCTAAATCAATCTCTCCCCCCAATTAGTACATTTGTCAGTTGTCTTAGCGACTGCAGAAGGATTGATTGAGCATGAAAACTGACTCTGAAGTTAGAAGCAGGTCTTGTAGGGCAGGGTTGAGGTAGACCCCATCCTGCAAATGGGTTGTATAGCATAAAGAGTCAGTCATGGGATTCTTTTTTCAGGGCTGGTGCTTCAGTGTGCTTCCACTTGTTTTGTGATTCCTCTCATTAATTAGAAGCACTTAAGTTCAGCTTACATACATTAATCTCCCCATCATAGAAAAAACTGGAAAGTCTGAGTAAATATGAAGGGACAGCTAACGTCTCTCTTACCATATGAGCAGTTGGCCAGTGTGCATGTACAAGCCTGGCTTTGTGAATTATTTATAGACAGTAACATCTACATGTTTTGCTAGCAGTTTGCTCACAAAAGCGGTTTTTCTTTTGAAAGAGTACACATATTTGTTGCTTAAGTTACCGTTTCTCATCTTCCACTTGCACTCCGACAGAATGGTATTCCCGTAGGCCTCTGCTCTCGGTATCTGAATCGGTTGCTGTTTCCACCTAATTCAACACAAAAAGATACATCTATAGAAGTGAACATTGACAATCCACCACTATTTCTATTAATTATGTATTTTCTTAATTACTTCCAAGAAACATCTAACTCAGTAAAATCATTTAAATAAGCATTCAGTCTGGTGTCATTGTTTTGATGCTGTCTTTTATAAAGCTGTGCAAAACCACTTTTGTTCTGTTCTGTAATTCCCTCTTTTAAATGTATGCAGATACAATTAATTAGTTTCATGTAAGCAGAAAGTAAAATTGGCTCAATTATACTATTGTTAGAACTAGGAACCCACAAGTTAGCCCCTTTGTATATTATTAAAAATTAATCTTGTTATATCCCATGATTTATAAAATTAATTAAAATATTCCCATAAAAATTGCAAGTCATAAAAAGAAATGTTACAGTGAATGGATTCTATTGACAACTGAGCCAACAAATATAGAAACATTTAAGTAATAAAGAAGATACAGCAAAATAGCTCACCTTTCTTATCAACATAGTCTTGAGAATGCTATATCAAGTAAGTCAGGAATTTTATATAGTATTTCTCTCTGAAATACTCTTACCAAAATGTATTCACCTTAATTGGCACTACGCATCTATCAAAAGTTACTGCAGGATTTTATATAAACACACACACACACACACACACACACAAATGTTGCAGGATGAAAATTATGTTGAATAAAAGGAGTCAAAGAAAAAATAATTAAAATATATTCTTTTTCTCTTTTGGAGGATATTTTGCCTGTTAAACAAAATGAATGTTAGTCATCCCTAAGTATAGTTAATATTACAAAAATACCTTTCTATAATAGCCGGGGAGTAGAAATAATTGTTAACTTAAGAAACAGTTTTACTTTGAAAAGAGATGGTACAAAACTGGCAATTTTTTATTCATCAGTTTTCTGTGTGCATTCAGATTCACATCTGCTGACTTGGTGACGAAAATATATTTCTAGTAGTTTTTACTCCTTTTAGTTAGCCATGTTGAACCAGCATAACTAAGGCAAAGTAAACGGGTTTCTGTTCCTTCTAGTCCATCATCAACAGAATTATTCACTGAGTTACAATTAAGAAGTCAATCAATTATACCTGCATGAACACACTGTTGCTGCACAGATCTAAGTAGAAGAATCATGTGAAGATATAGACAAGATCAAGGCAATTTAGCCAGATATTTAGCCTCCATGTAGATTACTCAGTGCCTCCGAAACATTAGAGCAGATTTCTCTGTGTGTTCTATATGGGCTGAAATCTTTCCATTAATGGAACATTTGGGAGCATTTTCATGGAGAGAGCCTTTCAAAGATTTCCTCTTCTAAGGTGCCCTCCCATGGATATTTCTGCAGGAGTGTTGGATGACTATAATTTGCCCAATATGTAACTGGCCCAGGAATTTATGGGAATATATAGCTCCACACTGAACTTTTATGTTATTGAAAATACAGTTATCAGTAAAATTACAGTCCAGGTATAAAAATGGCCCTGGCATGTGTTCCTTCTTAACAGAAACTCTGCCAAATTATCCTCCTCTCCAGCTTACCAAGCTGACACTAACAAAATGCTCTGATTGCTTTCATGTTTTAATACCTTTCATATGCTTGCTGTGCCTTGCATAAGGACTTTTGATGTAATTTGGAGAGTAAATATTGTAACACCTGACAAACCTGCAAAATGGAGGCAAATGTGGAAACAAATAAAAGCAGGAAAACAACAGTTTCAACTAACAATGGTGGGGCGTAGGGAAAAAAAGATTAATTCTTGTGAAACTCAGGCAGTGTAAGGTCAGAAAGAAAGAGCGATGATACAAATATAATCAGATTGGCCAGAGTTCATTTAGAGCTAGTCTGGAATTTTTCAGCTAAATGTTTCTTTGTAAAAATGCTGATTCATCTAACATTTTGCAGAACATTTTGCAGAACATTTTGCAGAACAAACCAGTTTTGACAAAACCTTCAAGGAAGGTTTCTCAGGATGAAATTTCTTGTCAAAAACAGAAAATGCCATTCCACAATAGCTGGAGCACTGTCCAGGGATGTAGAAACCCATGTTCAAAACTCTCTCTTTTTGATGTGGAGCGGGAACCTGAACATGGGTATCCCATGTTGGAGGTCAGGACTCTAGCCATTGGGCTACTGGCTATCCTGGAGTGGGTTTCTCTCTTTTTTGTGAAGTATTTTGAAAGGTCTCATTACATTTTGGTGCAGAACGAAAAAAGCCCCAGAAACCTTGAAATATTTTGCAAAACAGAATTCTTGTCTCCCAGCCAGCCTGAGCTTAATTTACAAAAAACCAGACATACAGACAAATGGTATATCTAGGCCACTGCCCTGTCTTCTGACAGTAGCTATTGGCAGATGCTTCAGAGTGATAGTCATAAATGACTGATAGACTAAACTGTTTTGCAAATATTTTGCTCAACTTTTAGCTATTAATGTTTAGCTAATTGATGGAACCACTTATTTCAGTGTTATTGGTCTGCCCTGAAAATTGACTCTGTAAAATTAGCATAATGAGATTTCAGATTTACCATCTTTCAATGAATTTCAAATCAAACATGCTCAGGTTACAAGAAAACTGCTATCCAAAGGCGAACCTGAGCTCTTCCCTTTTCCTTCATCACCACAAGCATTAAAAAGTTCTACTAGCCACATTATGCTTCTCATGAACCCATGTGACTTCATTGCCCACAGTGGCTTTGCCTTGTGTCACAAGGAGAGCCCTCCATGGCACCCCCAGGTGGGGAAATCCAGGGGTTGTAAATGTGAAGGGCATCTACCCAACTTGGCAGCCTCACTTCAAAGTTACTAAATAGCCCTTAGAGTTCAGGGCCGTACAGCCTAATGGCCACAGTGTTTTCACACAAGCCATAAGCAGCCCTTTCGGGTCAGGGCAATCTGACTTAGTGGCCACAGAGTTAATGCAAAGTCAATCACAAGCCCTTATGAGGCAGGGCAGTATAGCATAGTGGTCACAGAGTCTATCACAAGCCCTTGTGAGACAGGGCAGTCCAGCCTAGTAGCTACAGAGTCAATGTAAAATCTATCACAAGCCCTTATGGGACAGGGCAATATAGGGGTGACTGCCCCAGGGACGTGTCACCCTGGGTAGGGAGACTCGGGCCCTCCTGCTCCACCGAGCCCCAGCCAAGGGCCCTATCTGTGCAGGGGGGTACAGCACCAAGTCAGTGGGGATCCAGACCGAAACACACTGACTTTGAATGCAGACCTCACCCCTCCAGGGTCCCTGGGCTACTTCCTACCCAGGTCATTGCTGCCGTACCTCCCTGGAACTTCTGATTGTCCCTTCTGGCGGCTGACCTTGGTAGCTCCTCCTCGGGGTGCTGGGGTTCCCTGGTAGCCACAGATACCTGCTCATCTGCCTCCCAGCCGCTCACAGATAATGGCTTCTCCCCCCCAAGGTATCCTGGCTTGTTCCTGCTCTCTGGCAGGGGCTGTTGCAGGTCCTGCTCAGGAGCCTCCAGCAGGTGTCCTTCCTCCATGCTGGTCAGCCCCAACTGAGCTGGACTCCTTCTATTTATACTAAAGCAGCAATTTGAGCATACCTGGCAGGGCTTAAAGGGTGGGGCTTCTGCCGTCCACAGGATTTGCTGGGCTGTTCCAGTGCGGGGCAGGCCTGCCCCGTCACACCTTGGCATAACTGTAATGGCTCTGTGTGTAATTATAATTGAATCATCCCTTCCACTGATGGATAAAAATTCAGTTCACTCTCCTTTACCCATATTGGCTCTTCAGAGATAACTAGAGTGAAAAGCAAGAAATCCAGGCAAATCTGATTTACACAAGGATTAGCATTTACACCGATGTATAAGAAAATTCCATTTGCACGTTGTTACTTTTCGAAGAAGAATAACACCTTAAAGTAAAACTGCAGTGAGAATTTCCACGACTTAGTTAGCTAAAGGAATATTTACCACTAATGGATGCATATATGTTTCAATTTTCAAAACACTTGTTAGAAATGAACAACATGGTTTACCTCTTTCCATATCTGTGCATGATTTCTGTGTTTTGCTGAGGGGGGTTATTTTACTGCTATAGTACTTCCCAGAAAGAAGTCCAGGTTGCTGAAATACATTGCGTGACAATATGTGCTAATATTAGATGAATGCATGAAACAGATTGGAGACTTTCATGGTTCTTTTGAGTTCTATTTGGTAAAAGAAATAGTTTAGAAAATTTAGAAAACAGGATTCGTATTAAACCAAGTTTAGATTACCAACAATAAATTCTAATACACAACAGAACTGTGATTGTTTCCAATGTCTTTTGTGCATTCAGATGCTAAATGGCAATTCTTTTGTAACAAACTGATGAAACAGACAGTCTGCATGATGGCTTCCTGAATCTGTAGTATTGTGAACTTTTCATTATGTTAAATGACAATTAAGAAAAGAAATTATGATAATTTGTGAAAGAAGACAATTATTACAAGCTTTTAAAAATAATTGCCATTTTGTTTTAACTACAGCCACTTCTGCTAAGCGTTTTATCAAGAGAGGAAATACCTATTGGATGAGGCAAGTTCATTAATTGGAGAGGTAGCCATGTTAGTCTGTGTACAGCAAAATCTACGAGAGTCCTGTGGCACCTTAAAGACTAACAAATTTCTTCGGGCATAAGCTTTCCTGAGCTCCCACCCATGTCGTCAGACGCATGAAGTGGAAACTACAGTTACATATATATATATATGCACATGCCAAGGTGAAGGAGTGCAAGTGTTAGCAAAGTCGGTTCATTTAGGTTAGATGAGTTGATTAATCAGTTGATTAGAAACTGATGTGAATGGGCCTCATCTACCTTAACTGAACCGACTTTGCTAACATTTGCTCTGCTTCACCCTGGCATGTGTATATATACCTCACAATCGTAGTTTCCACTTCGTGCATCTGACAAAGTGGGTTGGAGCCCACAAAAGCTTATGCCCAAAGAAATTTGTTAGTCTTTAAGGTGCCACAGGACTCTCGCTGTTTTTGCTGTTCATTAATTGGTTATGTCCACTGCTTTATATCCATATATGGGCACAGAACAACATTAGGGGTCAAATTATGGCTGCTTCATAATTCATGTGCTAGTAAGTCACAGAGATACCCTTCCCTGTGCTCTGTACTTGTTGCTCCCATATTTAGTGTCATAATTTGGCAGTCAGTGCTCTCCAAGTATAGAGCGAAAGTTTGTGCATGATGTGAGTGAGGATAAAGGTGGGAATGTTAGTTTGGCCAACACTTATTACTGTCTCAGAGAAGATGGTCCAGGGAATGACTATAATTCAGAGATTTTTAGAATAAATCATAGGATTCACCAAGTGATTCCTGCATCAAGCCATAACTTCTTGTTGGGCTACAAGATATCCTTTAGAAAGACATCCAATCATAAATTAAGACTTCAAGTGAAAGAGGATAAGTTGTTTCAATGGCAATTACCCACACTCAATGGCTATGTCTACACTAGGAAAAGTTAGGTCGACTTTGTTAAGTTGACTAAATAAGGTCGACTTTAAGTCGACTTACAGCCGACCTTATTAAGTCGACTTAACAAAGTGGTGTTCATGAACATGGACTAAGTCCACTTTGTTAAGTCAACATAACTGCACTTAGGCATCCACACTGAGCTTGGGTCAACCTAAAGAAGGGTTAGGTCGACCTAAGAAAGGTTACGTCGACCTACCCGGTGGTTCTTAGTAAGTTGACTTAAGCTTTCATTAAGTTGACTTAAGGAATTTCTTAAGTTGACTTAATGAAAGTCTGGTGTAGACATGCCTTTGTTTAAGTCAACTTAAGCCTCCTTAAGTCAACTTAATTTGCAAGTGTACACATAGTCAATATGTTTACAGTGCACTTAAGAACCCATGTGTCAGATTCAGTGCAGACATTTGGGCTTGGATATGGGATCTCACGATGTGGAAGCAAGGGGGGTAAATACAGGGGTAGAGCAGTACCAGAGCTCAGGCTCCAACCTGAACCCAACCATCTAAATTGCAATGAATTAGCCCGTTAGCCCAAGCCCCACAAGCTGTAGTTGACTGATGTGGGGCAGCAGCAGGTGCTTAATTGCAGTATCCACATTCCCACTGTTAAAAATGTGCATCTCGTTTCTAGTTTGAATTTGTCTGGTTTGAGTTTCTAACCACTGGCTCTTGTTATGCCTTTGTTTGCTAGACTGAAGTGTCCTCAACTATCAGAAATCTTCTTCCCATGTAGGAACTCACAGACTATGATCAAGTCACCACTAACGCTCTGTTTAGATAAGCTAAATCGCCTGAACTTCAGAAGTCTCTCATTACAAGGCAGATTTTCCAGACCTCAGCTATTTCGTGTAGCTTTTTTCTGAACACTTTCCAATTTGTTTATATCTTTTAAAAGTGTGGACCTCAGAACAGGTCTCTGTATTCCAGGAATGGTTTCATAGTTCATACACGGGGTAGCAATGCCTCGCTACTTCTAGTCAATACTCCACTGCTTCTACATCCAAGGTTTGTATTTGCTGTGTTAGGGTTAGTTGATACAAAAAAAGTTGTATTGCTTTAAATACACCATCACCAGGATAGTATAACCCAGTAACATGCATGCAGTAATACTGGAAGTTGCTTTTTAAATGCCTAACTGTATGACTGAATCTAATACCAATATCGCTGTTTTAGGAAGAAAAGAAAAAAAAAGAAAATAAATAATCACACTTCTAAGTGAAATAGTTATATAAGTTCAAAAACCAGACTTTAGCATCAAACTGGGAGCTCATGTTCAGTTCGTTATTCCCCTCAACCACTGACTCTTTTTCTGAGTCGCTTCTTTCCAAAATACAGTTTCTGAGCCTCTGCGCATATCCAGCATTCTTGGTTCCTGGTTATATGATCCTGGATTTAGCAGTATTAAAACGTATGTTGTCAAGTGAGCCCAGCTTATCATTCAATCCAGATACCTCCATAGAACTGACAGAGCCTTATCATTATTTGTCACTCTACCAATTTTTGTCTGATTCACAAACTTTAACAGCAATGATTTTATGTTTTCTCCAAGATCATTGATAATAATATTGAACAATACTGAACAGATCTTTATGTGTTCCCAATAGAAACACCCTTACTGGATGGTGATTTTCCATCTACAATTACTTTTTTGAATTTGTTCATCTCCATGGTGATAAGACTGCACATGCAGAACTATATGTTATACCCATTTAAAAAGGACATATGCACAAACACTACCACTTGGAGATGCTGTGAATGCAAGCCTTAAGTCAGTGTTGCAGAAATCTGTATTTTGGAGCTGCCAAAGGAACGTTGATGCCACAGTGCGGTCTTATAATTAATTGTCTGTTTCTCAGGAAAGTGGCACATAATGGAGAGGGGTTGCTTGTCGCCCAGAATGCTACTATGAGAGAAAGGAGAAAAATAAAAACAAGAACTTTTTATTAATCACTAAACTTTTCCATGCAACATATGCAAAAATAGTGGAATTCATTTCCCTTTCTTTCCAAGGCATGTATTTCTTAACATCATGTCATAAAGAATCCATCCTGAAACACTTGGAGGAAAATAGAGTGATCAGGAAGTGTCAACATGGATTCACCAAGGGCAAATTGTGTCTGACCAACCTGATTTCCTTCTACGATGAGATGACTGGATTTGTGGATGTGGGAAGAGCCGTTGAGGTGGTATACCTCGACTTTAGCAAGGCTTTTGATATGGTTTCCCACAGCATTCTCGTTGGCAAGTTAAGGAAGTATGGGTTGGACGAGTGGACCGTAAGGTGGATAGAAAACTGGCTAGATCGACGGGCTCAGTGGGTAGGAATCAATGGTTTGATGTCTAGCTGGCAACCAGTAACGAGTGGAGTGCCCCAGGGGTCGGTCCTGGGGCCAGTTCTATTCAGCATCTTCATTAATGATCTTGATGATGGAATAGACTGCATGCTTAGTAAGTTCGCGGATGACACTAAGCTGGGGGAAATGGTAGATACTCTGGAGGGCAGGGACAGGATCAGGAAGACTCGGACAAATTGGAACACTGGGCCGAAAGAAACCTCATGAGGTTCAAGAAGGACAAGTGCAAAGTCCTGCACTTAGGACGGAAAAATCCCATGCACTGCTACAGGCTGGGGACTGATCGGCTAAGTAGCAGCGCTGTAGAAAAGGACCTGGGGGTTATGGTGGATGGGAACATGAGCCAACAGTGTGTTCTTGTTGCCAAAAAGGCCAATGGCATATTAGGCTGCATCAGTAGGAGTATTCCCAGCAGATTGAGAGATGTGATAATTCCCCTCTATTCAACACTGGTCAGGCCGCATCTGGAATACTGTGTCCAGTTTTGGGCTCCCCACTACAGAAAGGATGTGGAAAAATTAGAAAGAGTCCAGTGGAAGGCAACAAAAATGATTAGGGGGCTAGGGAACGTGACTTATGAGGAGAGACTGAAGGAGGTAGGCTTATTTAGTCTACAGAAGAGAAGACTGAGGGGAGACTTGATAGCAACCTTCAACTACTTGAAGGGGTGCTCCAAAGAGGAGGGAGATAGGCTGTTCTCAATAGTAACAGAGGACAGAACAAGGAGTAATGGTTTCTAATTACAGCTGGGGAGGTCAAGGTTGGATATTAGGAAAAACTTTCTCACTAGGAGGGTGGTGAAGCATTGGCATGGTCTACCTAGGGAGGTGGTAGAATCTCCATCTTTGAGATTTTTAAGGCCTGGTTAGATAAAACCCTGGCTGGGGTGATTTAGTGGGAGTGGTCCTGCCTTTTATCAGGGAGTTGGACTAGATGACCTTGTGAGGTCCCTTCCATCCCTATTATTGTATGATACTATGATTCTATAATGTAGAAAACTCATGGGGTACAGCTCAGACTAAGGTCTGGTCTACACTGGCAGCAAAATTTGGTGGCAGTCGACAGGAGATACGCAAGCTATATAAAATAGTTTGTATGTCTCCTGTCGACTTCCTAACTTCTATGTAGTGCAGTGTCCCCACTACACTGCAACTATGGGTAATGCCCTCCTGTTGACAAGATGTTAATCTTTTTGCGGGAGTAGATTAAAGCTGCTGACTTCTGGATTGAGTGAGTGGGTTTCCATTGCTACTGAATTGATCCAGAAGAATTGATCAGGAAGTGCTGGCAGTGCTACTGTGAGTGTAGACATACCCTAGCTGTACCATTCCAGTTCATGAAACTTCATACTACAGAGATCATACAGTGGATTGCCATAGCATCATTGAAATGTAGAGCTGGAAGGGACCTCAAGAATTCATAGACCATCCTCTAGTGCTGAAGCAGGACTAAGTATACATAGACTTTTCCTGACAATTGCTGTCCTCCAACATGCTTGCAACCTTCCCATTTTAGGGCAATCTGCAAACTGTAAAAACATGCTGTCCATACCATTATCCAAATCATTAATGGGAATGTTGAACAGTACTGGATCCAGGAGAGACTCCTATAGGATCCCTCTAGATACATCCGTCCAGACTGACAGCAAACCATTAATAACTACACTTTCAACCAGTTTTGCACCCGCCTTAGAGTAATTTCATCTATGTCACATTTCCCTAGTTTGCTTATAAGAATGTCATGTGGGATAATGTCAAGAACCTTACCGAAATCAAGATACATCACATCTATTGCTTCCCCCATCCACTAGGCTAGCAACCCTGGTCAAAGAAGGAAATTACTTGGTTTGATATGATTTGTTCTTGACAAATCCATGTTGATTATTCCTTATAACCCTATTATCCTCCAGGCGTTTACAAACTGATGGCTTAATAATTTGTTCCATTATCTTTCCAGGTATCAGTTAGGCAGATTGTTCTATATTTCTCCAGGTTCTCTTTTTAAAGACAAATATTATGTTTGCCCTTGCTCAGGTCTCTGAGACTTCCCAAAGATAAATGCCATCAGTGTCAAGATTGGTTCGGCTAGTTCCTTAAGGATGAATTTCATCAGGCTCTGTCAACTTGAATATATCCAACTTATCTAAATAATTTTTAACCTATGATTGTCCTATTTTGACTTGCATCCCTTCCCCCTTGTTGTTAAAATGGTTGAGTATCTGCTCAGCATTACCCTTTTTAGTGAAGACTGAAACAAAATAAGTTTTGGATTCATAACAATTATTATAGTGAGGGTCCTGTGAAAAACAAATAAAAATTACCGATGTTGAGGGGTGCCCTATACATGACAAATGAAGGGAAAAGAGCCCATTCTGTATACTACAATTAACACTTTTCTCCAAAAAAGTAATCATGATTTAGTCTTGACATGCACTGGATTTATTTCTATATCAAAGTACTTTGATACTCTCATGATTTTTACGATGCTCACTACAGCAATGAGAAAACTGCAGAGTTAACTATAATACATACCATAGAACAGTGATTAAATTGTAACCCCTTTGCCAGGCCGTGACAGCAGCAGCAAAGGACCGGGTTCTATTCCTAGGGGTTCCCAAATAATGTCACACCACCAATTAGCTCAAGCCCCCACCCAGTCTCCTGGCAAATTACACACCACTCCCTGGGCGCCCTAGAAGGGCAATACTTCCCCTCTCGCAAGCACAAGTCTGAGTGTAACATACAAGACTTTTAATAAGGCTAAATAAAAGCAACATCAAAATGCAGCACTGGTTGGGATACAGTGCAAAGATTCCCACCAAACCCAATAGACAGAACTCATTCCACCATAAGGGGAGAAGGGGGAGTCAGCCCTCAGTCCCCCCCTCCAACTGTCCTCTGCCACCTCAAGGTCTGCTCACACCACCCTGTGGCCCCTCACACCCACTGTCCGCTGACTCTGTCTGGGTCCGCCGGCTCTGCCGCTGGCCTCTGGTCACACCTGCTGTCCGCTGGCTCCGCCACACCGCCCGCTGGTCACACCTGCTGTCCGCTGGCTCCACTGTACCACCCACTGGTCACACTTGCTGTCCGCTGGCTCTGCCTACTGTCCACTGGCTCCACCACACCACCCACTGGTCACACCTGCTGTCCACTGGCTCCACCTGCTGTCCGCTCTTGGTGATTTCAGCTTGCTAGAAAGTTTCTGCTTCCCTAGTGATTTCAGCTCGCTGGGAAGTTTCTGCTTCCCTAGTGATTTCAGCTCCTCATCAGTGATTTCAGCTCACTGGGAAGTTTCTGTTTCCCTGGTGATTCCAGCTCAATCAAAGTAATAATAGAGCCTCTACAAGGAATCTTTAGGTCTATTCTTTAACAATGGGTGGGGAAATAGGTGTTGACTTAAGACACCACTCCAGCAAAGCTAGTGCTTACACCCCTCCCCACCTCATTTTACAATTCTGAAAACTAGGGTTGCTCACTTTTCCAAGTTCTCTATTGCTGATGGTGACTTTTCCATCAGCTCCTTGGTCAATAACAGATATACAATCAAAGGGTGGCATATCATGAAAGAGCAATATCTCCTCTCCCCCTTCTGATAAAACACCAGATTTAGAGGATTTGAACCAGTCACACATACCAACTCCCATCATGCCCAGCCTCTGGGTGAAATTATGCTGAGTGTCATGCAAATACCAAGCACAGGTAAATCAGTGGCCCCCCTCCCTACTTAGCTGCTAAGCAAGAGAGGCTCTCAGATTCCTAACCTTGCTTATATCCTTACAAAATTTTAACCCAAACTTCCCAATTTTACAGTTTGCCCATCTTTGGGAATAGAGGGCTACTGAAGTGAATGACAAAACTTCCACTGACTTAGCTCATGCAGGAATAGGGACAAAAAATGTTTCTTTTCCTTGAGAGGGGTTCTCTAGCTGTTCCGCATGTAGGTACTGTACCATTCCACATGCAGCAGAATTGCTAGATTGGTCTTAATGTTAGTAATCTATCATCTTCACAACCTAGATGGAGCAAGACTTTTATAGTAGCAGACTGCCTTTTATTTCAGACTCTTTCATATTGTGTAAAACCCTAATAACAACCTTTTTCACACCAACTTGTTAAATCAGTGCAACATTAATAATGCACTAATTATCCATGCTGGTAGCAAATTTATTAAAGCAGATAAATGCAGATGCAATGTAATAGCACTGCACTGCATTCTAATGAGAAGGTAATATGTAAATAAAAAACATCCTCATCCTAGGTGCTGTGATGCAGAAGGCTAATATAACAGAAGTAGTTTAATCTCATTTATGAGGCATGAACTAAAATATTTCTGTCTTCTGAAATAAAATTATTCTATTTTGCTTTATTATTCATTGCAAACAAGATAACAGAAATATGACAAAATGTGCTTTCTGTAAAGAAAATTAATATTTAGGAAGTGTATTTTTAAAAAATATATAACATTTGGAACCTACTGCAGAAATAACCAGTACAAATATATTCATAGAATGATAGGGTTGGAAGGGACCTCATAAGGTCATCTAGTCCAACCCTTGCAGGACCACTCCCACTAAATCATCTCAGCCAGGGTTTTGTCTAACCAGTCCTTAAATGTTTCTAAAGATGGAGATTCCACCACATCCATAGGTAACGCATTCCAATGCTTCATCACCCTCCTAATGAGAAAGTTTTTCCTCATATCCAACCTTGACCTCCCCTCCTACTACTTGAAAGTAAAACAAGTACAGTAGAACCTCGATTATCCGGGATAATGACCGGCGCCCGTGAGCCGGATAATCAAAAAGCACGGATAATCGAAGCTCCTGCTGATAGCCAACCAGCTGGGGGAAT
>ML685779.1:8325708-8341387 GCA_007922175.1 Pelusios castaneus
CACACACACACACACACACACACACACACACACACACACACACACACACAAGGTGTACATTACTCTTCTTTTTCCTGGCAGCCAAATGCCAATTTTATGCACATTATTTATGCCATCAGAGGAAAGGCAATTCTTCAAATTCTTCATTTAGTCCAAAATGGAGCACAAGATCTGATCCAAGAAGTGAATATGGCTGATCCGCTTGGTAGAAGTGACCATAATATTTATATCTGCATGTGTTGCAGGGGTGGGAGGGGAGGAGGGTGGAAACAACCAAAGAAGCCTAGCATGGTGGCATTAAATTTTAGAAAGAAGACTTACGCAAAAATGAGATAGTTAAACAGACATTAGAAGATACAGTACCAAAGGAAAATCCCTGCAATCTGCATGGAAACTTTTTAAAGACATCATAATAGAGATTCATAGACTCATAGGCTATGTCTACACTTGTTAATTTAAGTCGACTTAGCATGTCCACACTCAAATTTTAAGTCGACTTAGAGGGGACCCTACAAAATCGACCCAGAGCATCCACACTGGACGCCTAGGTCGACTTCTAGGGGCTAGGTGGACCTGGGACAGGACCACAGTGGCAGGGGGGGCATCCCTTGCCAAGTGCCAGGGGGCTCAGCCTTTGCCCCATTGTACCTTGGTACAATGGGGCAAAGGGGGACAGGGACCCTGGCAGGGCATAGGGGCAGGGTGGGCAGGGCTCTGCCCTGCCCTTTGGGGGGGGGGCACGCCAGGCTGTGGCTGTGCCAGCCACCCTGGCAGGGAGGGCAGTGGGGAAGACCTGGAGCCCCCTAAGTCGACTTACAGATGACTTAGGGCTACTCCACGTCTACACTGGCTAAGTCGACTTTCTAAAGTCAACTTAGCCAGCAAAGTTGACTTAAAATCAGGTTTAAGAAAGTTGACTTAATTTTTCCTTAAGTCAACTTAAGCAGCTGCTTAAGTTGACATAAGGAAAGTGTAGTGTAGATGCAGAGTAAATTAAGTCTACTTAAGCAAGGTTAAATCAACTTAATTTACAAGTGTAGACGCACCCATAGACTTTAAGGTCAGAAGGGACCAGTACAATCATCTAGTCTGACCTCCTGCAAAATGCAGGCCTCAAGACCTCACCCACCCACTCCAGCAGTGGGCCACCAACCTATGATTGAGTTATTTACTTACTTAAATCATGATTTAAGGACTTTAAGATACAGAGAATTCACCGGTAGGTGAACCATGCCCTGTGCTACAGAGGAAGGCGAAAAACCCTAAGAATCCAGGCCAATCAGCCCTGGGGGAAAATTCCTTCCCGACTCCAAATATGGCGATCAGTTAAACCCTGAGCACATGGGCAAGTTTCAAAAGCCAGTTACCCAAGAAACAATTCTCTGTAATAAGTCAGAATCCACCCCATGTACTCTCCCCTCTTAGGCCACTTGTATATCCACCACCCATTGCCAAATATCAGTCAATTTCCAAAATAGGGTAATCATACCATCCCCTCCATAAATTTATCAAGCTCAGTTTTGAAAGCAGTTATGGTTTTTGCCCCCACAACTTCCCTTGGAAGGCTATTCCAGAACTTTGCTCCGCTAATGGTTAGAAACCTGTGTCTAATTTCAAGCCTAAATTTCTTGATGGACAGTTTATAACCATTTGTTCTGGTGTCCACATTGGTGCTGTACTCAAATAATTCCTCTCCCTCTCTGATATTAATCCCTCTGATGTATTTATAGAGAGCTATTATATCCCCCCTCTACCTTCTTTTGGTTAGTCTAAACAAGCCAAGCTTCTTGGCTGCATCTACACTGGTAAATTAAATCGACTTAAGCTTGCTTAAGTCGACTTAATTTACCCTGCGTCTACACTACAGTTTCCTTAAGTTGACTTAAGCAAGCTGCTTAAGTCGACTTAAGGAAAATAAAGTCGACTTAATTAAAATTAAGTCGACTTTATAAAACCACCTTCCTAGTAGACCTAAGGCTGAAGTCGACTCCCTAGAGTCGACTTAAGCTAGTGTAGACATGGGGTAGCCCTGCCCACCCTGCCTCTATACCCTGCCAGGGTCCCTGTCTCCCTTTGCCCCATTGTACCTAGGTACAATGGGGCAAAGGCTGAGCCCCCTGGCACTGGGCAACGGGTGCCCCCCTGCCCCCGTGGACCTGCCCTAGGTCCCCCTAAACCCCTAGAAGTCGACCTAGGCATCCAGTGTGGACGCTCTAGGTCGACTTTTTAAGTTTCCCTTCAAGTCGACTTTATTTTTAAGTGTGGACACACTAAGTCGACTTAATTAAAGTCCACTTAAATTACCAAGTGTTGACATAGCCCTTGATTCTCCACTCATAGGGCAGGTACTCCACTTCACAGACCATCCTTGTAGCCCTTCTCTGCACCTGTTCCAATTTGAATTCATCCTTTTTAAATATAGCGGACCAGAACTGCACACAATATTCCAGATGGGGTCTCACCAGTGCCTTGTACAGTGGCACTAACACCTCCCTGTCACTACTTGAAATACCTCTCCTGATACATCCTAAACTCACATTAGCTTTTTTCACGGCCACATCATATTGGTGGCTAATAGTCATCCTATGATCAGCCAGTACTCCCAGATCCTTCTCCTCTTCCGTACGTTCCAACTGATGCATCCCCAACTTATAGGAAAACTGCTTGTTGTTTGTCCCTAAATGCATGACTTTACACTTCCCATTATTAAATTTCATCCTATTCCTTACACTTCAGTTTACAAGGTCATCCAGATTTTTCTGTATGGTATCCCAATCCTTCTCTGTATTGGCAATACCTCCCAACTTGATGTCATCCGCAAACTTTATTAGCACATTCCTGCTTTTTGTGCCAAGGTCAGTAACAAAAAGGTTGAACAAGATTGGTCCCAAGACAAATCCCTGAGGGACTCCACTGATAACCTCCCTCCAGCTTGACAGTTCACCCTTCAGTATGGCCTGCTGTAGTCTCTCTTTTAACCAGTTCCTTATCCACCT
This sequence comes from Pelusios castaneus, assembly GCA_007922175.1. Lineage (NCBI taxonomy): Eukaryota > Metazoa > Chordata > Testudines > Pelomedusidae > Pelusios > Pelusios castaneus. The sequence goes on from ML685779.1 coordinate 8,328,705, forward strand.
TACTATATTGATCTTAATCCCCATCTTCTGTAATTTAACTAATAACTCCTATGTGGAACTGTATCAAATGCCTTGCTGAAATCTAAGTAAGTTAGGTCCACTGCATTCCGTTTACCTAAAAAATCTGTTATCCTTTCAAAAAAGGAGATCAAGTTGGTTTAGCACGATCTCCCTTTTGTAAAGCCATGTTGTATTTTATCACAGTTACCGTTAGCCTCTATAGCCCTAAGTACTTTCTCCTTTAAAATTTTCTCCAAGACCTTGCATACTACCGAGGTCAAACTAAGAGGCCTGTAGTTACCCGGACCATTTTTATTCCCTTTCTTGAAAATAGGAACTACATTAGCGATTCTCCAGTCATACGCTACAACCCCCAAGTTTACAGATTAATTAAAAATCCTCATTAAAGGGCTGGCAATTTTATGAGCCAGTTCCTTTAGCATCCTCAGATGGAGATTGTCTGGCACCCCCAATTTAGTCGCATCCAACAGCTCAAGTTTGGCTTCTACCTCAGGTATGGTAATTTCCACTTTCATGACCTCGTTCCCATTAGCTTCCCTACCTCTATCCCCCAGCTCAACTTCACTCTCATTGAAAACAGATGCAAAGTTCTTATTTAGACATTCAGCCATGCCTAGATGATCCTTGATCTCCACCCCATCCTCCGTTTTTAACGGTCCCACTTTTTCTTTCTTTGTTTTCTTCCTATTTATATGGCTAAAGAACCTTTTTATTATTGGTTTTAATTCCCTTCGCAAGGTCAAGCTCAGCTTGACTTTTTGCCTTTCTCACTCTCTCTCTACATGTTCTGACCTCCAAAAGGTAGCTTTCCTTGCTGATCTCTCACCTTTTCCACTCCTTGTAGGCTCTGTGCTTCCTCCTAATTGCCTTTCTGAGATGCTTACACATCCAGCTTGGTCCACAGCTCTTGCCTATGATTTTTTTCCCCTTCCTTGGAATGTAGGCTTCAGATAGCTCTTGCAACTTTGATTTGAAGTGATTCCAAGCCTCTTCTATCTTTACATTCTTGAGTTTTTCTGTCCAGTCCACTTCCCCAACTAATTCCCTTAATTTTCTAAAGTTAGCCTTTTTAAAGTCAAAGATCCTGGTCGCTGATTTATTCAATTTATATGTATTTCCTAAATGAAAAAATAGTAAGAGGACCACAAAAGTACCACTGTAGCTAAATAGCAATGTATAAGAAGCAGTTAGAGAATTAATGGCATCCTTTAAAAAACCGAAATTCAATCTTATTTAGGAAAACAGAAAGGAGTTTACACTCTGGCAAGTGAAGTATAAAAATATAATCAGGAAAACCAAAAAAGAATTTGAAGAACAGCTAGCCAAAAACTCAAAAAGTAAGAGCAAAAATATTTAAGTACATCAGCAGTAGGAAGCAAGCTAAACAACCAGTGGGGCTACTGGATAATCAAGATGCTAAAGAAGCACTCAAGAAAAATAAGGCCATTGCAGACAAACTAAATGAATTCTTTGTATCAATCTTCATGGTTGAGGATAAACAAACAGAGTACTGTGGCACTTTTAAAGACTAACAAATTTATTTATCGCATGAGCTTTCGTGGGAGAAAATCCCACCTCGTCAGATGCTTGAAGGTGGGAAACTTACAGAATGGGAGGAAATTAAATGCAGGGAAGTGTATGACATAGGATCAGGTCAGGCTGTAACAGCAAATCAAAATAGATGTTAGGATTCAAACACTGGGGAACCGCACATAGAGGAAGGTGAGGTCAAATCATCTGCTGTAATGAGAAAAAAAAATCCATAGTCCCTGTTTAACCCCAAAGCAACTGAGTCGAATTTGCATATAAATTCGAGTTCTGCCGTTTCTCTTTGAAGCTGTGATTTGTTATTCATCTGTTTCAGCACAGCTATTAGCAAGTTATCAATGGAATGAGCAGGGAGATTGAAGTGTTCCCCTATTGGTTTTGTAGTGTTGCAATTTCTGATGTCAGATTTGTGTCCATTTATTCTTTTGCACAGAGACTGTCTTGTTTGTCCAATATACAAGGCAGAGGGGCATTTCTGGCACATGATGGCATGAATCACATTGGTGGATGAGCAGGTGAATGGGCCCTTGATGGAGTAGTTGGCTTAATTTGGTCCTGTGATGGTGTCTTTAGTGTAGATATGAGGGCAAAGTTGGCAGCGTGGTCTGTTGCAGGGATATGTTCCTGCTTTAATGTTTCTGCTGTTTGATCTGTAATTGCAGGTGAATATCCATTTAAAGTTGGGGGGCTGTCTGTAAGCGAGGAGAGGTCTGTCTCCCAAGGCTTGAGAGAGTGAGGGATCGTCTTGTAGAATAGACTATAGATCTTTGATGATGTGATGAAGAGGTCTGACTTGGGGGTTGTAGGTAGACTAACACGGCTACCCCTTTGGAACTTGACTACATGGTTGAGGGTGTGAGGGAGATTCCTAAACCTGTGCCTTTCATTTTAGATGACAAATCCGAGGAACTCTCCAAGAATGAGGTGTCATTAGAGGAGGTTTTGGAACAAATGAATAAATTAAACAGTAATATGTCACCAGGACCAAATGGTATTTATCCAAGAGCTCTGAAGAAACTCAAAAGTGTAACTGCGAACTACCAACTCTGGTATGTAACCAATCATTTAAATCAGTTTTTGTATCCAGTGAGTGGAGGATAGCTAATGTCACTCCACTTTTAAAAAAGGCTACAGAGGCAATTACAGGCTGGTAAGCCTAACTTCAATACCCAGGCAACTTTCTTGAGACTATAGTAAAGAATTGTCAGGCACATACATGAACACGATTTGTTGGGGAAGAATAAACATCATTTTTGTAAAGGAAAATCATGCCTCACCAATTTACTAGAATTCTTTGAGGGAGTCAACAAGCACTTGGACAAGGGTGATCCAATGGATGTAGTGAACTTAGATTTTCGGAAAGCCTTTGACAAAGTCCCTCACCAAAGGCTCTTAAGAAAAGTAGTTGTTATGTGATCCTCTCCTGGATCAGTAACTGGTTAAAAGATAAGTTCCAAAGGGGTAGCCGTGTTAGACTAGGTCAGCAAAACAAATAAGGAGCCCTGTGGCACTTTTAAAGACTAACAAATTTATTTATTGCATGAGCTTTCGGGGGAGAAAATCCCACTTGGTCAGATGCTTTGAAGATGCTTCAAAGCATCTGACGAAGTGGGATTTTCTCCCAGAAAAGTTCATGCAATAAATAAATTTGTCAGTCTCTAGAAGTGTCACAGGACTCCTTGTTTGTTTTGGTTAAAAGATAGGAAATAAAGGGTAGGAATAAATGGTCAGTTTTCAGAATGGAGAGGTGTAAAAGTGATGTTCCCCAGATCTCTGTACTGGTATCAATACTGTTCAACATATTCATAAATGATCTGGAAAAACGGATAAACAGATGATATAAAACTACTCAAGATAGTTAAGTCCAAGGCAGACTGCAAAGTGTTATAAAGGGATTTCATAAGACTGGATGATTGAGCAACAAAACGGCAGATGAATTCAATGTTGATAATGCAAAGTAATGCACACTAGAAAACATAATGTCAAATATACATATAAAATGATGGGACCTAAATTAGCTGTTACCACTCAAGAAAGAGATCTTGGAGACACTGTGGAGAGTTCTCTGAAAACATCCTCTCACTATGTAGCAGCAGCCAAAAAAGCTAACAGAGTGTTGGGAATCATTAGCACAAGGGATAGATAATGCAGCAGAAAATATCACATTGCCTCTCTATAGATCCATGGTATACCCACATCTGGAATACGGGTGCAGATCAGGTCACCCCATCTCAAAAAAGATACATTGGAATTGGAAAAGGCATAGAAAAGGGCAACTAAATGATTAGAGGTATGGCACAGCTTTCATATGAGACTGATTAACAAGACTCCTTCTTTTCAACTTGGAAAAGAGATGACTAAGGGGGGAGATGATAGAGGAATATAAAAACATGACTGGTGTGTAGATAGTAAATAAGGAAGTGTTATTTGGTCCTTCTTTCAACACAAGAACCAAATGAAATTAATAGGCAGTAGGTTTAAAACAAACAAAAGGAAGTTTTTCACCACCCAGTGCACAGTCAACTTGTGGAGCTCTTTGCTATAGGATGTTGTGAAGGCCAGCTCTACAATAGGGTTCCAAAAAACCTAGGCCTGATCTACACTGAGGGCTTAGGTCGATGTAACACTGCTTACTTCGACCTTCTACAGCCTGCATACACACTCATGCAGCTGGAAGGTCAAATTAAGTGTAAATCCACACTCCCAGGAGGTATAGGGTTAAAGGCAAATTTAGTAATTCGCCCTAACCCTAGTGTAGACACTGGCCTCTGGTTGCGGAATCAGCAGCCCCGCCGACCACTGCAGCCCGGCTGCCATTGGCCCCACAGTCCTGGGTAGGGGGGGGGGGGGAGGGGAGGCTGCTGGGGCCGACGGCAGTCCCGGGAGTGGGGGAGCAGCTGCCAAGGTGGCAGCTGGAGGCCAGTGTCCACATTGGGTACAGAAGGAGCCAGAGCAACAGTGTCCTGTGGACACTTTCCTTCAGTTTTATTATGTTGATGTATTAACATCGACTTTAGATGGCACCTAAGTGTAGACATGGCCCTAGATAAGTTCATGGAGGAAGTCCATCAATGGCTGTTAGCCAGAATGGGCAAGGATGCAAAGCCATGCTTTGAAGTCTCACTAGCCTCTGTTTACCAGAAGCTAGAAATGGGTGACGGGATGGATCACTTGATGATTACCTGTTCTGTTCATTTCCCCTGAAGTGGTATTGGACACTGTGGAAGACAGGATACTGGGGAGGATGGACCAGTGGTCTGACCCAATATGGCTGTTTTTATGTTCTTAATCATTTAATTTAACACATTGTGAATCAACACAGAAACATTTTATTGTCCTGATATCTATTAGCTGATTTTATTGGTGCCTTCTCTTAGTATATAAGGCAGACATTGTTTGTACATCCATTCAGTGCCAAATTGGTACACTATATTGTCACTTATCACATCATGTATAACAGACATAACTCTCTATTACCACTGAGTTTGGCCCAAAGATGGCCATGAATGATACATCCTCTGAACCACATTTTTTAGTATTTGCCTTTTGTTATGTCTTATGAAGCATAATCGGAAATCAGTATGCTAGACACTGTACAGACATACTGTACAGAAAATAATCTCTGTCCCAGAGATCTTATAGTTTAGGTGTCAGATGGGACACAACTGGTATAAATCAGTGAGAGTGAATTTTTCCCCTTACACTGGGTTCCGTTTGGCTGAATTTTCTGAGCATATTGTAGAAACAGGTCTAGGAATAATGCAGGTACCCAGCTTAAGCAATTTTTTCATGCAAATATAATTTGTACTAGAAATGAAATGATCTTCAGACTGAGTTCATTAGAAAATATTAAGCCTAGAATTATCTAAAGGGATCAGGAGATTTAAAGACAAAAGGTAGGATGTGAGACCTGGTATTTTTGATCAGATATCAAATTTCATGACGTCACATTCCAGCCATCTTCAAGAGATGCAGTTTTCTAATTCACCCACAGTTGTTGGTCCATTTGCATGATGTGATCATCTTTTTCCTTTGAATCAATATAACTCTTACACACTAACTCAAGGGGAAAATGCCATTTTCTAGGGGTCTGACAGAGATGCTGATAATTGCATGATTAATTTACTCAATATACCAACAATTAAAGGGAATGGTTTCCCCTTGCTACACATGGGAGAAAATAAGGAAAGCACACTGGATTTACTGGATAACAAGTGTTATTCATCATGGGCATGGCTACTATGCTGGCCTGGAAACACAGGTCTGTGCTGCAGGCAATGTAGAGTCACACTCCCTCAGTCGGTGCTCCCAGGTATGTGTTGGGGGGAGGCGGATCTTGCATCGGGAAGATACAAGGTGCCCCAGACTTTCAGAGGAGTGAGACACAGAGCTGCTGTTGCAGAAAATGCAATGCACATTCCTCTGTGGGTGCTAATTCTTTTGGCTAGTGCAGAAGGAAGATGAGGCTAGTGCTACCTGGGCACTATCTTTGCTGTCCCCTGATCGCCATGTTGGGGTCGGGAAGAAATTTCCCCCCAGGGAAGATAGGCAAAGGGCTGGGTTTTTTCACCTTACTCTGTAGTATAGGGCATGACTCAACGGCTGGTGGATTCTTCATACCTTAAAAGTTTTTAAATCATGATTTGAGGACTTTAATAACTTAGTGATACATTAGAGGTTTATTACAGGAGTGGGAGGGCAAGGTTCTGTAGCCTGCCTTGTGCAGGAAGTCAGACTAGATGACTATATTGGTCCCTTCTGACCTTAGAGTTTATGGCTATGTCTACATTTACAAAAGCTAGTTCGAATTAGTTAATTCGAACTAACTAATTCAAACTAATTTTAGTTAGTTCAAATTAACCAAATTCGAACTAGTATAGCCCCACTAGAATGCTAGTTCGAACTAGCCATGTCCATGCAGTGCACTTGCTTAGTTCGAATTAATCAGTTGCATGAAGGTGAATCTGCCGATTAGTTCGAACTAAGCAGTTAGTTCGAACTAATATGGCCACATTGACTTAATTCGAACTAACTATTTCGAATTAAGGGCTAGTTCGAACTAAGCAATCCAATTTATTAGTTGGAATTAAGGAAGCCCTTAATTCGAACTAATGAAAGCCTAGTGTGGCCAAGGCTTAAGTTAGTTCGAATTAAGCTTCCTTAATTTGAACTAACTTGCAAGTGTAGACATAGCCTATGACTCTAAAGCCTGCAACAATGGAAGAGAAAAGGCTCTTTGTACCCCCCCAGTTTAAAGGTATGGCAAAATCTGGATCTAAATGTAAAGCTTATTAAATTCATTATGTGATCTTCTGATCAGCATGGGAATTCTTATAATCAAATGTGTTCCTCTTCCTTCTGCACTAGCCAAAAGAATCAGCACCCATGGAGGAATGTGCATTGCATTTTCTTCAACAGCAGCTCAGTGGTCTCGCTCCTCTGAAAGTCTGGGGAACCTTGTATCTTCCTGAAGCAAGATCCCGCAGCCCCCTCCGCCCCCCCGGGAGCACCGATTGAGGGAGTGCGCCTCTACACGGCCTGCAGCACAGACCTGCTGTTTCTTATAATCAGATGTGTGAAAATAGTCATCCTTCAAATGTTCTGGAAGCACAGTCTTATTTTATTAGAAATGCTTTCACAAGTAGCAGGAATATGGCACTCTTTTTTTTCCTTTTCCCCAGTACTTGTGGCTGCAAAAAAAAATCACTTTTGAAAACATAGAATGATTAACATTAAAAAGCTTTTGACTGCAGAAAGCAAATGGAACTTTGGAATTATGATATCTTGAGCACTAAATAATTTTATTTTCTACTCAAAGGATGACCCCTTTAGGAGTTTCCTATAAAGACATGCTGCCTTTGAAGGATAAAATCCCTTCCTTTAAAAAGGGGTGTCTGAGACATATTTTTTTTATAGTTAATAAGCATGTTGTCATTCATTTTCACAATCTGGCCTTTAATAAAAAACTACTTTCAGAGATCAGGATAATATCACATCAGTTCATTTCAATTTTATATAGATAAAAATTTTTCTGACAGCTTTATAAAGGCAAGTAGAAGTGTGAGATTTCACCAGGGATTTCTTTCCTACATTAATATTTTTCTGTGCTCAATAATAATGAGATGATTTAAAAATATTTAGATGTAATGCATATGTGACTTTCGGCTATTGAAACAAAGAAGGATCAGTTGAAGGAATGGGCAAAACTGAAGGTAAATTAGTTGCTTGGGGTTAGCTGGACAGTTTAATAGTCCTGTAATGCACAGGATCCATATTTAAAGTCTTCAGCTTGGTCCCTTTCTTACATCCAGAAGCAGTCCACCCAGGCCCATTCATAGCAATGCCTCTGGACCAGAGCGTCCCAGACTCTGAATATCCTGGGTGGTTTTGTCTCAAGGACAGAATTGGATATTGCAAACTTACAGCAAAATTCTTTAAAAAACAAGTTTTATCAGAACTTAAAGGAAGAGAATATTTTACACAAAAATAAATGATTTTCTTATGATATCTAGATTTTTTCCCAAAAGCTGATCAGATCAGCTGTCAATAATCAATATTCCAGAACAAAGAGCTTATACACTCACATGCTTCCAGAGATCAAATCTGAAGCTTCATCACACTACCAACTTATGTCGATATAACTAGGGCCATGTCTACACTGATGGCAGCAAATCTGCAGCCGTCATATTGATCTTTCCAGATCGATTTAGTGGTCAGTGAAGAGCTGGTAAGTTGATCCAGAGATAGACTTACTAAAACCACCTACTCAAGTGGCATAGCACTGCATCAACGGGAATGCATTTCCCGTCAGCACAGCACAATGAAGACAACATGCTGAAGGAGAGTTATTTATGCAAACCATTCAAATACTTGGTGTAGAAACGTCACACCTCTGAGTGACCTAGTTTTACCACCTTAACCCTGAATATAGAAAGCATAATGTTGATGGGAGTGCTTCTCCCATTGATATAGCTACCACCTCTCAGGAAGGTGGAGTACCTACACTGATGGGAGAAGCTCTCTCATCAGCATAGATAGAGTTTTCACTAAGTGATACAGAAGCACAGCTGCACCACCAAAAGTGTAGACAGGCCCCTAGCTTGGACCAATAGCGTGTCCTCCTATTTACTGCCAGAGAGCTTCTTTTGTCTGTCTCTTCCTTTGTAAAAGAATCTTCCTTCCTGATTTCCAGAGACGCGCAGATGAAAAGCCATTAATATAGTCAAACAATGACATCTGTGTGCTGCTACTTCTTGGGGAGACACTTGGCTTTCTCCACACTTCAGTTCTACCAGAACCTTTATCTGTTTTTATCACAGACTGGAGTGAAATTTGACAAAATACTTAAAGGTACATAGCCTCTTCCATAGCCTGGTTGTGGCCATTCCTATTTATTTTCCTTGATGGATCAGTCAAAGGTGCATTGGTTATTAGAGATCAGATTTAGTTAATCACAAAATACAATGTTTAGAAGTCAAGGATAGAGGGGCATATCAGCCACACATCTAAAATATAATTAAGAATTGGCCACCTATTACCACCTTTTGATACAACTTTTAGGAGCAAGAGCCTACAATAAGTCATGCACTCATGTTTTTTGATGGCACTATTTAGTTATAAAGAATGCCATCATGCCTTTGAGGCTCCGGCCTTATTTGAGGGCCGTACATACATTTTTCATCTCAGGGTATGTCTACACTGCAATCAAAGAGGCAAGGGAACCATGTGTAGAGAGGTATCCAAGCCTGCTTTAATCTAGATAACTCAAGTATCAACAGCAGTGAAACCGCAGCAGCACAGGCTGTCCAAGGAAGTAGCCAGGTTGCTGGGCAGATTGTACAGCCCATGCTTCTGCAGTTTCAATGTTATTGGTACTTGTGCTAACTAGAATAAAGATAGCTTGCTTATGTCTACGGCTATGTCTACACTTGTTAATTTAGGTCGACTTAGTATGTCCACACTTAAATTTTAAGTCGACTTTCAGGGGACCCTACAAAGTCAACCTAGAGCATCCATACTGGATGCTTAGGTCGACTTGTAGGGGCTAGGTGGACCTGGGACAGGTCCACGGTGGCAGGGGGGGTATCCCTTGCCAAGTGCCAGGGGGCTCAGCCTTTGCCCCATTGTACCTGGGTACGATGGGGCAAAGGGGGACAGGGACCCTGGCAGGGCATAGGAGCAAGTGTAGACACACCCTACATGTGTTGCAGTCACAACCTTCCAACTGCAGTAGATATACCCTTAGTGGCAGATCACCTGTGTACTCCTCTCTGCAGTCAGCCAACTTTGCTGGTCCAGGGCAAGGGTTGCTAGTTGTGACTGGCTTCTTCAGGGAAAAGAAAGGTCCACAATCTCTTTCCCCTTGCACTGCCACTCAACAGAAAGTAATAATCTGACCCAAAGCCTTGTCTGAAGATCTGTTGTACAGAGATGTTAACAGACGGGACCAAATCCTTTATATTTCTATCATTTTGAATTTGCTTGTGAAGTATTAAACGTTGGGACAGATTCTCAGCTGGCATAAATCAGTTTCTCTCAACTGAAATCACTGATGTGGAAGTCAATGGAGCTAAGCCGATTTTTGCCGGCTGAGGAGCTGTCATATTATCATTATCACTGTGTGCTGTGCAGATGGGTTAGATTAGTGTCTACTGTGTCTGTTTTCTGAAATACCAGGTCACCGAGTCACTGCTGCTGGACAAATCCTGCACAAAATGATAGATTTAATTCAGCACATCCATCTGTTCTTGACATCTCAGTGCTGAATCAAATCCATGAAGACATTTGAGACAAAACAAAATATACTTAAGATCAGTCACAAGCTATTTAGTATGGTGTAGAAATGACGGGGTGAAATTTGGCTTATGGCATGCAGGAGCTCAGAACTAGATGATTACAACATCCTTCTGGCTGTAAAATCTATGACTCTACATAATACTGTACAGGAAACCAACAAAACAAATAATTAAACAAGGAAATGTGACCACTAAATTTGGAAAATGTTGAAGGCTAAGAGTAGCGTTTTAACATATGGCAATTCCTAATTAGAACTTGAAAGAGAACAGTATAAAAGGAATTACAATAATCAAGTCATTCCATGTGTATACATTGCTTCCACATTGGAAGAATCTAGCTCTGAAATCAGCCCATGCTACATAGATGGTAAGATCTATTCTGATAGTGGTAATTAATGTTAGTCTCAGAACAGAAATGTAATCAAGATCACACACTGTAAGCTTGTACTAACGTGAAAAGGGATATGGGCAACACCAATATAGTAGAATCATTGATGGGCTATTTACAAAGGATTTTATTTTAGATCAGTTAATTTGCAAGAAATTATAGTCTAACCAAAATTTAGCATCCTGTAGACAGCAAAGTAGTGTTGACAGCTGTTTCACTGTTCTAGACAATTTCTTTGTTCTTCTAAAATATTTAAATTGCACTACAAAATACGACCTTAGTTTTGCAGCAGCAGGAAGAAACTTGCAAAAATGTGAATTTAATAACGCTGAATTCTAAATATATATTCCAGATATCAAAAATATGTTCCTGGACTCAGTGGTTCTCAACTGGTATGCATACTCTTGGGGATACACAGAGGTATTCCAGGGGTTCATCAGCTTATCTAGATATTTGCCTAGTTTTTGCCCAGATATTTTGCCAGGCTACACAAAAAGCACTAGTGAAGTCAATCCAAACTAAAATTTCCTATAGACAATTACTTGTTTATACTGCTCTGTATACTATGAACCAAAATATAAGTACAATATTTATATTCCAATTGATTTATTTTATAATTATTTGGTAAAAATGAGAAATTAAGCATTTTTTCAAAGCAATAGTGAGCCATGACACTTTTGTATTTTTATGTGTAATTTTGTAAGCAAGTAGCTTTTAAGTGAGATGAAATTTGGTGTATACAATAAAAATTAGACTCCTGAAGTGGGTACAGTAGAATAGAAAAGTTGAGAACCACTGCCTTATCTTACCAAAAGGGCAGCAAAGGGCAACCTATGATTACTGAACTAAGGCGTAATCCTACTCCTATTAAAATCAATGGCAATTTTACCATTGGCTTAAAGTGCAATAGAATCAATCCCCATATTAGTTGTAATTCAATGTTTCTCATCTAGTAGGTCATGAGAGACCCCAATGAGGGTCATGAAAAAGCACTCTGGGTAGTCACAAGCTATTGAATATATTACAATGTAAAGCCAAGAAAATCTCACCTCATCCTACTTCCTACACATCTTTACCCTTCAAAGTCAAGTATTCTCTGACAACCTCCCTAAACACACACACACAAACATACTCTATATTGTATGATTGTTGATACATTCTTGCTCTTACTTTTTATAGGTGGTAATGAAAATGTCTGACTTTCACTAAAGAGTCACCAGTCTGAAAAAGCGAAGAAACATTGGCTGCGTCTACACTGGTAAATTAAGTCGACTTAAGCTTAGCTTAAGTAGACTTAATTGGCCCTGCGTCTACACTACACTTTGCTTAAGTCGACTTAAGCAGCTTGGTTAAGTCGACTTAAGAAAAATAAAGTCGACTTAATGAAAATTAAGTTGACTTTATTAAACCACCTTTCTACTTGACCTAAGGTTTAATTCGACTTTTTAAAGTCGAATTAAGCCAGTGTAGCCCTGGGGTAGCCCTAAGTCAACTTAGGGCTACCCCAGGACTACACCAATGCCCTCCCTGCCGGGGGGGGGCACAGGGGGAGCCTGGCATGGCCCCCAAAGGGCAGAGCATGTGGGCAGGGTGTGACGCTGTCTGGATTTAGGGATTTATTATTTTCAATGGATATCTCATAAATGCTATAATCCATAGGAACTATGTCATGTTTGGTATCAATAGAAAGGTAGTAATTTGCTGGGAATGATCATATAGTTTATGTCTAGGAATTCTATTTCGATTAGAAGTTAGAAATTGATGTTATATCCATACTTTAATTTATGTTAAAACCATTGTGTCCTTAATGTTTAGGAATGTGCCAGGACAATGGTCCCAGGGAGTTACCTGATGAGCCATTAGGACACAATGGTTGTATTCCTTATGTCTTTAATGGCTCATCAGGTAACTCCCTGGGACCATTGTCCTGG
>ML685779.1:8341787-8405034 GCA_007922175.1 Pelusios castaneus
TCATAAATGCTTCCTAAATCCAGACAGTGCCACACCCTGCCCACATGCCCTGCCAGGGCCCCTGTCCCCCTTTGCCCCATTGCACACAAGGGGTGCCCCCCCTGCCACCATGGACCTACCCAAGGTCCCCCTAGCCCCACAAAGTCAACCTAGAGCATCCAGTGTGGACGCTCTAGGTTGGCTTTGTAAGTTCTCCTTTAAGTCGACTTTAATTTTAAGTGTAGACCCACTAAGTCGACTTAACTAAGTTGACTTTAAGTCGACTTAGTTAAGTCGACTTAGTTAAAGTCAACTTAAAAGTGCAAGTGTAGACATAGCCATTGGGATAATCAATTAACCTTAAAAGAAGTATCACACAATGAAATGGTTTTAAGAGTGCAAGGTAACACTTCTCCTAGTTCAATGGTTCTCAACTGCTTGTGGCCCAATCAACACAAAGCTGCAGCCCATGTGACATCCTCAGATAATGTTGGATGGGGCCCACATAACACACTGTGGTTTACATATGTGACCCACAATGGTAAATAGGTTGAGAATCACTGATTAATGGTACTTTTAAATTACTAAATCAACTTTGATAATAAAAATAATCATTTTTAATCTGATGTTTTTCACCTTAAAGGGATCTACAAACATCAATTAATCTTCACTCTTATCTTGTGAGATGGATAATTATATCTTGCAAACCGATTTATTTACTGACACAGAAGGAATCACTATCAGAGCCAAAAACAGAATACAGAGAGCCTGCTGCTTCCAGTCCTGTATTCAGACCAAAGTCTGACTATTTAGTACATAACACACTGCTAGGGTTATGTCTTGTACACCTAGAGTGGAATCCTGGCCCTACTTAAGTCAATGGAAATGTAACCAATGCGACCAGGTTTCACCTGTATTTTCATCCTAGAGTAACATTTTATGACTAAACTGTTTTTGAAACGAGTTAAAAGAGCACACTCTTCTTGTTCTGGTTGGTGAGCTATTCAAAACAGGGTTGTATTTATATATGTGACATATGTATATAGGTTTTGAGATCTATTTATATCTACCTTTCCTCAATAGCCCCAATAATAGCTCTAATAAGTAGGCTATTCTGGGGCAAGGTCCCTGGTATAATTTAAACAGCTTTAGTGGCCTGTCTAAGTTATGGCAGACAGTTGCACTCAGACTAGTAAAGGGTACAATAAATAACTTTACCCATCAACATAACTAGCACCACTTGTTTGGGGCTAGATTAAGTATGTTCATGGGAGCTCTCTCCCATCAGCACAGAGTGGCTATACAGGAGATCTTACACAGCACAGCTTCATTAGTACAGCTCTCTAGTGTAGACATAGCTTCTCTCTCACACACACACACAGACAGAGGAATCCTCAGTCCAAGCCTTTAGCGGGTAGAGCACAACCAGAATACTACTGTATTGCAAAGGAGAAGCAGCAAATTGAACCTGCTTGCCACAGAGATAGGAACACAGATGCCAATGTTACCATTTAATGTATTTGTTCAGTTTCCTTAGCTCCCCTTTTACCTTGGAAATCTGAAAATAATAGGAATAGAAACCCTCTCCTGTGCTGCTGAGGGACCTCCTCTCTAGTAAGAACCTGGGGGAGGCAGATAACTTCATTCTTCTTGATAGGGATCATTGAAAAGGTACTGAGAAGGGTAGGTCAAGACACTGCAGAGAGCAAATTGGATGGAGCAAACTGTTGAATCACCTCCAGAACTGATTGGTCTGAAGTAATTCCAGTCCCTCCTCCCTGAAGAAAAGAATGTAAATGGTTGGAAATGGTGTGTCTACGGCTGGTTAAATTAATCCTCTGGGGCCAGCAGTATTGCAGTCTAGGTTTTTTCTCTGGGAACATAAGTGGGCAACAAGGAAGGCAGCTAACAGCGGAGAGGAAGTGGTCTTAGAGTTGCAGCGTCCAGTGTGGAAGAAAAATCTAAGTTGCAAACTCCCTATGCCTGCAGTAACAAAAACACACTGAGCATTGTGGGATTCGTAGAACAGGATTTGAGCAAGGTACGCATGCTGGGAAGCAGGTTTTGTATATGTCATGGGAAGCACATCCGTGTGCCACTAGATTATGGTCCATGTAACTTTTCTGTTCACTTTTGCACTATGATTGTATGATTTGATGCCAATTATGCCATGCAAAGTTCCTTTATGAATTCTCATAACATATTCTACATAATTACCATGGTACCAGGTTTCCTGCAGCATCATGTATGTGAACCTATGTGAAGCAGGTTACATGTCTCAGAGGGGAAAGGGACAAATGGAGTGGTTTTCCTGCACCACGTAAACAGCTAAAGCTGCAAGCAAACACAGAGACCGGAGAGGTGCATAACTTTGGCAAGACAGGAGGTGGCTGGAGGAGATTGAAAAACAGAGAGAGACACTTTGAACAGGAGAGAAGCGGCAGGCTTTTTGCCTGGGAGACTCCATCTTGAAACATCTACAAGAAGGATTGTGACTTGCCTTTAAACAGGCAGAGAACAGGCAGAGAACCATCACAGCCAGACTTGAAGGGTGAAAGGAGCATGTTTCTAATAGTATTATAGGGTTGTATGCGGTTTATATAATTTATTTTTCTTTGTGGGAACTTCTGACTACTTTAGTAAATGGTTGTGTATTGAATTGCTATATACTAACTTAAAATGATATCCTAATCAATAAACTACTAGTAGTTTTATCTAAAGCTGTGTGAACTTTAGAGGGTATGAGTTAGGGAGGCTGGGCATGATCCATTTCTTTGTTAAATGGATGAACATGAGTACATGGTGACTGGAGAAGGATCCCAATCCCTGTAAGACAGAAGTTCCCACTGTGGTATCTGGAACTGTGGGTGCTCACTTGGGGACCAACACCTGAGCGGCCTGAGGGCATGCTCTCTCTGCCTGGGACTGATTACATGCAGGAGGCTGATGTGGACTGACTCAGGAGTGAATGGTCACCTAGTAAGGCTAAGTGAATCAGGGTTCAGAAGTGGAAATCTGGGGGTCACAGTGGCACGCCAGACTGGATCTGGGGAGCAGCTTGTCACAGTATGGCTATGTCTACACTCACAAAGTTAGGTCGACTTTCTTAAGTCGACTTTCTAAAGTCGACTTTAAGTCGACCTTTTTAAGTTGACTTAGAGAGTCCACACAAGACTCTTAAGTCGACTTAAAGGTGCTCCTATTAAGTCGACTTAGAGAGTCTACATTAGACTCTCTAAGTCGACTTGATAGGTAGAGGGAGAACCAGCCGGCTGGCTCTGCAGGGACTGAGAAGTGGCAGGCGGCTCGTCCTGGCAGAACCAGCCGTGCGCCAGCTGGCTCTGCTGGGACTGAGAAGCCGCTCGAGGCTCATCCCGGCTCCCTTCTCTGCAGGACTGCTCAGGTCCCGGGGAGAAAGGAGCATGGGCTCCCTTCTGCCCAGGACAATGGGGTCCCAGGGAGAAGGGAGCACCACTTACAGAGGAAACTCCGGGATTTCCGGTCAACTGGAGCATGGGGCCGGCAATTGCCAGTTCCATGCTCCAGCTGACAGAGGAAACCCCGAGTGTAAGCCTGCTTAAGTTGACTTAATTTATAAGTGTAGACACACCCTATATTAGCAACTTTCTTCCTTCATAATGAGAATTTGACAGACCTGGGGAGATCAAGAAATACTTAGGGTCTCTCACTGAGACAGATAAATAAACTCTGTCAGTTTACTCTGAATTTTTACTTTCAGGCCAGTGTTATCCTGGGAAAAATTTGAGGGATACATGTCTGACTTTGAACGTACCTACAAATAAGAGTTTGTGATGTATAAACAATACTGGGGGAAAAGGCATCTCTGGGAATGGGAATTCTTGGTGTTTGTCTTGGACTTTACCAGTGCTTTTATTGTTTAAAAAAAAAAAAGGCGCCGGTATTCATATCTTGGTAGTAAATTTGAAAAATGTCTCTCCCACCAGTCTTCTTCCTGCGTCACCCCTCTTCTTCCAGGAGGATGCTCCTTTCCCCTGCTAACCTTGCCCCCCAGCTGGGCAGCGGGGCTGGCCAGGGACAGGAGCCCTGTGCTCCTTTTCCCTGCTGTCCCTGCCCCCCTCCCAGCTAGGCAACGGGGCTGGCAAAAAAAGGTGCCGGTACTCCATACCCCTGCGTACTATCACAGAAAAAGCACTGAACTTTGCCATATACCCTCTTAACCAGAGCCTGTGAAACCATAGAAAGACTGGGAGGGAACACTAGGAAAGAAAATTTTGTTTGGATTCGGAACTCCACAGATGTGGCATTTCTATAGCAAGTTCTCAGCATCTCATGACTCTCAGTGTGGAATGGTCATACCGTTTTACATTTACTCTCCCTTAGAGAGAAAAGAGGTAGTGCTAAGGACAGTTTAATGTCCCTCTTCTGCAGTTTCTTTGCACCAGGGCACTTCTCAGAGCTAGTGATTACAGAATCTTTAGATGCCAGAGACATCCTTGTTCCAAGACATAAGTTACTTTTAAGGATAGGCAGCTGCAAAACATTCTCCAATAGCTGGAAAGAGAACCTGAACTCTTAGGGCAAGTCTATATTGACAGTGGCAAAGTCATTGTCGTCAGTGCGATCTTCAGCTTTTGATTGAGGCATCTGTGTAGACGCACTCAATCAATAACCGAACCGGAGCTGGAACAACAGCTCCATAACCGCACTTACAGTACGCCGACCAGATGCCATTTCCGGTTGGCTTACTGAAGTGCGTAGGGAGGATTTAAGAAGTCGGCGGGATACATGCAAAGTATTTTACGTACCTTGCATATCTCCTGTCGACTGCTGCCCAAAATGGCAGTAAGTGTAGACTAGGGCTTACTCTCACTGAATGAAGCAGATAAATGTTACTCAGAATGTGTAGTCCCCAGAGTGACTTTTAACCAATCACTGTGAACACCAGAAATGCTGATCCATGTTTGACACCTTGTAGAGACATGATGTACTCCACTAGTGGGATCTACCGCTCCAAATGGCACCAAAAAGCTGCGTGAGTCTGAGTGAAGTGGAGATCACAAATCTGCCCTGAATCAGAGACTGGTGGGAGCTGACTGTGAAACCCACACAATGACACATCTTGCATTAAGGTCATACTGAAAAAACCCTGAAAATAAGCTGTTTACAAATTTTAAGATAACAACCAGCAGAGGGCTTGAAAGGAAGAGTCTGGAAGTTCTGACCTTTAGCTGACAGTGCCAAGAAAAAAACAGAAATTATTGGGGTCGTTACAGGGTCTTCCAAGTTCATCCCATGGATGCACAAACATATCTGCAACAGAGAGCTACGCTGAGAATACTTGAATAATTAAAATTGGATTTTATGGGCATTTTCTGGAGGTGACATTCTGGCTTTACTGGATTGGGAGGCAGCAGTGGCTGGAATATGGGGAAGCCTGACTTTCATAGCTTTCCCTTTGGGAAACCACATGCTGTCTGTTGTAGAGGAACAGAATGGGAGGGAGCAACAGCTAAGGCTGTACTTCTGTGCATTGTGTCTGACAATAGTAACTGGCTGCAGTGCAGAGGACAGGGTAACACTAAACTCAGAATCATAACAACATGCTGGTTTCATTTAATAATTTTAAGAGGAATCCCTGCACAGTGAACCCAACCCTTGTTTCTGCTTATACCATCTGGCAGAAAGGTTACAAATTATCCCATTAATTAAAGCAATGGAGGATGGACAGAAAGTTCTTAACCACATTGAAGCATAATTAGTCATGGCAGTAGTCACACAGGGCAATGGGAGTTACTACTGGCCTTTAACAGTGTGGGCTGCCTTAGGGTCACTGTCCCTTGTTCTCACTGGACCATAAGAATGAGCAGGGCACTGGTTTCAGCCTTATTTTAGATAAGGCCAAAGTATAGGTATTGTCCCCATGTGTCTAGGCTCATATTCATCGGTAATCGGGTGATTCCTTTCTTGGCGTAAGAGCGCATCATTCTGAATTCTACCATGGAAGTAGCCTGAGTTCATTTTTTAGGGGCTTCCAACCTTGCTGCAGTTAGGAGAGAGATTTTTGCTTTCCTCTCATGGAAGAAAAAAAATAAATCAAACTGACCATCAAGGATGGACAGGGATTTGTCCAGTGAATAGCCCAGTTTATCTGCACAAAAGCTGTCATCAGTACTTTAAATGTTTAAATACTGGAAAAGCTGACTATGGTAACCCCTTTCCAAACGTTATGAGGAGATCCTAATGCTTCTAGCAGGATGAGCAAATGTGTCCCATAAATTACTGAATAAAGCTGTAGATTTCCTGCCATTCTGAATGAATCCTTTTTGTCTATCAACATTTGTAGGCAACTTTTCACAGACTAAACTTTATAACTGTACATCCAAAACAGATAGTTGCATAATTAAATTCATAGATGAAATATTACACTTATCTGCTTCTGATTTACATTTTCTATCACACCATTAAATGTTTTAGCCAAGTCCATGTGCTGCAATTTCATTTCTTTACAATATTGGGAAGAGGCCCCCACGGCTTCTATCACTAACATTTCAACTAATAATGAAATTGTGTTTCTTGTTAATTTTCTAAGAAATGGCTTTCATGACTTTGCCAAGAAGGGCTTATACATCAGCAGGGGAAAAAATAAATTGACAAAAATTAATCTTCCTAAAGATTCCAAAGGTTGAATTTGCACTGAGGATTGAAATGGAAGTTTGACCTTTGTGACTTTTATTTGAAAGAAGACTATGGGCATTTAAATATCAGCCAGCATCATACACCATATTGTACCTAATAACTTCTATAATTTTTAGATAAGTGAAGGAAGAAGTAAGGTGTTATTTGAAGTGTAGTTAATATGAAATGAAGCGTCTGTCTCTAGCCTGCCAAATGCTGAAGATAGAAATATGAAACAGTTATTCCTTAGTTTTATTGTTAATGACTTATTTGGAAACTGAAAATAACAATTGCTCTCCCTTGCAAACCTAATAAATATTTCTGAATATTTTTCTTACATCATTAATCCCATAAAAGTCAAGAACAAACTTGTTCACTGGCACAGGGATAGTAATTTTGATGAGGAAATGGCACAAACTGTAAAATTTGAATACAGATCCCTAATAAAGCAGGGGTAGTCAATATGCAGATCATGGGCCAAATCCAGATTGCCAGATGCTTTTGAACAGATCACAAAATCTTTTTATTTACTTATTGTTATCATCGCTGTAATTTTTTTTTGTTTTTGGTATTTTCTCTAGACCCTGACTATACCTTGACCAAGAAATTTGACCTTGACAAAGAATAATTGATTACCCTTGCTCTAAAGTCTATGGTGTTTGGGACCAGGGTTTTCCTTAGAGCTTCATCTCTAATTACCATTTTTCCTATAGTCCTTTCTTTTCGCTACAGTGTCATATTTCCTCACCTTGACAAACAAGAAATATTACCTATTTAGGCAACAAAAATCTATCTGATAAATCATTCCAGAAATGAGAAGGAAATCATGTGTGAAATGAAGGTTGGGGTTTTCAAAACCACATCATTTCACCAGCAGACTGCTAATCAATGTATAACATTTTTCATGAGGAAAGAAAAGCGAGTGGTAGACATGTTTATTGTCTAATCTCATGATTTTGCAAACTAATCATATTCTATTCAGCTTTATGACTCCAGGGAAAAGAAAGTGATCGCCTTTTGGATGGGAATGCTATGTTCAAGCTGCAATGCAAAGTCACAGTATCTTAGATAGATAAGTCAACCAACTTATCTTCTAAGTTAGATCTAGAAATATTCTAACTGATGCCTATAGTCAGGTACCAAAATCCATATTTAGGCTCACAAATTTGACTGCTTTGGCCTCTGTCCATGCAACATATTGCTACATACAGTGTTATACAACAACTGGAAAAATGCAGACTATTAAAAATTTTACTGAATTAATACATTTTATTCCTTAATGGCAGAGCTATTAAAGCTTCCATACCTTGAATGGAATTGTGTATACATGTGGTATACAATAACTCTTTGTATTTAGGAGTTGCTTACAATATTCCATTAAGCTGAGCTGTATAAAATGTTATACTAAAGATTAAATAACACATTTAATGCTCTTGGTAGAACTGCATGCTAACGATATTGAAAGATGACAATTGCTTTCTGCTCAAAAGCTCCCACTGCTCTGCTGTATAGTAAATATGTCAAAAATCAATTTAAATAGGTTTACATCTATTTTTGTACATTAATATCCTTTCAGGATATATTTTTACTTTCTGTGCGTGTGGCATCTCATTTCAAGAATATGAGGACAGGTCAGTATCATTACTGAGTGTGATGGAATATATTTGGGAACATAAAAATAGATTTGGGTAACTTGAAAAATAATAAATGTAATGGATTCAGTTTGCTTTTCTAACTTATTTCTGCAATCTTTGCTCACCTTTCGTTATGAATGACAGTTAAAAATAATAAAATAATAAAATGAATCTCTTTGTTAAGCAACTGAAAAGAGAAAAAAATAGCTCCAAGGTTACTAAAGGGTCCCTAAACAAAAGTGGAATAATTATCATGCATGATAGTGATAATGAATGATGAGTAACAGTGAAAATATGTCATATATGCTCACTGCATGTACTGCAGTATATGATCATCACCTCTCATATCCTTTTCAATGCTAAGGAAGTTGCACCATGCCTTAGCCCTAAGTGTCTGGACTAGATTTTTAACTCTGGCTTTCCTTTTAGCATCTGCAATTTAAAAGCCTAACTGACTGTGAATGTAACAGATCTCATTCAGATGTTTAATTTCAAGATAGGCAGTTATTTAAATATCCAAATGACATAAATTTGCACAAAATCATAAAACTGGAAGAGACCATGAGAGGTCATCAAGTCCAATCCCCTGCACTCATGGCAGGACCGAATACCATCTAGACCATCCCTGACAGGTGTTTGTCTAACCTGTTCTTAAAAACTTCCAGTCATAGAGAATCCACAACCTGCCTAGGCAACTTATTCCAGTGGTTAATCACCCTGACAGTTAGGATTTTTTTTCATAATGTCCAGCCCAAAACTCCCTTGCTGTAATTTAAGTCCATTGCTTCTTGTCCTATCATCAACTTTTAAGGAGAATAATTTTTTTCCCTCCTGAAATGCCTGCAGTGATTTGCACTGCAAAGTTATGCAAATGAGCAAACAAGATGAAGTTAAATTTAGGAAGAAATTCAAGCCCATAACGTTCCAGGTCTATTTACAAATTTTAATAAAATGAAATTATTCACAACTATGCACTCAGAGATGCAGGCATTATAGTATAATATTAATGGCTTGATTCTCAATATACTGTATCACTATACAAGACAATATCAATTATGGTAAATACACAGGAAAAATGGGCTTTCAGTCTCATGCACCATTTTTCACCTTGTTTATTTTTAGACTCTCTTACCTGTTGTTGACCTGATAGTTGAGGTGATGTTGGAAGATGTCATCGCAGGGATACATTCATCATCTTGGGAGTAACCTGCCTGAATGGCACGCAGGTAACTGTGGCTTCTTGTTCGGAAGCATCCAGGGAGGTCAAGGGCATCCATTGCCTGAGCTTCAACTTCGCTAAACACTGATTCACACACCGACTCAAATTGCCCATTGACCTCTGCTTCACTCATCTGAATAAACAACAACAATGCATTTGATTTTTGACTTGCTTTGTTTGTGATCATCACGGCTTCAACATCTCTCAAGTGGACACCTGTGCATTGATGAAGAACTGTTTAGCAAATAATCAAAGTTTAGGAAACCCATGTGAACACATGCACATTTTATCACCTTTCATTAGCCATATGCAGTATGCATCATGCAGTTAGTTTTAGGTGGCCATCTTTAGTTTTCATTTATGCATATAGAAGCTTTTTTAACAAATATTAAGACCAATAACAGAGACATCCAAGATCTCAAACACTGATAAGGACATCTATCCACTATCATAACTGGAGAGTCAAGACCCATTCAATATCATTTAATTATATCTGATCTTCTAATTGAGATTGAAATTGGCTAGTCTGAATTTTCAAGCTCTGAACATATATACTGTAGCCTACAAGAGAAGTGGAGAAGTGGGCTGATTACTGCCTTCTATGCATGACTCAACAGCCTGACTAGCCACATAGGAATGTGTGTGCTGTAATCTTCAAAAGGAATGTTGCAGACTGTTTTCTTCCCCTTCCATGAAGAGCTCCAGTAGGTATGTGGCTTAGTGCTATTATTTAAGCCTTAAGTGTGCTAAATGATAGAAGAAAAGAAGCACTTGCCACCCACATTGCAATGGAGCAGATGACTCTGCATCTGTATGAGTTGCTCTCCCTCGGGACGGGCAAATGTATGTACGTGGTTGAGAGCTACTGTCACAATCCGGACCCTTTTTTATTAAAAATTGTCAACAAAAATCAGTACCTGGATCCATGAGCAATTGGACATCGATGAGGCCTTATTTCTTTTAGAGACTGGATTAGGGAGGTACATGGATCAGCAGGCTGAAAACAAATGTCTGTACTAGCTAAGGGAGAATACCCAATGCACAGTGCATGAAGAGAGCATGGTATATAATAATTGGTTTCTAAAAAGCAACTAAGCCAAACCCCAAACACTTGATGGATTGAATAGTGAATGTAATGTGGTGTATAAATGTATACAAAGGAAGGGGGAGGGGAATTGTGTAATTTTGGATTTGTGGTACGCCTATACCCACTCTTATGGTTGAACTATCCTACTGAGTAGGATAGCAAGAGGCCATCTTGGCTTATCCAGGAGACCTTCAATGATCAGAAACTCAAAAGAGAGTCCTACAAAAAGTGGAAACTAGTAAAGTTACAAAGAATGAATGAACAGACACACAAACGGTACAAAATGAGATTAAACTAGCTAGAGACAGAAAGGATAACAGGAAAACACTCTACAAATATATTAGAAGCAAGAGGAAGACCAAGTACAGGTAGTCCCTTTACTCAATGAGGGAAAAAGAAAATAAAGAAAATGTGGAAATGGCAGAAGTACTAAATTCTTTCTTTGTTTCAGTTTTTCCCAAAAAGGTTAATACTAATTGGATGTCAAACATAGTGAATATTGGTGAAAATGAGGTAGGATCTGAGGCTAAAATAGGAAAAGAACAAATTAAAAATCATTTAGACAAATTAGATGTCTTCAAGTCATTAGGCTTGAAGAAATACATCCTAGGATACTGAAGGGGCTGATTATCTAAGCCATTAAAATTATTATTTCTTGAGTGATAGAATTAGGGAGGTAAATTCTTAGAGAAGCAAGTGGAAGACTCTAAGTGGAACCCCAACAAAAATAATCTGCTCTGTACTGAGAAAAGCTCTGCAAATACAACATGTCATATCCATAAATGGTTTTAGCTGGTGTTGCTCTATTATATATAAAAGAATTATGCTGAATTAAATCATCTGATGATCAGTTCCCACATCCTAATTTCATTTTTAAACACTTTTTTTTTTTAATTATTTTTATTTAGTCAATCACAATATGGACTGAAATATATTAATTTCTAATGTTTGGTGTTAAAAAGAGCATCATTTTACTATGTCCATTTACATAGGACAGTTGTTAGTTTCACAATGAATTTGTATGTTTCATTTTGTAGACATTCTGGGATAATTATTAGGAATGTACTAGATGTCAAATTGTAGTATTTGACTGAGTAACTGGAAATGGTATTCATCCAAAGAGAAAATTACAAGCTGAATAATGGAGAAAGTGGTAAATGACAATAATATTTATATTAATTAATCATTTAAAGGAGAATGGAAAAAACCCACAAATCATATAAATATCTAGTCAACCTCATAGCCTCACCAACCACCACACCTAGATGATATTATTTATAATGTAAATAATTCTTATACTTTTGAAAAAAGTCATTGCAAATATTCCATAGTTTTGATTAATTAAGAGTGTAGAAATTTCAAACATAACTTCAGGCCACAATAAAAGGTTGTTATTTTGATTTTCTACACAAGCATCTTGGCAATAAAGTCCACTCTGAAATGAATTATTTTGTCCCTCATAAAATTATAATTTTTACATTTCTAATAAAATTAAGCTGACCACTGAAGTATGGAAAGGGAAAAACATCTCATTCTGAATTATCTTTTGCTTATACTATTACTCAGGAGAGTTATGATAACTTAGGCCAAGATTTTCAAAAGTAAATTGATTTTTGGAGCCTCCCAATCTGAGACACTTTAACATTGTTTAATTCAAAGGATTAATGTTCAGCACTTTGTGAAAATCAAGCCCCTTGAAGACATCTCAGGTTGGGTACCCACAAATGGAAGAACCCAGAATCACCTGTCACATTTGAAAATCTTGGCCGTAGTCAATAACTACATGATGAAATTCCTAACTACTTTTTTTCAAATGAAGTTTATTGACACTGGCAAAATAATCATTTAAAAATACAGATTGCTGGATTCAATTTGTACTCCACAAACATACAGTCTATCAGTATCCCTTAATTCAGTTTTAAGCAAGAGAGAATGGGAAGGGAACCAACTGAAATAACAGAAATAAAAACACTGAACTGCAGTCATATTGATGAAACATGAAGAGGGCGATCTCACAGGAAAGGATCAAGAAA
This sequence comes from Pelusios castaneus, assembly GCA_007922175.1. Taxonomy (NCBI): domain Eukaryota; kingdom Metazoa; phylum Chordata; order Testudines; family Pelomedusidae; genus Pelusios; species Pelusios castaneus. Next base: position 8,354,397 of record ML685779.1, read on the forward strand.
CAGCAAAAGTTCAGAACTTAACTGAATGTATTTAGTTTAAATTCTACATTATTCAATCTATATGTTACTGAGCTGGAAAGGGTTGAACATGAAGTGGCAAAATATGTAGATGACACAATTATTCTGGTTGGTCAAAACCGAAGGAGATACTGAGGAACTTCAGTAGGATCTAATTAAGCAAGTTAATTGAGCAGAATAATGGTATGTGAAATTCCTTGTGGACAACGGCAAGATTGTGAATACTGAAAAAATATGAAGCATTTATACACTGCTCTAATCTGTTAGGAAATAGGTCTAGTCATTATTATGGACAATTCAATGAAAAACACTTTATCCATGCACAGTGAGTGTCAAAAAGGGCAAAGATGTTAATTTATATCAAGGAAGAAAACAGACAATAATACTTTAAATAATATTGTTATTTAAAGTGATGTTACACCTCAATGAATTCTGGTCATCTCACCTCAACAAGGATGCAGCTAAAATAGAAAATGTTCAGACAAGGGCAATGAAAACCTTTAAAGGCAGGGAAAGACTTCCATGTGAGGAGATATTGAAAAGGTTAGGACTGTTTAATTTGGAGAGGAAAAGATGAAAAGTGTCATGAGAGAGGTAAACATAATAATGAATGGTCTAGAGAAGGGCCATTGAGCATTCCTATTCACATCCTATTACTGTTCAAGACTAAATGAGAGCCCAAAGAATCTAAAAGGCAATATATTAAAATCATTATTTCTATTTATATGGAGGGTAGAAATTCTGATTTTACAACTTTGTGGCCTTATCTGCGGCCTTATCTGCAGTTTGACCAAATCTCTTTAAATCACACCATCTTAATTCAATTTTAAAATTATGTTCTGGCTATTTACATTCTCATTCCTCAAGTATTAATCAAGAAAAAAGCAACATTTCCATGTATTAGTAGCTAGTCCTGTATATATCGATTGCCCACAGTAAAAGATTTAGCAATAGATTCCCACCTGACTAACACAGCTGGCCTGACTGAGTGTGCTCACTGCTCTCATATAGCTCTGATTCCTTGATCGGAACTTTGGGGAATTGTAGTTTGCAGAGGGCTCCAGGATGTGACCCCCAGGCACATCACTTGCAGCTTGAAGGTAGCTCTGACTATAAAAGAAAGAAGAAAAAAAGAAGAGATCATAAAAAAACTACGGCTGGAATCAGTTATGACACTGAAAACGGCAATTTGTACTAGCATCATAAGCACACTCCCTGAGGCTAAATTCTTGATCCATATAAAAAGGCTCACTGCTATTGGAGTCATGAGAGCTGTCCTGTTTAATGTATGCAGAGAACTTGTCCTTAAGTTTACTACCAAAATTATCCGAAGTGTTCAGCATTTTTATAGTAAATAAATATCAATAATATCCCCCTGGCTACAAATGTTACATTTTATTAAAATAAAATGGGAACAGCCATATGAACAACAACTACTGCAGGAATAGAAATGTTTTCACAGAGATAAAAGTGATTTTATCCTGCTTTCATCAACCTGCTGGATGTCAAGATCTCTTTTAGGCTTAAAGTATCAATACATTTACAGAAGACCAAAATATCACATTGATCAGCTAAAGAATGTGATTTGTAATGGAACACAGCACAACTGCACAAACATCCTGAACTGATCTTTTTACAACACATCTCTCCAGTTACTTTTCCCAGAGTGTACAGCAAACCTCACTTACACCAACACCATCTCCTCTTGTCTTAGAGCATGGTCTTAGTTAAAGAGACACCGATTATGTCTTTCCTGCCAAAAAAGGTGTTTTTTTTTTCTTGAAACAAGATAACTAACCTGCACTAAGTTATCTTGTTCAAGATAAGGCACAAGTAGGTTTTACAATGTAGCGATGATTTAGTCAAATCTGTATCTCCACCCGCAGTTGACAACCTCCTCTACTTACTATTTCATTAAAAACTACAGAGCCTTGTCTCCAGTAGAATTTTACAGCAAGATACCACATTTCATTATCTCACTGTAAAATTGCACCTTTTTGGCAGTGAAGATGTACCAACTGTCAACGTGAGTTAAAAGTGGTTTTAGGAACCCCAGCAGCCCTGAGTTCTCCCCTTGCCAATGTTTGCAGATTTATTACATGGGACTGGGTTTTTTGGTCTGCTGTGGCTATTGCAGTAACTGCTTTTTATGGTTCTGGAAAGGAATTTTTCACTCACTTCCAGATTGACCAGGATAGGTTTTTTTGCCATTCCCTCAGCAGCTTAGGGACCCAGTAAGGTAGGTCAGGAGGTTAAGGTTCATGTTGCTGCAATTTAACACATGGCAGGTGTCCAGGTACACATTCTGTAGTGGGTATGGCTCATAGCTGGTAACGGAAGTAGCATATGGAAAGCATCTGCTAAAGAAGTTGAGGAATGGGCTTGGGGCTGCCAATGTATGATAAAGCAAGGAGATAAAAACCTTTCCTCAACCCTCATATGGGGGTCCTAGCAATGGGTCTAGGTCTGACAGTACCCCTCCAGAAGGTGGATATGATTAAGGAAGAAATCATGCTCTTCTCCGTACAAGTTATAGTTCTCTGATGGTTCAAAGGTGAATTAATACATTTGCTGCTTACATAGGCCTGGTCTACACTACAGCGTTCTGTTGACCAAAACCTAGCTTTTTGAGCCAAAATACTGCTCCCTCCACCAACTAAACTCCCCTGATTTGAAGACAAAATAAAACCACCCTGACAAGAGGGATAGAGTTTTTTGCAGCAAACTTTAAGCAACAAAGCATCAGTGCTGAGAGCGCACTTCATTATGTCATGGTAAATGGCCTCTAGGAGGTGCCCCACACTACCCATATTGACCTCCTCTGGTCAGCAGTTTGAACTCCACCCTACAGCCATCCCTCTCTCCCATCTTTAAAGGCCCAGAACATTTCTGAAATACCACTTCCTGCTACCATGGTGGCTCCTCGCAGCAAATGCTCTCCTGCCTGGAGCACACGGGATCTGTTTGATCTGCTGATGATGGGGAGAAGAGACTGTGCAGTCCCAGCTCTACTTCAGCTGTAGGAACTTCAATACCTATGGTCAGATTCCTCCTGGCATGGTAGAGAAGGGCTAAGATTGGGACATGTTGCACTGCCATGTGAAAATCAAGGAGTGCAGCAGGCACACCAGAAGACTATAAGGAGCTGGAAGCCCTCCTTGGTGGTGACTGCCCCTCCACTGCCAAGAGACTCATGGATATCTCCACAGCTGGGTCGATCAAGGCAGGGGCTTTAAGGACTGCAGTCTTGGGCTAAAGGGGGACTCTGGGCCCCTGCCACCCCATTCAAGCTGACTCAGTGCCGACCAAGCCTGGTAGGTGCTGGGAGGGGCATGGCTGGTGCTGGGGGGCCAGGGCCCTGAGGCCAGAGGCTGCAGTATGTGGTGCTCCTGCCTGATCCTGGGTTGGCTGCTCTGTCCCAGAGGGTGGGGCGGGCCACTGCATTACAGCTATGTTCCAGGGGAGGACTGGCTGGCACATGGTGTGGCCTCCAGGAGTGCTTTTGGGGCACCATGCCAGGGTCCGGGGCTCAGGCTGGCCTGGATGATCCCTCAGGGTCCCAGTGTGGCAGCCAACAATGTTCCTGGCCTTGGCGCACCACCATTGGAGGCCGCTCTGCCCACTGGCTAGCCCTACCCCCTGAGGCAGACTAGCGAATCTGGGGGTGGGGTGGGAGTGCCACACACCATGGCCTCTGGTTCCAGGGCCCCAGCACTCCCTTCCCAGCATCAGCCAGCCCACATCCTCCAGCACTGAGTGCCGGCCCCAAGGCTAGTGGGTCTCCTGGTTGGCCCTGGTGCTGGCGTGACCAAGACCCACTCTGTCTCTAGGCTCGCCACCGTGGTGAGAGAGGAGGGGCCCAGACCCAGGAGGCATGAAAGTCAGGATCCCGGGGCCTCATAGCCCCTTAATCTGGCCCTGCTCCACAAGCCTGGAGACAGCCGACACTGGGGGAGGTAAGTTCAGTTGGAGGATGAAGCCGCACAGGGTACAGGATCGTTTGGTGCCATGAGGAGCCAGAACCTCTTCTTGAACCTGGAGGGTTTGAGCCAGTCTCAACACTCCAGGTCTGGCATGCAGGATGCAAGATAGGGGAGCTCTGTTAAATGATCTTTTGGAATTGATGCTGCTCTGTGCTATAAGATATATACACCTTTTCTTTTTAATTCTGTAGCTGGTTGAAAGGATATACACAGAGAGGAAGTGTGGCAGAGAAGTGTGTTAATGCACATTGAAATTTCAAGGGACTCTTTCAGAGAGATCTTTAAGAAATTTTCATAGAGGTGCTTGCCAATTCTCTGCTGCAGGTTCCTTGGCAGAACTGCTTTGTTTCTTCCCCCATTGCAGGAAACTCCCATGCCAATCAGCAATCATTTGTGGGGGGACCAAAGTGGCACACAGGCACGTGGCATATGGATGCGGTCTGAAACTGGGATGCACTCTAGCATCCCTGCTTATTCTCAGGACTGAGATATCCACTTCTCTGACTCCCACCCCCCGCCTGTGGAAAGTGGTGTCAGAATTTACAATTTTTTCCCAAGCAACCTGCAGTGATTCCCTTAACAATCAGCAAGACCCTTTACCAGATCTTGAGAGCAAGCCCCCTTTAAGGACAGAGTTCGCCATGTTCAGGGCTTTCCCTGAGTCAGGGGACAGAGAAAAAGAGGTGTATATTACTCTAATGAATCAATGCTGTTAGTGCACTAATAATTATGCTTCTGTTCATTGTTTCTTGTGCTTCTACAGATGTGGCTGTTAGGGGTACCCCCTACACACTTGTGGAACACCTCCACTTGAAAAGAAAGTGATTGCAGAGGAGCGAAGAGGTCGGTGGAGGAGCCAAGAGTTTCAAGAACTGCTCCAATTCTCAGAGGCAGGAAAAATAATCACAGGGCATGAAGACAGAGCGGAAATGAAAAATCACAAAATAGGCAGGAGAGGAGGGAGAACCAGGAACGAATGATAGTGGGTGATGAGCGGATGATAAAAGCCCTGGAAGAGTAAATGGAGCTGTTAAAGTTCCTAATAATGCTGCAGACTGAACTCATGCATGCTCGCCCTCCCCTGAAGCCAATATATAACTGCTTTCCATGCTTTTCCCAAACAACTCACATCCATATTTCTTCCAAGCTCCCAGCCTGTCTCAGTACTCTGTTCACTCCACCTACTGACAGCTTCCAAAATGATGTTTAGTGTTACACCCAGTTGTGAGAGCCCACATTGCCCCTCACACTGTTTTCTCCCTCTAGTCCAGCATTTTGTAGGTGTTGTTAATTTTTATTTAATAAAGACATACTATCTGAAAGATAAGTAATCTTTATTTGTCTCTTACACATGAAGGTTGCTGCTGAAATTGATACACAGTGGCAACTAAATCATTAGCAGAGTATAAAGCATGGTCAGGGATCATGCAAATGTTTGTGCAAGCTGACAAGCAATCAAAGTATGGCACAGTGCTGTTTACAGAGATACTTTACTGTTCATTTTCAAAATAGTTCCCCAAGGTCTCCCTGATTCAAATGGAATGCTGTTATGCCCCCCCCCCCCCAATAGCCCTGACCTCTGGATGCTTAAGTCCACTGCTAGGTGATCTGCCTCTGTGATCCACCCGGGGGAAACTTTTCACCTCAAGTTTTACAAATATTATGGAACACACAGCTGGCAGTGATAAGCATGGGAATATTTTCCTCATTTAGATCTAACCTGCCATAAAGGCATCACCAACATGCTTTTAATCTGCCAAATGCACATTCCATGTTCTTGGCACCTGTTCCGCCTGTTATTGAAATGCTCCTTGCTGCTGTCCATATAAGGTTTCATAAACTGGGTCTCCCAGAATCATTGTGGGCACGTCAACATCCCCCATTGGAATCTTTTGGTCTGAAGAAAGTCCCTGCTTGCAGCTTTCTGTACAGGCCAGTGTTCCTTAAGATGTGTGTGTCATGCATCTTCTTTGATCACCAAGCATTGATGTCAGTGAAACACTGGTGCTGATCCAAAGCATGTGGAGTACAATAAAGTACCCCTGTTTGTTTATGTGCTCTGTCACAAGATGATCAGGGGCCAAAACTGGGATATGCCCTGACACAGTTAGGGAATCCCATTGCTGCAAAGCCATTTCACACTAATTTCCAAGACTCACAGTCCTTCGTAGCAGAATGCAATTAATGTCTCAGCACACTTGTGATAACAGCCCCAAAAGTGGATTTCCCAACTCTGAACTGATTCACAAGTGACCAGTAGCAGTCTGGTGTTGTCAGCTTCTACGTAGTGATCACCATGTGCTTCTCCACCAAGAGGGCAGCTCTCATTTTTGTGGTCTTGTGCCACAGGGCAGGGAAAAGCTCTTCAAAACAGTTCCATTAACTGTTCCATTTGTGCATTCGACAGTTCCACAGTCACTGCTCATCATCTCAGACCTGCATAGTGATGCAATCCCACCACCCAGTGTTTGTTTCATGCATCTGAAAGCAACAGTGCACTGTGTGCAGCTGCTTTGTGAATGCCATAAATGCTTCTTTCTGTTGATGCCCCTGGCTGTGTCTGGGCTCCCCCTGCAACATTTCCATGGCACACAGCAGGTCAGGTGCCTTGGATTCCAGTTCAGACTGGAAGCTCATAATATACGGCATGGCCATCCGCAATGTGTTCAGAACACTGACTGTGGAAGACCAGTCCCTTTAAACAGGGATGGTAGGTACACAGTAAACAGAAATCATTGAAAAATGCTGTGAAATGGAATTTGAAACCCATGGAATGATGGGTCTGAAAACACATGATGGGATACTGAGCCTACACCCATGATGTACTGTGATCCTCTCCACCTTCCCACATCTTCCAGCTGAAGAAGGCAGTGAGTTGCACAGTGGGATAGCTGCCCATGATGCACGGCTCTCACTGTCAATGCAGAGCACCAATGGTGGATATGCTTTGGTGACAGAGTAAGTGCAGTGTGAACAAGCACAAATGTTGTTATTATAGAGTTTTCTGAACATTGCTATAACTTGGGTTGACAACACTCTGTAGTCTAGACAAGGCCTAAAATCACACCCCTTACATCTTGTCTTTCCTTCTGTGCGCCTGGGACAAAGAGGCTTGTTGATCCCTACACCTCCTGTGCAAGCACAGGGAAGCTGTTCCTTGCATGCCAAGATTGTGACTAGATCTGTGCATGTTCTCAAGGTGCAGGGAAGAGAGCAGTGACCTCCTCACCCATTTCCACCATGCTCAGGCACAGCCGGATTAATGCAGGGGCTTTAGGGGCTGCAGTCCTGGGCCACACCCTGAAGAGAGGCCCTAGGCTGCAGCCCCTAAAGCTCCTGTTGATCCTGCCCTGTGAGGCTGGGGCGCTGGTGCTGGAGAAGGGTGGGGCCCTGGGGCCAGAGCCATGGCAGGTCACAGTACTCCCACCCGGCCCCACGCCTGGGCTGACTGATCTGCCCCTGGGGGTGGGGTGGGTAGAGCTGGGAAGTGTCTGCTGTGCTTTGGGGTGGGGCTGGCTAGTGTGTGGGGTGGCCTTGGCACAGCCCTCCAGGGCCCTGGAGTGCCACCGACAGAGGCCGCTCTGTGTGCTGGTTGGCCCTGTCCCCTGAGGCAGAAAGCTGGCCCAGGGGCAGAGCAGAAGAACCACAGGTGTCTGTGGTCTCTGGATGCAGGGTCTTGCCCCCAGGCCACCATGGGGGACCAGGAGGCAGGCAGGGGAGGCGGGGACCCATAGCTAGGCTCTAGGCTGGGAGACCCCACAAAAGTGGCCAGTCAATTCAGCCCTGTGCTCAGGCACCAGGCACAATCTAGGCACACTATAAGCAGGAAACTAACGCCAGCAAGATTATATCTACACTAGATTTTGTTTTATCTTGAGTTAATTGTCAGTTAATTCAAGCTAGTTAGAACATTAATAAAGGCCAGCGTGAACACACCACAAACATTTATTGCAAGCGTCAAATGTTCATTGTTTAAGCCAGGTAAAGTTCTTTAACCTAAGTTAGCAGAATTTTATTTATTATCAATTATTATTATTATAGTAGAATCTAGCAGCCCCAGTCATGGATGCCGTACTCCACCATGTGAGATGCCGTACGAAAAAGAACACACAACGATGGTATGCTAAGATTGTTCTTTATTGAAGGCTGAGGGGCAATCCACTGATAGTATTAATACATAGTATTAAAAAATTAATACATTAATACATAGTATTAATACATTAATACATAGTATTTCAATACATAGTATTAAAAAATCCCAACAGTATTAGGAAACTCTAAAGGGGCTGCAATATGGTTCCATTCTCCCTAGGCTGAGATGTCATAGGAACAGCACATACTGCACTGTGTTAAAACTTGTCGCATATAGAAGCAGCTCCTCTGTGCTCCAGCCCAGTACCTCTGGAGGCACAGTCTGCCCTGTCACCCAAGATACTGTCTTTGCACCACTGCACTTCCTTACCATCCCATTATAAGCATGGGTTACAGTTTGGTCAAAGATTGCCTTTTTGCAAAGTAAAATCACTTTTCTGATCTCAGTGTCTACTTCTCAGTAGATTATAGTGTTCTACTTCCATTACTGAAAATAGTGTTCAAATACATTAAAATTAAATATTTTATTTTATTTTTAAAAAATGAATTTAAGTGTCAAAATTTAATTTCTAATTTGTCCTCCTTGGAAATGTATTTGTAGCTACGGGGTTCAATTAATAAACTTTCTATGTAATTTTCCTCTGGAACAAAATGTGGAATGTGATCGATCAAAATTACTTAGGGTGCGTCTACACTTATAAATTAAGTCAACTTAAGCAGGCTTAAGTCGACTTAATTTATTCCACATCCACACTGGGCTTTCCTTAATTCAATTTAAGCTGCTCCTTAAATTGAATTAAGGAAACACTAGTTTGAATTAATAACACCTCGTTATAATTCGAACTAGTGTCTAAGTCGCCTATATTAAGTCAACTTAAGTTGACCAAGTCTTGTCCCCTGCCCTAAGTTGACCAAGTCTCGTACCATGGGGACACCCTGCTCCCTTCTCCCCAGACCCACAGCTTCCCTACCAGGGGAGCCATGGTCCCGGGGAGAAGGGCTCCCCAGCCAGGGCTCCGCAGGGACCGGACAAGAAAAGCGTGCACTCCAGCTGACAGAGGAAACCTCGGGGCTTCCTCTGTCAGCGGGGCTCCCTTCTCCCCGTGACCCCATTGTCCTGGGCTGAAGGGAGCCTGCGCGCCTTTCTCCCTGGGACCTGAACGGTCCCGGGGAGAAGGGAGGCAGGAGAGCCGCTTGCCGCTTCTCAGTCCCGGCAGAGCCAGCCTTGCAGAGCTGGTAGTACTGGGACGAGCTGCCCGGCTTCTTGTCCCGGGGAGAGCCAGCTGGCTCTCGTCAGGACAAGCCGCCAGCGGCTTCCTGGTTTGGGGAGAGCCAACCTTGCAGGGCTGGCTCTCCTGGGACGAGCCACCCAGCTTCTTGTTCCGGGGACAGCCAGCTGTCTCTCGCCAGGACAAGCTGCCAGCGGCTTCCTGGTCTGGGGAGAGCCAGCCCTGCAAGGCTGGCTCTCCCTCCACCTATCAAGTTGATTTAGAGAGTTTTGTGTAGATTCTCTAAGTCGACTTAAAGTCGACTTAAGAAAGTTGACCTAACTTTGTGAGTGTAGACATAGCCTTTGGTACTAAAATTATGTAAGTTGTTCCTGTTTATGCTTAAAAAAAAAATCCCACATACTTCCCACAACATGAAGAAAAAGCGACAATAGAAATAAGACAATATATTAGAAGTGCCAAAAAATCAATTATTGTTAACAGTTAATGGTCTTCTTTCTTTGCCACATGATGTAATGGTCTAACAATCTAGTAATTAATTATGGAATACTCAGTTTCTCAGGAAGTACTGTTATCATAAACCATAATCGACACTTTGAACAGCAATAATTATTTAAGGGGAAAGAACAGTGTATAGTAGCACTCTAAGTAGTTGAGTTCTGAAGGATGAGGGATTGGATACTTCCTGAAAGCTCAGTAATTTTTCACTTATCAGAGCACAGTAATTTATTCAAAGGTCTGTAGCAGAGTAAAAGAAATATTGCATACATTAGACACCCATTTAATTAATATTTTGAACTTTTTTCTGATATAAAGATAGGATACATTTTTAGACCAGAATAGCATTAAAACATTAATTTCAAAGATATACTCTCAATTTAATTCCTTAGGATAAATGATTCAGTCTATGATGAAAATTCTGACACTGATATTACAGTTATCAAGGACCAGATGCATAGAGACACCCCAATCACATACAGCCATTGCCATCAAAAAGTCAGCATCTATCTTCAGTGCACTTAGCAGTCAGTGGTATATGGATGCAATACAGAGTACTCAGTCTCTCAAATGCTACTTTGTGGTAAGCGTTAACTTTTTAATGCAGCCACTGTGCCAGCAGCTGCAGAAACAGAACTCATGACCTTCACAGCCAAAGTCACAGTTCTACCACTTGATATAGAAGAGAATTTTAATTTATTATTAGGAGTAGTAGATCACACACCCTCCTCACAGACCAATAGCAGAGGGCAAGACAAAGCTAAATGCTTGCCAAGGTCAATTATTCCATCCAGGAGAGTACTGTGATACATGTATATACATTCTAGATATGGGGATGGGTCCCATTTCCTCTCCTCTTCCATTTGGGGAGGAGCAGTAATGGAAGATGGAGTAGATGATGCTGGCAGCTGTTTGCCGTTATTGTTTCCTAGGGAATCCAGGTTCTTGTTCCAATGGGTAGTTAAGCCACACATAAAAAAAAAAATCCTCACAACTCTGGAAACAAGGAAAATCTACTCTTCCTTGACCATCAGCAACTGCCGCTCAGACCACAGTATCAGAACCACTGCCCTAAGAGGAAACCTTAGGAGTCAGCAACCTTTGCCAACCCCTGTGCCGGCCCTACCTCCCCGACCCTCAGCCAGTGCCGGAGGCCCCCTCTGCTGAAAATATGTGTCAGCCACCTGAAAATTCTCACGGCAGCCCTGGCAGGAATGGGATGGGAGGGAGGGCGTGCGCTTCCCAGGCATGCCCCAGAAAGAAGCGGATCCTCTTAGCTGCGTACCTGGGGATGGGGGTTCCCAAGCATGCCCCAGAAAGAAGCTGCCCGGAGTGGCTCCTTTTGGTGGTGGCATACTGTGGAGCAGAGCTGCTCTGGACAGGTTCTTTCTGCACATGTGGGGGCATGGGCATGGCGGGGACCCCCTACTCCCTCGCCACACCCGAAAGAAGCTGCCCAGAGTGGATTTCAGTGGCAGGAGTGGCAATTTCTGTGGCAATCCAGAGGGTACCAAGTGTCACTCTGAATTGGCACACGTGATGGAGGTTGTCTAACCCTAATGGTTGGGGTTACTGAAGATTGGTCAGTTCAGATATCCTATTGTGCAGCAGCACTCAGTGTATTAAACTGGTTGCTTAGGTGCAATGAAAGAGGGCCATGTGCTTTCATTAAAGATGTAACTAAACAATGGCATGGAGTATTGTGAACAGTTTTGGTCATTTCACCTTTAAGATTTTGAAATGGTCCAAAGAAGGACAAGAAGGATAGAGACATAGCAAGAATAAAAAGAGCTATAATAATTATGTATGTACCTTTGTAGAATCCCCTACTTTTTTCTTTTATCTTTTTAGCATTTATGAGCACCCATTGTACAATGAATTTATCTCAAGCTACATCTATGCTTGAAGCTCAGGGTGTGATTTCCATCCCGCCTAGTTGTACATGTTCTAGCTCTGCTCAAGTTAGCACACTAGAAATAGTAGTGTAGTTGGAGTAGAACAGATGGGTCACCTGACCCTAAATCCAGCCCTAAGAGATTGCCAAGGGTGCCAGGCTCAGCAGGCTGTTTTTGTTGTTAGCAACAAAAAGGAAAATAGAATGTTTGAAGTAAAATGTTTCAGGTATTCTATTCAGACTATCCAACAGGTTTTTGGAACGCATAAGACACAAATTTTTATTTCAGAAGGTGGAGAAAGTTACGAGGGGAGAAGCTGTTCTAGACATCATTTTGACAAATAGGGTAATTGACAATTGAAAGTGGAAGGCAGCATGGGTGAAAAGGTCATGAAATGGTAGAGTTCATGATTCTAAGGAGGAAAACAGCACAATAAAGATAACGGATTCCAAGAGGTAGACTTTAGCAAACTCAGGGAGTTTGCAGGTAAGATCCCTTGGGAGACAAGTCTCAGGGGAACAGTTCAACAGAGTTGGCAATTTTTCAAAGAGACATTCTGGCCAAAGATCAAATTAACTAATTGCACAGGAAAGACAGGAACTATGGCAAGATATTAACCAAGAGAGCTTCAGTGATTTGAAACTGAAAATGAGTCCTACAAAAAGTGGAAACTAGGTGAAAATACGAAGGATGAATATAAACAAATAATACAAGTTTATAGGGATAAAATTAGAAAGGCCAAGGTACAAAATGAGAATAAACTAACTAGAGACAGAAAGGGTAACAATAAAACATTCTATAAAACCTCTAGAAGCAAAAGAAAGATGAAGGACAGTAGGCCAATTACTCAATGAGGGAAGGGAGGAACAACGACAGAAAACGTGGAAAAGGAGGAAGTACTAAGTGACTTATTTGTTTCAGTTTTCATTGAAAAGATTAGTAGTGATTGAACTTCTAACATAGTGAAATGGTAAAAATGAAGTGAAAATAAGGAAGGATCTGAGGCTAAAACAGAGAAAGAACAAGTTAAAAATTACTTAGATAATTAGGTGTCTTCAAATCAGCAGGACCTGAAGAAATATGTTCTAGAATACTTGAGGAGCTGACTGAAGAGAAATTTGAGCCATTAGCAATTATTTTTGAAAAGTCATGGAAGATGGGCTAGATGTCAGAGGACTGGAAAAGGGCAAAATAGTATCAATCTATTTTCCCTGCTCCGCCCTGTCAGGGGTGGAGGCTCCAGTCCCCGGGACCCTGACTCCACAACAAGGTAAGTGCTGTGGGTGGGGGGTGGAGCCTCCAGTTGGGAGCTTGGTGGGGTTCAGGGGCTGGCACAGCCCAGTTCTGGGGCCAGCTCAGGGGTGCTGATGTGGCCCGGTGTGGTGTGGCGCTCGGAGGGGTCAGCGTGGGGCTCAGGGGGCTGGCGCAGTCCAGCTCTGGGGCCGGCTCGGGGGCCTGGCCAGCCCAGGCTGGGGCTCGGGGGCTGGCACTGCCTGGCCTGGGGACCCCACCACCCTCTGCACCCAGAGACCCTGGCCCCGCCCCCTTTTGGCCCTGTGCGCTGACCTCTGACCTAGAAGATAATCAGGTAATAAGCAACAGTCAGTATAGATTTATCAGGAACAAATCATGTCAGCTCAACCTGACAGTTTTCTTTGACAGGGTAAAAAGCCCGTTGGGGGGGGGGGGGTTAGGGTTAGAGTAGATGAGGCATATCTTGACTTTATATGGTCTTGCATCACCTTTCAATAATCAAATTTAAAATATTACCTAGTCTGAGGTAATATGAGGTGAGTGTATAAGTAGTTGGAAAATCATTCCCAGAGAGTAGTTATCCATGATTCTATGTGGATTCATTTTTCACTAACCTCCTAGAATGATTTGGGCCTTTGTAGAATCTAATGGAACCTTTTAGACTTTCTGAGAACTACATTTTCCTCAAACCTCCTAGAATGTTTATAGCCATCCCCTTGCGGTTATATAAAAAGAGTGGAATGTTGCCAGTCAGTCAGTGAGATGTAAGAATGAACTGAAGTGAAGTGAGAACCCAACCTTTTTTTAATATATAATTTTTAAAGTGCAACAGAAAAAAGATCTGGGGTTTTTGTATGATTTAGTAAGCTGCCCTTGGACACAAAAACTCTTGAACAATTGTATGGGACCTTCACCAGACATTGACAAATCAAGAGAGTCAAAAATAAAGACCCCTGTGTCAAATTGAATAACATCCATCACATTTTGCCACACAGGGAAGAACCCTCCATTCCAAGTTCTCCAGTTCATTTATAATGCAGATCTGGAGGACACTTTTCCTAATGTGTGGCTAGCTTTGAGGGTTCTTCTCACATGGCCAGTCACAGTTGCGAGTGGTGAACACAGCTTTTCAAAGTTCAGGCTCACTAAAACCTACTGTCGTGGTCTGAGTCTCGCCACCGACCTCTCAGGTGGGAAAAATCTGAGGGGCGTGAGCACAAAGGGGGTCTCCACGATGTTACAAAGTCACTAAATGCAACCCTTTGAGTCAGGGCAGCACAGCCTAGCGGCCAGAGTCAATATCCAGGCCCTCAGCTCAGGGCAGCATGGCCTAGCAGCCAGAGAGTCAATACACAGGCCCTCAGGTCAGGGTGGCACAGCTTAGCGGCAACAGAGTCAATATGACAGCCCTTGGGTCAGGGCAGCACAGAGTCATTATACAGGCACACGGCACCCAGGTAGGGGGGCTCAGGCCCTCCCGCACCACTGAGCCCCAGCCAGGGCCCTATCAGTGCAGGGTTATGGCACCAAGCCAGCGGGGATCCACACTGAAACATGCTGGCTCCCAGCCATACCGCAACCTGGGCCCCCCCGACCTACTTCCTACCTGAGCAGGGAGTTGTCCCCCAACATGTTCCCGGTCCATGCCTCCTCATCCCCAATGCAAGCTGGTAGCTGCTTCTCTGGAAGATCCTGGAGTCCACAAGCCATAATCCGTGCCTGCAGGTCAGTCTCAGAGCAGCCATCATAGCGTAGCTGCTCCAGGTGGCTTCCTTCAGGGTTTCTCTCTCCCACCATCTGGGGCTGACAAGATTCCCAGACAGAAGCTCCTAGCACAAGTCCTTCCTCCTCAGTGGTCAGCCCAGACTGAGCTGAGCTGCTTCCATTTATACTAGAGGAGCAGTATAAGCATGCCCAGCAGGGCTTAAGGGGCGGGGCTTCTGCCACCCACATTGTTTGCTGGGCTTCTTTAGTGCTGGGTAGGCTCAACCCCATCACACCTACCTTCAATAGAAAATGGCCAACCAGAGACTGATATCATTTGCAGTTTTATAGCTTAAAAATGCTATTGGCCAGTCTTTGGATCTCTCTGTTGCTGTGCTTCAGTTAGTGAGGGTAAAGGTGAGAAAAATGACCTTTTGAATTAATGGACTAAGGTTAACATTTTAAGGCTGTCACCTACTGTAACACTGTTTAATGTTGGTCCACCCGATGTTGGTGCAAAGTTCAATTTCTGGATTTTAGTACATTTCAGTTATTCTTAAAATGAAAATCTTCTATAAGCTTACAGAAAACAAAAAACAGAAAGCAAAAAACTTATTTGCTTAAGTATGGCATCAATAAATTCAGATTTACAGATCCTAGCATGCAACTTTATTGTCTTATAAGGCAGGAATAAATCATGCATGCAAATTGTGCATCAGAGCTGTGAAATGGGCTACACCGGCAATAGAAAATATGGTATTCAGAAGTTTAATAAATGGATGGGGGCACTGAAGATACTTCTTGTTAGAGCACCATTTGGTCTAGAGCCAACCATGAGCACACATGTTGGCTTGGGATAGTTGCTTGAGTATGTATCCAGAGGGTCCAGGTTGGAACATATCCCCAGTTCCACGGGTGGACACAGCTTATTTTAGGGAATGTCTTCACTGATGCTGGCAAATTCACGCCATCAGATAGATTCTTCAGGATATATTGAATGGAAGTGGAGACCTGCTTAATCGATCCAGAAATCAATAAATCCACCCCTGGAAAAAGAGTAACACTCTGTTGATGAGAGGGCACTTCCCCTCAATGCAGTGTAGTGAGGACACCATGCTCATTAGAATTTAGGAAGTTGATGGGAAATATGCAAGGTACATAGAGGTACTGAATTTCACAGTAAGTGTAGATCAGGTCATAGGTATTTAAAGAGTATCAATTATTCTAGTACTTGGTAACCAGGTCTAGTTTTATTTATCATGAAAAGGAAAAGAAATAAAGTAGATTTGAAAAAGGATTTAAAAATTATGAAAGACTTAGTGAAATGTAATTTGTCAATCTTTTACTCCTATTCCATTTTAGAAGAAGAAAAATGAGAAACTAAATGAAATTAAAGGGCAGTACTGTATGCTTAGAACCAAACAAAGGAAGATTGGTGGTCTTTGTTTTTTTTTTTTTTCCTGAGTGTTTGTTGGTTTTTAAGGGACCATATTGTCTAATCAATCCATGGAACTGATTAACACAAGGACTAAATGTAAAAACTACATTTTTAAAAGACTGGAATTGCTAGTAACAGCTCCAATTATGCGAGATAAGCTAATATTGTGGACACTCAAAGGTTACGTTGTGCCTAGGAATCCATTTTCTTCAGTATTACATATCTAGCTTTGTATTTTATGGGAGAATTTTCAAAAGTAACTGGTGGTCCTCTGTTGTCAGAGAAAATAATAAATAGTTTGAACTTTTTTTCCTGCTCTGGTTTATTGCTATTTTTATTGTAAAGCTCATTTTAAATCAATAATTTTAATCACTATTTGTAATAATTTTTAATCATTATTTGTAAAGTATGCATTTCTGAGGAGATTGAGATACTAACTGCATATGCTTTATAAATGACTTTCAGACTACCAAAACAAAAAGATCACCTGTTGAGTTAACAGCAAGCACTTTTATTTTCAAAAATATGCCTTCCTTTGCTTTTTTGTGGCTGTTGATCAGATACAATGGACACAGACAATTATTTGTGCTAACACAATCCAATCCAGGGCTTTTGCATGTAGCACTATCGAAATTCAGGGCAGTGCTGCTAGCTGGGGACATGATGTTTTAAGTTAGACACCTCTCTGGCTTCACTGTTTTACTGTTTCAGCCTCTGGAGCAGTCCAGGATTAAGAGGGTGCAAAAGATATTTTAAAACCATTTTAGCACCCTCCCCAGACCTGTGAGTCCTGTGCTTCACTTCAAAGAGATGAAGCTCAATATTTTAAAATTCCAACAAGTTTGTGAAGCATGTGTCTGATTTACAGGAACCTAATATTATTCAATGGAATTCACTTTGAGGACAAAATATCCTTTGTTGTATTTAGGGAATTGTAATGCTTCAGCATTGTAATTCTGACTTTTTAAAAAATGTCCAGGATCACCACCATATTAGTAGAAAATCTAAGAAAGAATGATAATGCTAAAGAAAATACAACCGTCTTAATAAGTGAGAGGCAGAAGCACCATTCTGTGATAAAAAGGTAAGATAACATTTGTTAAAGACCTGAGGCTGGACAGTTAACAAGCAGGTATATTAACATTAGCAGTGTTCCATCAGTCATCATAACCTATTTTCTTGATGGATTTGCATTTCAATGGATATTCATTTCTCTACCTGGATGTATCTTAATTCTGTTTGGGTATAAAAAATCACTCATAAACCTTACAAAGGAACAGTGCTATTAAGTTCAAGTTGAGATTCACACAGTGACTGTGGAGCCCTGCTGAAGTCAATGGTGCTCTTTGCAGGGGGAAGTGGATGTGCCCACCCCAGTCAATTGCACAACCAGGATTGTAGATACTAAATTTGACTTTCCCTTCAGGCTAGAATGGTTATTTTGCCTCCCTTGAAATACTACAGGTGCCTATAAATCAAGTTAATTTCTCTGTAGTGGAAAATTTCCTTTCTAAGCTCTGCCACACTATAATAATTTCTTTTTGGTCTGACTCTGATAGAGAGCAGGTTTTGGACCAAATGAAATTTAAAAAGGTTTTCTGCATAGGACAGTTCCCGTTTTTTTACAAACTCATCTTAGATATTATTTCAGAGTTGATTTATTAAAATGAGACTGTGTTAGGAACGTGGCAGAGGATGCTGTTTCTTTTCCCATGAAATTTCTACTGTTAATTGGATGGAAACCGAAGTCCCCTCTTTTTTTTAATGTCAGAGAAAGTAAATGCTTTCTTAATTAGAATCATAGGGATGGAAGGATCCTCACGAGGTCATCTAGTCCAACCCCCTGCTAAAAAGCAGGACCACTCCCACTAAATCACCCCAGCCAGGGTTTTATCTAACCGGGCCTTAAAAATCTCCAAAGATGGAGATTCTACCATCTCCCTAGGTAGCCCATTCCAATGCTTCACCAGCTTCTTAGTGAGAAAGTTTTTCCTAATATCCAACCTTGACTTTCCCAGCTGTAATTTGAAACCATTGTTCCTTGTTCTATCCTCTGTTACCATCGAGAACAGCCTAGCTCCCTCCTCTTTGGAGCACCCCTTCAAGTAGTTGAAGGTTGCTATCAAATCTTCCCTCAGTCTTCTCTTCTGTAGACTAAATAAGCCTACTTCCTTCAGTCTCTCCTCATAAGTCATGTGCCCCAGCCCCCTAATCATTTTTGTTGCCCTCCACTGGACTCTTTCTAATTTGTCCACATCCTTTCTGTAGTGGGGAGCCCAAAACTGGACACAGTATTCCAGATGCGGCCTGACCAGTGTCGAATAGAGGGGAATTATCACATCTCTCGATCTGCTGGCAATACTCCTACTGATGCAGCCTAATATGCCATTGGCCTTTTTGGCAACAAGGGCACACTGTTGGCTCATATTCATCTTCCCGTCCACCATAACCTCCAGGTCCTTTTCTACAGCACTTCTACTTAGCCAATCGGTCACCAGCCTGTAGCAGTGCATGGGATTTTTCCGTCCTAAGTGCAGGACTTTGCACTTGTCTTTGTTGAACCTCATGAGGTTTCTTTCGGCCCAGTGTTCCAATTTGTCCAAGTCTCCCTGGATCCTGTCCCTGCCCTCCAGAGTATCTACCATTCCCCCCAGCTTGGTGTCATCCGTGAATTTACTAAGCATGCAGTCTATTCCATCATCAAGATCATTAATGAAGATGTTGAACAGAACCGGCCCCAGGACCGACCCCTGGGGCACTCCACTCATTACTGGTTGCCAACTAGACATCGAGCCATTGATTCCTACCCGCTGAGCCCATTTAACTAGCCAATTTTCTATCCACCTTACGGTCCACTCGTCCAACCCACACTTCCTTAACTTGCCAATGAGAATGCTGTGGGAAACCATATCAAACACCTTGCTAAAGTCGAGGTATACCACGTCAATGGCTCTTCCCGCATCCACAAATCCAGTCATCACATCATAGAAGGAAATCAGATTGGTCAGGCATGATTTGCCCATGGAGAATCCATGTTGACTGTTCCTGATCACTCTGTTTTCTTCCAAGTGTTTCAGGATGGATTCTTTGAGGACCTGCTCCATGATTTTCCCAGGGATTGAGGTGAGGCTGACCGGTCTGTAATTCCCCAGATCCTCCTTTTTCCCTTTCTTGAAGATAGGTACTATATTTGCCTTTTTCCAGTCCTCCGGGACCTCCCCCGTTTGCCACAAGTTCTCAAAGATAATAGCCAGAGGCTCTGCAATCACTTCAGCCAACTCCCTCAGCGCCCTCGGATGCAGTTCATCCGGCCCCAGGGACTTGTGCAGATCCAATTTCTTTAAGTAGTCCCTAACTAGACTTTCCATCACTGAAGGCCGCTCTTCTCTCCATTCTGCGTTACCCCATGTAGTAGCCTGGGAGCTGGCCCTCCCTGTGAAGACTGAAGTAAAAAAAGCATTGTATACTTCTGCCTTTTCCGCATCATCCACCACAAGGATGCCTGCCATATTCAGTAAGGCATCTACACCACCCATGATTCTTTTCTTGTTGCTGATATACTTATAGAACCCCTTTCTGTTATCCTTCACATCTCTTGCTAGCTGCAACTCCAATTGTCCTTTGGCCTTTCTGATTTGATCCCTGCAGTCCCGAGCAATATCTTTATATGCCTCCCTTGTCATCTGTCCAAGCTTCCACTTCTTGTAAGCTTCCCTTTTATGTTTCAGCTCCCCGCAGAGTTCCCTGCTAAGCCACGCTGGGCGCCGTCCATATTTGCTGTTCTTTCTGCACATCGGAATGTTATCTTCCTGTGCCTTTAACAGGGTTTCTTTAAAATACAGCCAGCTCTCTTGGATGCCTTTCCCCTTCAGATCAGCCTCCCAAGGGATCCTGCCCATCAGCTCCCTAAGGGAGTCAAAATCTGCTTTTCTGAAGTTCGGGGTGTGTGTTCTGCTTCTTTCCTTCCTTCCATTGATCAGGATCCTGAAGTCTACCATCGCATGGTCGCTGCTGCCCAGGTTGCCATTTACTTCTACTTCTCTGATCAATCTTCTCGGTTTGGGAGCAATAGGTCTATAATGTTATCCTCGAAGGAACATTTATAAGATGATTTATTGACTGATTGTTATAGTGAATGATTTATGGTGTATAATTTTGAGAAAAAAATTGGTTCTGTTTAGATATGATTAATATTTTTAGGCAGTAAATCTACCAACACTGTGATTTGTATGTTAACTCAGTATGCAGAATATTTTTATTGTAGCAATTTTCTGATAATTACTCTCACTTCATGCTTTGCTTCCTAAAACAGTGGCCTATAGAAAACATAGATATAGGATAAAATTGTCAAAAGTTTCCAAGTGACTCAGGAACCTAAGTCCTATTGACTTTCAATGAAAGCTAGGCTTCTAAGTTACTTTTGAAAATGATACCCATTTTCTCGGGGCGGGGGTGGGGGGAGAGGGATTGCTTCTCATATATTTCTCCTTTTAATTGATTTATTTTTCTGTTATCCACATATCTATATTTTTGCAACAGGCCCTAATTCAACAAAAAAAAAGCATAGACTAAAGTCCATCCACAGTGAGGAAATCACTTAAGCAAGTGCTGAAATTTCATATCAGTCAATGGGATGTAAGCCCACAAGTGCTTTACTGAATAGGACCCTTACACTGAGGAGACCACAGATGACTTCATGTAACTTAAAAAAGAAATGAAGTAAAAGTCACATCAGGAAAACTGGAATTTAATTTATGCATGTTTTCTACTTTTCTATCTAAAATATCTTATTTTTCAAATTCTTACCTCTGGTGTAGAGCACTTATACACCCTTGCAGCCCCAGGCCCGTGACTTTTTATCATAGGCATTTACATCAGAAAAACCAAAAATACCACTTGATCCAACCTTTTAAATGAAAAGAAAAATAAAAACAAGACACAAGATGAGAGCAGGAGTAAAGAGGCATCTTGGTTTGGGGTGGGGGGGAGTGAAAGAGTTTTGCCATCAGATATTGTAAATGCATGGTTGTGACATTCGCCCTTATAAATGAGTGTTTCTGTACATCACAGGGATGAATTACAGCTTTATGAAACCATGCTGTTTTATTCCTGGGAACCCTCAGCACACTCCTTTCAGATCCTAAAGACTCCTACCCTCCCCCAGCACCTGTTGACATTCTCAAGACAATCTATTGGCCCTATATTTCAGGCCAATGATATAATGGTAGTGGTCTCTGCTGTTCAAGAGATTTGGGTTAGATTGCTGCCTAGGTTTGGAGTGAATGCTCGTGAAGGTCAACATGCTCAGTGAGTGAGGGAACAAGATATCTTGCATTGTTCAAGAGCAACCACTATTCTTGCAGGGAAGAATGGATGGAACTGCCTTCTGAATCCATAAATGATACTTCCTACTTCATAGATTTATGGATTCCAAGGCCAGCAGGGACAATTGTGATAATTTAATCTGACTTCCTGTACAGCACAGGCCATTTAACTCCCTCAAAAGAATGTTTAAATTATATCCCAGAGTGTAACATCCACCTTGTATTAAAAATGGATAGTGATGGAGAATCCAACTTGATCATTGTAAATGGTTCCATTGGCTAATTAAAAAAGTTACATCTGATTTCCAGTTTGAATTTGTCTAGTATCAACTTCCAACAATTAGCCAGATGGCTTGGTCTTCAGCACTGTAAAACACTTTCTTTTCCAAGGGGCTCAACCTGTTGTCCCTGAAGCATTCTCTCCCAACTCAGGGAGCAGTCAAACCCAGATCTCTAGAATGACAGTAGGGAAAGTAGCTATGCCACTGGCCTGGCTATCTGCCCTATTAGTTTGATATGGTTTGTAACAAGCCATCAGATTGCTCTTGGTAAATTTCTACTTTCAACTCTTTGGGTACATCTATATGTAGAGGGATAAAAGTCCCACAGCATGGCTGCAGCTAGCCTGGGTCAGCTGACTTGGATACACGGGGCTCAAGTTGCAGGGCTAAAAATTGCTGTGTAGACTTTTGGGCTTGAACTGGAGCCTGAGCTCTTAGACCATCCAGCGTTGTAGGGTCTCAGAGCTCAAGTTCTAGCTACACAGCAATTTTTCAGTCCTAGAGTCTGAGCCCTGCAAGCCTGAGTTACCTGGCCCAGCCAGCTGTGGGTTTTTTATCCCCAGGTAAACATACCTTCAAAAACTATGAGCAGGCTACTAGTTCACTGCAGAAACTTGGAAAGCTGCTAATGAAGTGTGCAGCTGGGCTTTTACCAGCAGAAGAATGAAAGAAAAATGAAGATTAACAAAAAGAGCAAATCAAAATTAACATAAAATTTCAGCTGCTAAGTATTTTTCCCATCCCCTCAACTGGAATTATTCCCTCAGCACTACCCTCTACAGAAGCCATCTCTCAAATAAATACAGAAAACATTTTTTAAAAATAAGTTTTAAACTTAACATTTTAAACAGGGATGGATCAGCTCCATGCAGCAATAGTGAAATACTGTATTAATTTATAGAGCATGGAAGCAGGATTAAATTTGTCCCCTGCAGGATGCTCCTCACCACATCACTGCAGAAACCAAACTTCCCATCAGAAGGATGTTATAGCCAAACTTGCCCCAATTGCTACCACCATGGAAGCATGGGGTGAGGACCACAGTCAGAGGCAGACGGCTGCACAACTGATCCAGTAGAGCAAATCCCACATTTCTTTTTTAAAGTAACACCATGCAAACCCCATATTTCCTGCTGACTCCAAACAACTCACTTTCACACATAGTACAGGAAAGACAGAGACTATATCCAGCCTAGATTTTAGCAGCAATTATACTGTGCTTATTTCATATTATTTCTTATTGTTAGTAAAATAAGTAATCCTAAATACCTGTTCACATCACAACAAATATCATATATATCCAATGTATATGGATGATCTATTGCTATAATAAAGTCTGTTACTTAGAGAAGTAGGCAAAATATATGCAACACATTGTCATTTTTGTTGTTACCTGACCTAGCTTATCTTTACTTCATACTTCATGTTTGCAAAGGGAAGTTTCCCTTAAGACACTTCAAAAGCATAATGGAAAACTCTAGCATCACATGATGTCATCTGCATCACTATTGCTAATATGATCAGAAAATAGCAAATGTTATAATTTGTAGTTAAATTATATTTATTTACTCTACCAGTAAACAGTCGATTGAATTGAAAAAGTTTGTGTTTCACTTCCGAAAATCCATATTTTGATGTGGGATCACAGATTATATATTAGGCAGCTCCCTTGCAAACTCAATCCCAAAGCAAAAAATGTTGAATTTTTACTTTCCTGACAACAGGAAGTTGAGACTATTTCCAAGACAAACGTGGGAACTGGCACTAGTCTAAGAAGCAACAAATATGAAATAGGACAAAAACTTGAATACACTTCTGTCTCTCCAATACAGAAAGCTTTTATATATTATATTATATTATATTATATTATATTATATTATATTATATTAAAATGAAGTAAATTATAGTGGTGAGTCTTTCATGCAATGCTACCGACGTAAGATTTGCATTATTTTATGCTTTGTGTATCACAATAAGAAAAGAAAAGAAAAGAAAATGAGGTAAAAATACATCTGTCAGATGAGAGACTAAGGGATAGATTTGTAAAGGGATTTAGAGGTATGTTAGCTTTAAACTACAGGATCCTATCCTGCATAGTTAGCCGCATAATTACTTGCCTTAAGGCTTGACTACACTTACAATGTTACAAAGTGCCCTCTTTCCTATCTTCAAAGCGTCTGACGAAGTGGGATTTTCTCCCACGAAATCTCATGCGATTAATAAATCTGTTAGTCTTTAAAAGTGCCACAAGACTCTGTTGTCAATGTTACAAAGATACAGCTTCACTCAGCATCTGCACTGATGTAGCGCTTCAGTGTACATACAACCTGTGCTAATGGAAGGGGTTCTCCTGCCACTGCAGGTAATCTATTTTCTGGACAGGTGACAGCTAGGCCAAAAGAAGAATTCTTCCATGGGCTTCTTGCTGTCTACACAGGGACTTAGGTTGGCTTGACAACATGACTTAGGAAACTGCATTTTTCTTACCCCTCATCAATGCAGTTAAACTGACCTAATTTTCTACTGTAGACCAGGCCTTAATGTTAATGGTCTTACCCTGCACTTCTTTTCTACTCAGAACTCACCTTACAGTTAAAAGGCATTCGGGGGGGGAGAGGGGGAGATAAACTTTTTTGGAATTTTTCAGCAAAAATTAAATGTCAGAATTTGAAAGTGTTCATTAAATGAGTTACTCTTATCTCTTTATATGTTGTATAAGCAATATATAATGTGCAACATATTGCCTAGTCAAATTATTTGTTTTAGGGTTTTTTTAACAAATACACTTTCATTATTTTAAACATTTTGAAATGATCAATTTATTGTTGAAAGAATCCTTAAACCAAATATATCAACAAAATACAGTCCACTTCTTTTAGTTAAATGGGAAAAAAACAGCTAACTTTCACAGGTCAGCACTTCATCCCTCAGCATAGGTGCCAGATTAAATTAATGGGAATTATATCCACACATTTTAAAATTTTTCTGAAGCTTCGCTGTTCTTTATCCCTTTACTGTTTTCAAGATAGTGAATATAGAAACTGATTCTCAGAAAACCATTATGTTCATATGTGCACGTATATTGCGATGTATTAAAAGTCTGAAATCTTTTATACTACTGTAACATTCTACAGTTGTCAGTGTGGTTTTTGTTCCACCAAAGACATTAGTGCTTTTGTAGAACACCATTCTGAATTGCTTTATGTACAAGAACCAGGGAATACGGGGTATAAGCACTTACTTACTCTTCCGTGCAAGTTACCTGCCTCCTGGTGGGTAAGCCGACTTATGCAGTTGAGCTGGTACACTGGTGCAGATTACTGAGCTACAGAACAAGCAGGTAACCCGGAATCAGAAGGTGACTTTTTTCAGGCCTGTTCCTGGAACAGTTCACATGTTGCTGTCCTTGGCTCATGGCTTGTGGCAAAGCCACATAAAAGCCTTTAAACATTTTCTACAGTACTACAATGAACCTGTTCCTGCTCCAGTTGGAATCAACAGCAAAACTGCCACTGATTTTTGTCATTTCTAATATACTACATTAGTACTGATCTGTGTTTTTAACATCTTTGTTTTGTACAGTATATTGGCAAAACATGGCAAAATTGATAATTGTTTTCACGATGACCTATTGATAAGTTCCTGCATTATGGATCCAGTGGATTATAAAAAGTCCTTTACAACATATATCTTGTTTAAATATGTATAACTTTTGATTTCTCATAAGAGAACTTAATGTGCTTAACCTTTGCATAAATAAATATGGCATTACACGCTTAGAACTGTCTGCTGAGGCAAGATCTTAGATTCCATCTTGTTTTCATGAAACTGGTTATTGTTGATATTGTGAAAAATATTTTCCCTTCACTCTGCTAATTAAATTCCTTTATTTAATGAAGCCAAACAGATTTTTACTTTGGAGGAGTTATTATTAGTGCTATTATTATAAATGTGTGCATCACTGAGATACACTATGCATGGTAATATTAATAGCACAGCTGATGGATAAAAGACAAATTGTCAATCACTTTCAGTCTTAATGTCTTCATTTGGTCAATTTCTCTCAGACTTCAAGGGTCTATTTATGAAGCTATGTGGAACACCCATTCACCTTAATAGAAGCTGAGGAGTTTGAGCCATGCTACCACTTTGAATATTTACCTCTCAAAAATACATATATACTTAGTTTACATTTATAAAAAAGAAAAAAAAACCTACTAGAAGCACAAGGCTGGCTCTATTATGTCAATGCATATCTATACAATTATAATACATGCGTTATTTATTTGATAGACTACCCATTATGGATGCTCAGAAAAAACATGTTATACAATTTTTAAATGAGTATGGTACAATATACTTGATACACGGGACTGTTGTATGGAAATCATCATGCTGATAACTAAAAGTGTTAGATGACATAGATGTAGTATTTCTGTAATCTTTGCTTTGTGTGTATGTGTATTTCATGAAACCTGTTTGTTGTAGTCATATCAAAACACCATAGAAAAATGACCTGAGTCACTGTGGCTTTCAGTAAGATATGTAACAAAGTTTGGTAAAGCTTACTTTTGGTGATCTCCAAGTGGTCTCTGTCCAATGGATTTTAATAATGACTCTGGTCGAACTGCTACCTTTGGTGATGTTTTGGGGCTAGTGTCAGAATCTCCGCTTTCCTCATCTCCCATGGCTTTAATATAACTCCCACTTCTCATTCTCCTGCAGGGGATCTCCTCGTCTTTACCGCCAGCAGGGTACCCTCCCCATTCATCTTGAGGCACCTGGTACCAAACACAAAATATGCAGGAATCTCATCATATTTTAAGAGACACCCTTAGATTTTCCACACTGCAAAGACAAATCATTTAGGTTTGACCCTTGAGGCACAATGCCACTGAGTAAAATTTTCAAAAGTTCTTAAGTGACTTATGAGTCTAAGTCACATTTTCCAAAGTGGCTTAGGTGTGTAAGAGCCTGAAATTTAATCAGAGTCAAGGCCTTTTGAACATTTCACCCATTATCTTCATATTGGGCTTCTGCAGTCTTTCAGACAAACCAGCACTAATGAAATATAAAACACTATCTTTAAATAACATTAAGATGTATTTCTGTCACCAACTGATGGAATTCCAAGAGACAGCTAATATTGTTCATAACTCATGATTTATGAAACACGCACAATGATGGGAGTTTTCTAAAGTAATATATTTTTCAAGAATGATAAATAAATGATTCAGACAAGGCTGTAATATAATCTCATTCTATCATAATAACATACACGGTTAATTATTAATATATACAATTTAGGCAGTTTTAAAAATGCTCATTATGTTTAGTAACTAGAAAATCCATCACTCTTCACTAACTTTGTACCTGAGGAGATCTAGGTTCCAATTCTGATTTAGAACACAAGTGAAAATGGGTTTGATGGCTTCATACTCATAAACGTCTGCATCACGAAGCTTCCCAGTGATTCAGAGATGAAGTCTCTACGCGAAGCAAACTCAGAATTGGAAGCATGGCTGTTTCAAGTCATGATATATGTGTGCCGAAACTTATAGGGTTAAAATTAAGGGCACACATAGGGGCTTTGCCAGATCTGGGTCAGAGATCAAGTCCTTTATTAGCATAATGCCTTCACATATTTGATAAAACAATTAAAAGGTACATAAATACCCTGTAAAGCTGGAGGACTGCAAAGTAAGAGTGTACAGTGGAGATTCTGAAAAGTTAGGTGGTCTAGTCAATTCTGTGAACCTAATTGCATTTGGGGCTGACTCAAAGTCTATTCATTTCAAAGCAAGATTACCACCAACTTCAACTGGACTTGCATAGAACTATGGGGACTCACACTAACTTACTCTCCCAGCTCCTCACCTTCCAAAACGTACTCACAATGCACATTTAGGGTAAGCAAGTGCTGTGGAGCACATCCAAAGAGAATCAAAGGGGAAATGAAGAAAAGGGAGGAAGAAGGGGAGGCAGAAATGGAAGAGAGAGGGAGATAGTGGGAGAGAGACATTGGAACTGAGAGAGAGAAAGAAAGATAGAGACTCTAAACACGACAGGTAAGGCCTGATAGGGCGAGCAAGTGCAAAGTAGAAAAGAAGAACAGCTTGAAAAGAGAAAAATTGGTTTTAGTAAAAATATACTCTGAAATATTTTAAAAGAAGAAAAATATGGAAAAATGAATCTGAGGGAAAACAGAGGCACAGAAAGGGAGTGAAAAAAGATGCAACAAGAAGGAAAAATAACAAATAAAACAAGAAGTTGCTGTATGAAGCAGAGAAACTAATCTTAAAGTTAGCCTGATTTGGATTTTGGAAGAAGGTGGTGGGAAGCCAAGAGAAGAGGGTGGTAATTTCTCCCAACCTTGAGATCTCTAGATACAATATATCACCCACATTTTCCTTTTAAAACCCAACCCATATGGAGGTTCTCTGTAGGGAAGGATTTCTTGGATTTGCTGAGACCTTAAGAATATCTGCAAGCAATGTTAGTGTAACAGATGGAGATCCTTAACACATCAAAAATTAAATACGTTTGCTTCAACTTTATTACCACAGAACTGGCAATTTTCTTGGCTGCCAAAGACTGAGTGAAGGAGCTATACTGCTAAAGAATCAGAGCAGCAAATTAATTACAATGAAGTACTTGAAACAAAAAAAATATATTTATACCTTTTATTTTGTCACTAGTGTTTGGATGTTGTCATGGCTATGAACAAGGTTCAAGTAATGGAATAGCATTCTGATAATTGGTATACAAGTAGGTACCCTATTTTCCCTTCTTTGTTTTTCAGTTTTTTGTATTAAGGATGAATTGTAAACTCTGTTCTAAACACACTTTTTCAAGTGTCCATAACGTATTGTAATGACTTAATTTTGGTCTGAGATTTTCAATTCTTTGCCTCAGCTCTAAGATGGTTTTAAAGAAAAAGTGTAAGCAAAATCATTTTAACTGTTTTTGAGTTACCCATCAAGAAAAAGCTTACTTTCCCCATGTGCTCCAGTCCGAAATTCTGCACTCAAATAACTCAAAAACAGCTGAAAGCCAAACATGTTTAAACAAGTTCATATTCTGAGATTCTGATTTGCAAGACAAAGCTCAAGCCTTCGTTGTAAAGTTATGCATGTTTGTAGTTTGTAGTTTTATGTAAAGGGCAACTCTTGCTGGTACAAGTTTTCAACTTTGGCCTTGTATTTGTATTCATATTTCATCCTTTTTGTGCTGATTAGATTTGTTTTATTATGCAGCTAAGTTCATAAGGACAAGGGAATCAGGGAAAGTCATCCACCATTCTTGCCTGTAAAATAGCTGGAAGAGCACACAAGTACATACAAAACCACTCTGTTGCTTTTACATTCAAAGCCACTTGCTGGGTACTAAAAATCCTTGGGATTGAAAGAAGGTGATTGGCAGTCCAATTCTCAAAAAGGAAAACTCCTTCTGGAAGATCCAGGAGAGAGAAGAAGCCACCAACACCTCTGCAAATGATAATAGTGGGTTTCTGGATTCTGGGTAAAAGGAAGGATGTTGTCTGGTGACTTAAAGGAGCTATGTTTTAATGGGGAACAAATTTCCTCACATGGGGCATGAGCCAAGGCCCAGAGAATTTAGAGTCTTTCCACTGACTTCAAAGGACACTGTATCAGCTCCTTGTGAACTTCTTCCTACAAGGTTTGAAAAAGATAGCAAAATTCAAGCTCAGGTTCAGTATGCACAGGTTCACTTCAGCTGCTTGCACAATCATAATAGATTAAACGTCTGAAATTTTCTTTAAAAATTCATCCCATTTCAGGTGCCAGCATGTCCTGAACTACAGCATGGCAGCAGAGCTATAATACTGCATGGGAACATTTCTCTTTTTTCATTATTTTGGTCCATTAACAAAAATCTGCTACAGATCGTGCAAGGGGTATTAAACATATGTATTCCAAACATGAAAGTGGCTTTACAGCTTGCAGAAATGCCCTTTACAATAGCTACCAGTCCCTGAAATTTCCATCTGCAGGGTTTGCAGCTGCTAATTGGGAATAATTACCCTAATTACCTACTTGCATATAGTGATGAGTGCTGATACTTATAATTTCTAAAAAGCCTTCTTCCTGTTCTAGATGTTTACATAAATTCCTGTATCTGCAGTTTTTACCCAAAAAGGAACAGGACTGCATAGCACCATATGAATTTTCCTTCAAAAGAACAATAAGCTGAGAAGGTCTAGAGCTTTTCATTTCATTTGTCATTTGCTGTTGATTTGGTTATAACATCTATAGACAATGATGAGTTTTCTTGAACAAATTCTGTGCTCTACTGGTGTGAAGAGGAGAAAGTAGCACAGGAGTTAGAGGCTCTCTTCATTCTTTTGTCACTGTTCCACTGTGGGATCTTAGGCTACGTACACAAAGCAGACTTGCCCCACAATAGGTTGTTGCGGGACAAGAAAGAGCTATAAATATAACACTTTACCTTGTCCACACAGCACTCCTTGTGGTGAAAAAGGAGCATTCACATGCTCCTTTGAATTTTCATTACAAGGAGCAGTGCACTGCTGCTGCCAGCCTTTGGGCTGGGAGAGGGGCTGTTTCCCCCGGCTAGCTGCCCTGGGGGTTCGCACACAGGGCTGGAGCCCACTGCCCGGGGATTCCCTGGGGCTAGAGCCCGGGCTGCCCTGGCACGCTGGAGCCCCACCAAAGTAGCAGCCTGGAGCCTAGCCACCCGGCTTGAGACCTGGCTTGCCACCTGGCTTGTTAGCTCCCTAGACCGCAGCTGCCGCCCTGGAATCGGCAAGCCGGACGTCTTGAGCCCTGGTGCTGCCCAGCTTGCCAGCTCCCTGGGAGGCGGTGGCTGCTGCCCAGGAACCGGCAAGCAGGCGGCTTGAGCCCCGTTCCTGCGCCCGGGGCTCAGCTACCGCCACAGCTGGGGCTCAAGCCACTAGCGGCAGCTGAGCCCTGGCATGGCAGCAGGGCTCTAGCTGAGCCCCAGCCTCAAGCTGCCTACGGCAGTGGGGCTCCAGCTATCAGGGCTCTTGGTGGCTAGAGCCCCGCTACTTGTCAATTTCACTGTTCTGTTAGAGCAGTGAAATTGACAAGTTTGACAGTTCCGGTGTCCCAGAGTGGCCTCCATTGGCACTCCATTGGGACATTTCCAGAGGCTGTCAAAATCGCAAGGACCGTATACCCGGGCTCTACTGTGGAACAGATGTTCTGCAGTAAGCCTAACCACCCTCGTTTTGGGTGGTTTACCTGTTGCGCAGCAAGAGGGCTGTTGCCGCACAACAGGCAACATTTGATTGTGTACGCTCGGAGCCTTACCACGCGATAAGGCTGTAGTGTGTACATGACCTAAGTCTAGTCACTAAAGGCCTATGGAGAGCCCAGCCCCAGCAACTGAGACCACATTTTCATATTAGGATCAACGTCTATTTAGGTGCCTAGCTAAATTTCAGAGTTTCAGAAGTGTTTCACAACCATAAAAAGCAGGCTACTTATTTTGATGGCTAATCCAGCACTGATGGATTTTGAAAATCTGACTGTAGTCTTTGTTTCTCCAAGGTTAAAATGAGTATTACCAACCTCACAGAAATACTGTGATACTTAATTCTCATGTAAATGTAAAATGCTCAGAAAT
Organism: Pelusios castaneus; assembly: GCA_007922175.1. Taxonomy (NCBI): domain Eukaryota; kingdom Metazoa; phylum Chordata; order Testudines; family Pelomedusidae; genus Pelusios; species Pelusios castaneus. The sequence continues at coordinate 8,385,743 of ML685779.1, forward strand.
TTTCAGCTGAATGGGGCTATATATGTTAAAACTATTTATAATAAAAATCTTACTTTATTCAGATAAATCTAAAGTCTTATCATAATCAACAATCTGCATATTAAATTAGGCCAGAGATATAAGAATAAGAGTTGAAGCTTTGTCTGTTGGACATGTGTAGCCAAAGATAAAAAGTATTGGGTATATTTAGGATATAAAGGTAAAATATAAGGATTACATAATGTTGTAACACAACACCTACAGGTTCCAGGCCTGTAAAACATTTAGCTTACCCAAAGTAGGCTTTAGGATTTAGAGTAAATTAGCATAAGGAGGTCAAGAATGAGCCTGCTAAGCTTGTGTTTATGTTTATGATATGATGATGTTTTGAAAATAACTGCTGAGTTTGGAAACCAGTGTCTACAAGAGATCAGCAGACACCACAAGATGATTATTGGTAGGCAGAGTGACATGTTGGACACTTCGTTAAGGTAATCACCTATTCCTGTGGTGATAACGTGACATAAATGTTAATGAATATAAGGGTAGCTAAAGAGTTAGCTTATGAAAAACAGGGCATGCCAAAAGTAGTGGGGTATAGAAGTTCAGCTAAGGAAAAGGGGTTAAAAACGTTCAAAAATATATATGAACCCTAGTAAGAGTCAGCATAACATGTATTATGAGTCAGCATAACAACTGTATTATGGCCTGCATGCCTTGGGGGGAAGACTACAGACTGACCACCACGGTGATGATGGCAGGAATAACACTTCAGTTTTTCTACAAAGCATGATGTAATATTAATATTATGCATTCTGTAGTGGTCTTTCTAGCAGAGTGCAGTGTATATTTTTTCAATAGCTAAAACATGTAAAAAGAGTACTATGTAGTCTCTGCTGTACACGATGGGGGTCCCCCCATCTACTGATAATCTCTCTACCGTAATCGATCTTGGGGGCTAAACTCACAAATTAATGTAGATGTAAACTCTTACCAGGGAGTGGATAATTGGTTAAAATAACCAATTACCATAGATAAAACTACACGTGTAATTCTTGGTTTCATTTAAAGTTGTCTAAGTCTGGTAAAAAAGATGCTATAACAAAAAGGAGAGGAACAAGAACTAAAATTTAGGTGACAAATTTCTCCCACTCCAGGATTTCAAGAGAACCCAGCATGTCGTATATATATTAGGAAGGTAAATGGATTTAATCTTGCAAGGCAGCTAGAAACTATTTCTAGAAGGGTAGAGAATGTCTTTGTAATTGTGAAGGAAACTTCCCACGATGGTAGAGGACTCACTCAACTAGAGCCCTAGCTTTTTTGAAAGACCAATATACTTGTTAAGAGGGTCCTTATAAGGTGCCCAAAGGGTAAGCAATTCTTAGAGCAACTGATCACTTCAGAATCTACATTAAGGCTAGTGCAGAGATGGGTTAGAAGAAACCTTCTAAGTTTGCATAGAGCCTGCAGTTTCTCAACAAAAGACCCACCTGCTTAGGACTAATCTGGAATCTATTTGCTAGCACTTGCTCTTGTTTTTTTCTTGGATTTCTCCAGTTTGTTTTATCCAAGAACCCACTTTGTAGGCCTATCCGACCAGGAGAAACTAAACGAGAGAACTCTGGAACAAGAAGAGGGAGCTCAGCCATTCTGTTTAATTTGTGTGAGGTTGGACTTTTTTGGAAGAAAACTGAATGGCTGCTCAGAAAATCAAAACTACCGTGGTCTAAACTGCTTTTTTCCTGGGGTGGTGGAGGTGAGATGACACAATAAAACCCAAACTCAGGGAAACTGAATAGACTATTCCTGGAATTAGATGCGAAAAGATAAGAGGAATACTGTGAGCCTGACTGATGTTTTATTCTGAGACTCGGATTCTTAACAGCTTCTCTCTGTTGGTTGCTTTTTCCCCTGAAGCTTCTCCTTAACGTATTACTTTGTGACTTGTCTCTGAGCATAGTGGGCTGTGCTTTTAGCTTTTGTTTTCTCCTCAAGCAGCATCTTTTCGATAAGCATCTAAAGACAACATTCTATTGCTGCATTTCTAAAAGAAAATAAAAATGAGAGATTCTTTTGGTATTGACTTTTTGCCTTGATTTACCCTGTCCTTAGCATGACTCTCATGCTTGGCATATGAAGTATTTGCAGCAAAATTTGAAATGCTAAAATTGCAAGTCTTTTCACCTGTGGATTTGAGAGTTTGGTCCCAGTTTCATGGGCCCATTTTTGAAGGAAATATTCTTTCCTGAGGAAATATAAAATCCTGTGAGTGCCTGATTTTTGAATCAATTACTGGGGCAGAGGGAGAAGACAGAAATTCTATGGAAATATTTCAGCTATTTTCCACAGACAAAAGTGTAAATGATTTTATTCGCACAATTTCTAGAGTCAGATCTCTATTCCCATACAAATTTGGCTGACTCTGTTTCCTCCAGCACTGTTGACTATGACTCACAAGGTTTTAGAAGTAGGGAGGAGTTATAGGTTGAATCTGTACTTATAAAGAAGGCCTTGTTTTCTTAATACAGATCACTTTCTCTCTGGAACACCATTCTCAGTGAGCGTATTTTATTTATTTATTCTGATTTTTTTTATGTGCTGGTTGTTTGCCCTAAGTACATGGATCATATAATAATGCACGTTAAAATAGGTCTATAAAATGGGCCAGGAATCCCTCCTCAGAATTAACAAAAGCCATCCCCTCTATTCCCTCCAAATTTCATAAGCCATCCCCATCCCTGAGCACACTGGAGAGCAGAGAGATCTTTTTAGCATGCCCTGAAGGTCAGCTGACACTGTCAAAACAGGGGGGGAGTTAATTTCAGAGCTGAGGATCCCTTGCTGAAAATGTCCTGCCAACAACTATCCCATTTAAATCGAGGGATGCCATCTTGAGACCCTCACCTGATCTCATCTGTCATGGTACCATGTGCAGTGGGAGGTGCTCAGATAAATCCCAAGCCGTTTACAGTTTTTATAGGTCAAAATCATGCCTTTAATTGCACCTGGAAATGACCTGGAAGCTAATGCAGATCATAAAGCACAAGGGGCACATACCATATAGGAGACAGTCCACAAAACAAGTCAGGAGCTGCATTTTGTATCAGTGTTTATAAACACATTTTTTTTTAAAGAGCAGCCCTAAACAGAACACAAGGGCATTAATTGAAATTTGAGGTGAAGACAATATTGATCCTTTGTATTCAGTGATCCTGTAGCCACAAAATATCAACTTACTATAGAACTGTGCTCCAAAATCACAGCTTTCATGAAAAAAAAACAGTTTCTAGCATTTTTGTTTCAGATGATAAACTTAAAGATATGAATCTAGTGTAAATATATAAAGTGTCACCTGCCTTACTCTTCAGAGAGCCTGAAGCCACAGCTTGAAGAGGTGTGAAATGCCCTAGTTAGGACTCCAAAGTCTCTGTGAATCCCTGGCAATGGACTCACTAGCCAGAGAGGAAGAATGAATGGTTAAGATATTAGCATGGGACTCTAGATATCTGGGTTTGTGTCCTGACATTAACACAGATTCCCTGTGTGACCTTGGGCAAGTCTCTTTGTATTTCAGGTCCCCAGCTGTAAAACAGGGATAATAGAATTTCCCTATGTCACTGGAGTGTTGGAAGGACAAATACATTATAGACTGTGAGGTGCTCAGATTGATACTATGGTAACTGGGCCATGTTGTGTCATAGACAGACATAGGGACTTTTGCAAGTTGCCATAGAATCCAACATTTCTGGTATTTGCTGTTTTGCTGTAGCCACCCACACAGCTTTTCACTTTCTGTCTCCCTACTCTTACTGGGTAGATGCACCTTGTTCTTCAGCTTTCCCCAGAAGATGAGTTTATTGAATTATACTGCAAGTTATAGGGAGCAACGCAACAGGTGGCAGGAAGCTGGAGCTAGAATCCAGCTTGTAACTTGGGAGTATGAGGATCCAGAAATGTAGACCAGTTGTGACAAGAGATTTTTGTCCCCAAAATATCTAAGGCTATGGGAGGAATGTAAAAGGGAAATTGACAGGAAAACCTCAGAAGATGTTTAAAAATTCTGGCAGGCAGCAGTAAATGATGCTAGCCAGTTACAAAGTAATGACAGTAATTAGGAACATTTTTGTGTCATGTAAATAGGGTAGTTAGCAACAAGAGATAAGTGTAGAATAAGTCACTTCAACTTGTGATTGATCAGTAATTCTGCTCCCTCACATACTCTTTTAAGGAGTACCTCATGTCCACATTTCCCTTAATACTACCTCCTATCAAAATTCCACCTTACATAAACTTTATATTTCTTCCCTATACTCCTCCTTAAAGTCCCCCTCCCTCTTTTTCTGTCATTTTTGAATGATCCCCCCTGTCTCCCCGCCACTTCCACATCATGGTACATCCCACTTCCCTCCTCCCTCTCCTCCTTTTGACAATCTGTTATGTTCTCACCCCTTCCTCCCCTTTTTGATGTTCTGTCACATTCTCGCTCCTCGCCCCTCCCTTTAGCATGTTTCTGCACGTTGCTCCCCTCTTCCTTCCTGAGGATATAAGAGGAGCAGCCAATCGCTGAGGAGCTTGTTGGAGGCTGAAAGTAGGAGAGCAAAGCCTAGACTGAAGAGAGACCAGAAGCTTGTTGGAGAAGGAGACTAGAGCAGACTCTCGGAGCGGGGAAGCGGCAGCAGCAGCAGCACCCATAAAGAAGGACACTGCAGACTAAGGATCAGACCCATGACCATCAGTAATGCATTGGTGCTCTAAGGGGTCTGAGAAATCTAGCTAACCAAGTTCTAGCAATGTGCTCAGACTTTGAGGCTATCCTTTGCCAATGACAGATCAGAAAAGGATCCATGAGACAAAACAGAGGGATGATTTATAAGGTTTTTGTAAGTAAAAAGAGTGCTTGAGGTCTGCTTGTCAGTAAAGCTGAATGAATGCTGTTTGAATGAATGGGGCTCATCTCCACCCATTCCACAAATGACTGCTCTTCAATTGTTGAATGACATAGATTGTTAAGGGTTTTTAATAATTTTAAGGTATAGAGTATAAGTTGTTGATGTTTATGTAATTTATTCAAATACTGTATTACAGCAAAGCGGCTACATTCTATTTAACTGTCATTTGGTTCTCCACTTAATTGATTTATCTATGATAAAAACATTCATTCTCAGTGTTTAAGTTTTATTGTATTAATATAAAAACAAATAAATGTTAGCATTGTTTTAAAAAAAAATTTCTGCTCAATGTCTGTTCTTGATCAACGGGTGGTAGTCATATTTTCCAGGGTCTTTTACCATTAAGCAAGCTAACCACATTATTTTTACCTCAGAATAGTGTTCTTAGTGAACTTAACACAAACCACTTAAAACAGCTGGGTAAACTGAATCTCTGGGATAACACAGTCACCTGGGTTGCCTGGATGATGGGGTAGCAGACAAGGCCCAGAGAACTGGGAAGATGACCAAATGAAGCTGAGTACAAGCTTCCTTGGCATGTGTGTGAAGAAAAAAGACTTTGAATGATGCAGGAATCTTTGCCTGGAATGCGGAGCCAGGCTATCAAGAGGAAACAAAAATATAATCTTCATCCATTCACTATAAAAAAAATCATTGTTAAAATACAAAGATGAATTTTACATCAGGTAGTATTTTAAACCTGGAGTCATAGTTGTGCATGTTTATATGAGGAGATGGAAATGGCGGGTATTTCATGGTGACACACAAAATTACATTGTTGTGGAATTTAAGGGTGGTGGTTGTATAATTTGTGATAATTGTGCCACAGAGTAGATGGAGCCTGGGATTGGATATCTTTTTTTTTTTTGCCACAAGTTTTCTCAGGTGGGAAAAGCTAACTAAAAACTGATTCTTTTGGAATTATTGGAAACTAATCCCCTGCTGAGGAGTTACCTCAATCCACCTTTGCATTTCTCCAATTACTCTATGCCACCCAAGGGTAAATTGTCTGCCCTCCCTTTCTGTGGCCACAAACAGCCCTTCCCGAAGTATAATTGGTATAGTTCTGATGTACTGAGTTTTCAAGCCCTTTACAGATCACCTAGACAAAAGTGTGAGGTTCCCTCTGCATCTTCCACAGATGGGTTCAGTGTGGGACTAGGGTGAGCTAGAGGATCAGTCATTGACCATTACTTCAGATAGTGAGGGCATGGGACAGCTACATTAGTAGTCATGGAGCAGCTCTGTTGTTGCTTGGAAGTCTGAGAAGAAGAGAAAAGACTTTATTTCCTGCTACCCTGGAAACTCACTCACCACCTTTGGCTGGGAGGCATGAGGATTTGGCCCATAAGGAACAGAGCATGAGTTCTAGCTAACCAAGCTGCCCTGACCTACTCTTGCTGTATGAACCAAAAGACATAGCCAGCTTTTATTTTATAATTTTTTTTTTAATATTCACTTTCAGGACTCCAAAAATCTGAACGTTTAAATAACTTAAATCTGAAAGACAACAGAGTCTTGTGGCACTTTTAAAGACTAACAGATTTATTAATCACATGAGCTTTCGTGGGAGAAAATCCCACTTCGTCAGACGCTTTGAAGATAGGAAAGTTACAGAGTGGGACTTTCCTATCTTCAAAGCGTCTGACGAAGTGGGATTTTCTCCCACGAAAGCTCATGTGATTAATAAATCTGTTAGTCTTTAAAAGTGCCACAAGACTCTGTTGTCTTTCTACAATAGACTAACACGGCTACCCCTTTGGAATTTAAATCTGAAAGAATGTATAGCCACTGAGGTATGTGCACACATTTGGTGGTTGCAGGATTGTAACAGAAATCTCTTTTGTGATTTTGTAAAGTAGACAAACAAGGAAAGTGCTCTCTTTGCATTTCAAGGTAGGCCTGCACCAACACTAACTGCACACAGCAAGCTGGGGTGTAAATCTACAGTGCTGAGCATACTGTGCACTGTCAGTGTGAACCCTGCTGCTACACACTAGAAATTCCCTAGAGCACATTGACTGACTGCTGTTTCAAACCAGGTATTTAATCCAAGCAAGACACATTTTTCCTTATTGGGAATGTCCCCCAGTTATTATGTGGGCACTACCGTAGCAATAACATAGATGTATTCAAAAAGCCCCTCTTTTTAACGGGACTATATAAAAATGGATATAGATTATATCTCATACCCACTCTTCTCAGCTGAACAAAATGAGTTTTCTGTTCCAACCAACTGACTCAGATCTCCACAGGCAACATTTTAGTCACCTGAGAAGAAAGTGAGTATTTTTTATTATTTTCCAGCCATGTTACTCTTTGCACCATTCCAAAGGGAAGTATATTTGTTTTCTGACTTGAAGTAAGTGGGCCTATGAATATATTATCATCAAGATTTTTAAGCACATGAACAACTGCATTTCCAAAACATCCTTTAAAGATGGGACTATAAAATGACCCAGAAAGGGTAGTAAAATCGTGTCCATTTGTGGGTCCCATCTTCCAAGGCTATTTTTAAGGTGAGTGCTGTGTAATTTCCTCCATGAGCCAAACGTGCACTAACTGGTCAGGGAGGAGCTAGCTCACTCCTAGGAGCCAAGAGGAATGTATGGTTATCTAGCATCGGCGGCAGGAGTCCGAGCAGCACCACCATCACTGGTGTGAATTGGTCCAGGGCTTGAAAATATCAAGCTATTTGTGTGTGCAGGCTTCTTCAACCATGTGGGCAGCCCTGTGCAAGAGTAGCAAGGACCAACTTTCCAACTAACTGCCAGTTTAATGTTGAATGTTATTTTGACGACAGAAATGTAAAGGAGAATCGCTCCCAATCAAACAGCGGTAGGAACAAAGCCCCTCCTTTCCCATCCTGGTGACAGCACCAGTGCAATAATGTCAACTTGCGTTGGCTGTTAGAAGAATATGAAACAATGAAGGTTTTTCTTATTTTGTTCAAAAAAACAGCTATGGCACATCTGCAGCAGTATTTTTATCAGAAACAGTAAGCGATTTCTTGGAGGGAGCACACACTATCACAGCAATAAGCATTGTAATAATCTTTCATCCCTGGAAACTAGGAAGGAGGAGTGTCAATTTTGTGTAAAGTCCCAATTTGTTTAAACCCTTTCAGGGAATAAGTACAGAATCGTACAGCATTATAATGGGTACTGAGAGTATTATGAAATGAATACATATGAGTCGTTCATTGTGATGCACGGTAAGAATAATTTATGCTCAACAGTTATGCAGCCTGAAAATAGTTTTATGTAGTTGGAATATAGGGTTTCGTGTCACAGAATCTGGAGCTTTTAATCTGCCTTCATGACAGCGTAGTGCAAATAGAGCTGTAGCTCTGTGTAGGAACAGTGTAAGTGACAATTCAGTGGTCTCCGCTGCTGCCCTCTCCTCAGTGCTCTTCTCCGCAGTGGCATACCTGAATTCAGAGTGCAGACCCCTGACACTGTGTCTGTTTTTTTAAGACAACACTAAATGGAAGGACAGATGAAGCCAGAGTTTTCTTTTCACATGACAGAATCTACTGCTGCTATGATTACATGCACATTAACAGTGTCAGTTCTGTAACAGATGACGCCAGCACTTTAATGCATCAAGAAGGCAGAAGTGGGCTGTGGCCATTTTTAGCACAACATGCTATTTTCTTTTTTTAAGTGCTGACTCATTTGCTGTACCATTGATGTGTTTACCTTGATTTCACGCTGCTGCTTCAAATATTGTTGAATGGCTGAAGAAAGAATATCAATCAATGGTACTAAAATTATGTTCCCAAACTGTAGTGGTTGTTAGTTCTACATTTCTGCATGTCTTTGGGATTTCCTATGTGAAGTAGTTTCCTTTTCTCTTCCAGCAGTGATCACAGATATTTAAATACTGGAAACTGTAAAATCCGATTTTTAAATTTATAATTTTACTATTGATACTTAGGTCTCTTCCAGTTTTCTCCCTGAAAATCCTTGTCACACTTAAAGATCAATCTCAGGGTGTTCTGCAGGGTGGGAGGCAGACACAGTTTTCAGGTGAGGTGAAGGGGCCCCTTACTGCTTGCTCAGGGCCCTAGCTGTATCTCTTACCTCGAAAGTTGCCTCTGAACATAGCCCATCTCTCTTATATGAATGATCCACATCTCATCTAATATAGAGCACTTCTTAAACAATATGCTCCAAATCTGTGTTTTATGTCATATGTAGAATGGGATTCCCGATGCTTGCCCACCTACATTTAGTGCAGATACGTGCAACACCCAGCCAGCTTGATTGATTTCTGTGACCTGCATGTCATGTTCAGAATCCACACAGTGTATGCTTTAATAAAACATTAACCTCATATTTCTGAAGAAAATTTCTCCAGTATAGAGTTAGTTGCAGTACTCTTTTTAGTTCTTCTACGGCCTTATTACTTTGGCATCTAAGCATCTCACAATTTATAATGCATTTATCCTTGCAATGTCCCTGTGAGGTAAAAAAGTTCTATTACCCCATTTCACAGCTGCAGAACTAAGGCACAGAGAGCTAAGTGATGTGCCTAAGGTCACCCAGGAAAATCTCTGGCAAAGTACGGGCTTGAACCCAGTCTTCCCAAGTCTGAGTTTAGAGCCTTAATCTTTGGACTGTCCTTCCTTTCTAATGTTTTCCAGAATTTGCAAACAGTTTAAAATAATGATTTTGAGAAGTATGACTTTTCCTGCACCCCACTCATCTCTTTGGGCTGTTGACTCTGAAGCCTAATGATAACACTTCCAGTTTCAGCATTAACTGTTTTATTACTGATCATCTGAGCAGAATGAAGCACTGGGGAGTGAGGCTAAATGAATTTTAGAATTGTGAGTTGCTCAGGGGAAAGAAAGAAGGAGACACAAAGTCAGGAGGGCGGGAGAGAAACAATGAAAGGAAGGAGAGAAAGAAAGTGAAACAAAGGACAAAAATAGGATAGATACGGAATGTTCCTACAGATGTTTGACAAGATACAGCTCTTGCTGTATTGGTTATTGTGGGAGGGTGTTATAACAAAGCCCACCCCCTGCGGGCATGGTGTGTAATATTCCACTTCCAGTCTTAGTCTCCTTTGCCTTGGTTAAGGGAGCCCACACCCTTCTTGGGGCTGTGCAGTATCTCAAGCCAGCTTCCCCAGAGCATCAGCAGCTGGGTTTTCAGTGCTGTTTTACAGACCCTCCTTTCTTTTTCCTCGGTTAATTGCTGGGTTTTTATCCTGTTCAGGACATAGCGCCCTGATTAAACCTGGTCCCTATTCCCTTGTTTGTCTGCTTAAACACCTTGCTGTGTATTTTGTGTCCTACCTAACTTGTAATAGATAACAGAGCTAGGCAATTATGGGATAGCTCTGTCAGTTCTGTCTGGTCTTAGAGAAGAAGAATAAACCCAATCTGCATGTTTACATCTCCCTCTATTTCTCTCTGCTGGTTTCTCTTTGAGTGCAAGTAACTGCCAAGTATCCAAACACAACTAAGTACTGATGAGGGTGATGGACATGGGCTGATACTGCCATTGGCAAAGAAGCAAAAGTAAAACGCATGGAAAATCTTTTACTCTTTTGGGTGGCTGTGCTGATTCTGCTCATGGCAGAAACTGAAAGTGAAGCAGACAGATTGGGAAGGGGAAGAAAGTAAGCAGACAAGTGAGAGGAAATTACTAATAATTGTGTGTGAATGACCTGCAACACACATGAATTAAAGACACTAAAAGAAAAGAAAAGAAAAGAAAAGAAAAGAAAAGAAAAGAAAAGAAGCAGCAATGGATACACTCATTGGGCCCTGGGATATTTTGATAAAACTGGAGCAATGGAATTCATATACTGAGCATTCTGAATTTTTTGTTGGTGCAAATGGAATTGCAGATAAGAAGGTGGCAACTTTCTTAAGAGTTATAGGAGCTAAAACATTTAGCTTGCTGAGCAGCTTAGTGCAACCTGATAAGCCAGGCACAAAATCTTAGGCCTTGTACACACTGCAAAGTTACTGTGCGATAACGCTCGTTATTGCGCAATAACAGGCACAGCGTCCACACACAAATCCATGTTGTTGCGCGGGAACAGCCATCTTACCGCGCAACATATAAACCACCAAAACGAGGGTGGTAGCGGCTACCGTGGAACAGCTGTAGTTTGTCTGTGTACGGTTGCCGCGCAATATGAAACCTCCGGAAATGTCCCAGAATTCCAATTCTATCCCTTCTGCACTTCCTTCTGCACTCTGTGGCTGTGATGTGACTGTATCCGCCCTCCCATCATTCCCGGGAATTTTTGAATTCTTCACTCTTCCTGTTTGCTTGGTGTAGAGTGCAGCTGCAGCTGTGTACTCCAAGAGCAATGGCGGCTCAGCGCAGCAAACGTGCTCCAGTCTGGACCACAGCCGAGGTGTTTGTTCTCATAGGCATCTGGGGAGAGTCTGCTGTGCAGGCACAGTTACATGGCAGCCGGCGGAATTTCGATATTTTTGGCCAGATTTCTCGGGCCATGGCAGAGAAGGGGTACGAGAGAGACACTCTTCAGTGCAGGTCGAAGGTGAAGGAGTTGCGAATTACGTACCACAGAGCCAGAGAGGCAAACCAGCACTCCAGCTCAGTGCCGGCTACATGCCGATTTTACAAGGAGCTGGAAGCAATCCTGAGCGGGGATCCCACAACCACCCCAAAAGCTCCTGTGGACACGTCAGCACCCCCCACATGAAAAGGATACCGGAGCAGACGGTGACGAGCAATTCGTCGACGAGGACGTGGAGGTGGAAGATGACCTGGAGGGTGAAAGCGGTGCAGCCGACCTAGGGAGCCAGGAGCTGTTCTCCACGCCACCTGACCCGTGCTGCCCAGATTCCTTCTCCATACTGTCTTCGGAGGCAGTAGAGAGGAGCTCTGGTAAGTTTCATCAGAAGTGGCTTCTATGCTAGCTGGATAAGCTTTGCGGGCAAATGAAGAGTGGGCAGGAAATAGGCATTTTGAGTTTCATCCTTTCTTTTCTTTTTTGGATGGGGGGGTCTACCCCGCATTACATGAGCAGTGCATCAATGCATGCTGTAATTGCCAAGAAATCCTCTCCACTGAGATCACTGAAGGTGTCCTCGATGTACTTCCACAGCCTCCTAGTTAAATTCGATGGGAGAGCAACTGTTTCCCCTCCCCCATAGAGGGATACTCTCCCTCGCCAGTTGCAAAGCACAGCAGCGGGAACCATGGCTGCGCACAAGCCTGCTGCATACGGTCCTGGCTGAAAACCAGTGACATGCAGGATATGCATTCTGGCTTGCAGAGGCACTCTAAGCAGCAAGATTTCGGCTTCCATGGCAGTGCTGTATGTGAACTAATCACCCAAAGCACTGCAAATAGTTCACGGAAATTTGTGTCTTGTCTCGGCAACCCGAACCTCCCTTTGCAAAAGCCCTTTCAGTCCCCGGCAATGCCCTGTCCTGTGGGCACAGTGGAATGTGGCGGGAGAGCATATTACCGGCTCCTTAACCAAAGTGAGAACAATAGCACTACTTATGATGTTTCATTTTTCCTTAGAAACAACTTTCGCCGGTCAGTGGTCTGCGCCAGCTGACTGGCTGAGACAGATAAGGAGGAGGCTTTACAGGAGCAAGGAGGATATCTTCCAGGAGCTGATGCAGTCCAACGAGGCATCAGCAAGGGAGACTAGACAATGGAGGCAGGAGTGCCGGCAGGAGCGCAAAGAAAACAATGTGAAGAGGCAGAAGCAGAAGGATGCCCTCATAAGCATCCTACAGGAGCAGACCCAACTGCTGAAGACCATGGTTGGTCTGCAGACCCAGCTGCTCCAGGCTCGCCCCCCCCTGCAGCCACAGCAACACTTTCTGTCCCCCATGTCCCATTCTCCCTCAAAGCAGTTTTTTGAAGCCCAGGGACCCTCCTGGTACAATGTTACATCCACTCCTGCACCAAGCTATGGCATTGAGACACACACCTACACGCATCTATAGCCCCTTTTGCAGGCATGCTTACTGTAAATATTTAATGTTTTATAATAATAAAATTGAATCACTTGAACTTTGCACAGTGTCTTTATTGATACACAATAAGATTAGTTGTTGCATGTTTAGTATTCACTCATTCGAGCATAGTACAGTACACGCCCACTGGCACCGTCCCTCCACCCCCCAATCAGCACCCAATAGTGCTTGGGAACACTACTGCACAGTGATGCAATGCGTCCTATGAGTCCCCATCACTAAAATGCACCCTAAGTGCCTCTCTTATGCAGACAGCTCTCAGCTGTGCCCCCCTGATACTCCTAGTGGCTGGCTGCTGGAAGGCAAACTCTAGCCACTCAGCCTCCACGTCCCATGAAGGGGGAAATTTCTCTCTCCTATTTTCACAGAGGTTATGCAGGACACAGCACGCCGCAATGACGGCTGGAATGTTGTCCTCATTTAAGTCTAGCCTCCCGTACAAACAGCGCCAGCGGCCTTTTAAGCGCCCAAAGGCGCACTCTACGGTCATTCAGCACCGGCTTAACCGGTAATTGAAGCGGTCCTTGCTGGGATCCAAATTTCCGGTATAGGGCTTCATGAGCCAAGGCATCAGTGGGTAGGCTGGGTCTCCTATGATGACTATGGGCATCTCCACATCCCCAACAATATTTTTATCATCGGGGAAGAAGGTCCCTGCCTGCAACTTCTGGTACAGGCCCGTGTTCTGGAAAATGCGAGCATCATGCACCTTACCCGACCACTCCACATTTATGTCCGTGAAACGCCCCCTGTGATCCACGAGTGCTTGAAGCACCATGGAGAAGTAGCCCTTCCTATTAATATACTCAGTCGCAAGATGCTCCGGAGCGAGAATAGGGATGTGCGTGCTGTCTATTGCCCCTCCACAGTTCGGGAATCCCATGGCCGTGAATCCATTGACGATCTCCCGCACGTTGCCCAACGTCACTGTCCTCTGGAGCAGAACACAATTAATGGCTCTGCACACTTGTGAAAGTGCTAACCCGACGGTCGACCTGCTTACTCCAAACTGATTCACGACAGAGCGGTAGCAGTCTGGAGTTGCCATTTTCCACAGCGCGATTGCGACATGCTTCTCCATGGTGAGGGCGGCTCTCATTTTGGTGTCCTTGCATTGCAGGGCAGGGGCTAGCTCCTCACACAGTTCCATGAATGTGGCTTTCCGCATTTGAAAGTTCTGTAGCCACTAGTCATCATCCCACACCTGCAAAACGATGTGGTCCCACCACTCGGTGCTTGTCTTTCGTGACCAGAACCAGCGGTGCACCGTGTGCAGATGCTCTGTGAAGGAGCTCAGCAATGCGGTGCTGTTGTTCTGCATGGCAGTCACCAGCCCAGGGTCATCTGAATCCTGCTCTGATTCAGAGCTGAACGCATACTGTGCCACCAGCCGAGATGTATTCATTATGCTGAAGGCGACAGTCGAGATCAGACCTGGATCCATGTTGCTGCAAAAGGACTTCTGGGAAGCAATGCGCTACTGTTGAAAATCAGCACGAGTTGCTAGTAGCAACTCTCGTGACGCAAGGGGAACAGAATGCACCATAGGAAACCAAGGCTTTACCCATGGTGCTCAGCGCTACTCTCCTTCTACCCAGGATTCTTAGCGCCAAATCAGGATGGATGGAACTGTGGGATAGGTTCCCACAATTCAATTGGGTTTCTTGTGAAATCGCGAATTGCAGGGTGGGGCTCTGTTCCGTCACAAGCGGCAGAGTGTGTACATGATCCTGCGCTACAAAAACCACGTGACTTTTAAAGCGCAACGGGCTTGTTGCACAATTATTCCTGTAGTGTGTACATAGCCTTAGTGATATTGTGAAAATCCAGAAGGCATGTTTTTTCCCCCAAACCACTGGTAATTGTACAGAGATTTAGGTTCCAGAAAATCAAGCAGATGAAACAATAGTCCAATATGCATCAGGTCTTAAGAAGCTTGCTGAGCACTGTGAATTTAATGTATGTTAAATGACACCCTGCATGATAGGTTACCTTGCAGAAGCCCATTGAAACTGCAGTTCCCATGGAACTGGCAGCAAAGGAAAGGTGCATCAACCAGAGTGCATAAGGTGTAACAAGAACCTACCAACAAGACAGTGGGCAGCTGTGGAAAGCCTGGTCACCATGCATCAGAATGCTGGTGTAAAGACTTAGTGCATTGATGAAGTGGCAAAAAGGAATGCATTGAGAGTGCCTGCAAACAGAAGAAAGAAGAGTCAAACATAACAGGCAAGCAGATGAAAAAGAAGCTGTCTGTCTGGCAGAAACTGAAAGAGTACAGCCGATGAGTACACAAAGACAAATGTGAAATCTTCAAGTCCCCTGTTGAATATTTGGGACATTTCATTGATGCTATGGCCTCCTCAAACATCTCAAACATTAAGCCAACTTTGCTCTTTTTTAGGGCTTTTGAGGTATTATGGAAAATTTATTCCACAGTTAATAACACTACTAAAGCCACTACATAAACTCTTTGGCCAAAATGAGGTTTGGAAGTGGACTGAAGCATGTGATGTTGCATTTAACAAGGCTAAATGTTCATTGCTAAATTAAGAGATTCTAACACATTTTGACCCATCTTTACTCCTAAAGTTGGCCTGTTACACCTCTCCTTAGAGTGTATGAGCAGTTGTGTCACACAACATGCCTTCTGGAGAAGAGAGATCCATTGGTTTTGCATCACACAGCTTAAGCAAGGCAGAAAGTATGCCCAAGTCAAATATGAAACACTGGGAATCATCTTTGGAATTCAGATATTTCATCAGTACCTATTTGGATAAAAGTTCACACTTCTCACTGACCTCTAACATCAGTTTCTGGACCATGCACAGGCATTTAACCATTAGCTGCAAGTCATATGCAACAGTGAGTATTGTTGCTTTCCACACAGGAGATCATATATCAAAAATCCACTCTGCACTGCAATGCAAATGGTCTCTCAAGACTGCCTTTACCAGTTAAAGATCAAGATACTGCCCAGAAAGAAATCTGCTTTGAACAGGTAGACAACACACCCATCACTGCTACTCAAGTAAAGAAGGCAACTTGTGCTGACCCACTACTGTACCAAGTTATGGACCTAGTGATGCATGGAATATCTCTATGGGA
Source organism: Pelusios castaneus (assembly GCA_007922175.1). NCBI lineage: Eukaryota > Metazoa > Chordata > Testudines > Pelomedusidae > Pelusios > Pelusios castaneus. The sequence goes on from ML685779.1 coordinate 8,401,772, forward strand.
CACTTAGGTCTCACTCGATCGTCACCCTGACATGTCCAGGAGTGTGGAATTATCAGTGCATTCTGGTTACTTGTGGTGGGGATGCATGTCATTATTCCACCACTACTGAGATCACAGATGTTAGTATAGGTACAATCAGATCCCTGTGGAATGGTGTGCATGAAAGAAATTGCACAAAGCTACTTTTGGTGGTATGGCTTGAAGAGTGCCATTGAACAGAAGGCAAGAGTTTGTACTTCATGTCAGAGTGTGAGGAACACACCTCAGTTGGCACCCCTATGCCAGGGGGACTGGCCTGAAAATCTATGGCAGCATATTCACATTGATTTTGCTGGCCCATTCGAAGGAAGCATGTTCTTGGTTATTGTCATTGTTCACTCCAAATGGCCAGAAATCACTGTAATTCTATCCACTACTGCTGAAAGTAGTATACAGAGTCTGTGTGAAATCTTCAGCCATTTCTGTCTGCCAGAAATACATGTGAGTGACAGTGCACCACAGTTCATCTCTCAGGAGTTTGAAAATTTTATGAAAGCAAATTGGATACATCACATCACTTCAGCACCATATCATGCATCCACCAAGGAATTAGCAGACAGGTTTGTGAAGACAATGAAAAAAGCTTTAAAATCTATACAGGGACATTTGTCCATTCAAAAATGCCTGGACACTTCCTTACTATTCCACAGATACACACCTCATGCTACAACCAAAATGTTTTTGTGCATTCTGAGGATGGGACAACAGCTGCACACTTGCTCTAATCAGCTGAAACCCTCCAAAGCATGACAAGTTCTGCAATGTCAACAGCACAACCAACTCATCAGAAGTGCACTCAGAGCAAAAGACTGAACATTTAGTCCTGGACAGCCTGCTCTAGCTCAAAACCATGCTTCTGGAACTAAATGGATCCCTGCTACAGTCATCACCCAGACAGGACCTGTTTCCTACACTGTCCAGATTGCAAATGATCTCTCCTGGCGATGACATGTAGATCAGTTGTTTCCAGGTCACACAAGTCCCAAGGACATATCTCCAGTTGAACTCCGTGACCTCACACCATTGCAGAAGAGATATCCTCAAGTCAAGATTCACCCGTTAGTGACTCCACTCTTCCATCCACCACTGCAGCAGATACAGCACCCTCACCTGTTTGAGCTATGAGTTCTGATCCCATTGTTAGATCCACACCAATAACATCTTCTGGTGCAAGAATACCAGAAGTCTTCCATAATCCATCTAGAGAGAGAAGGCCTTCTCAATGATAGACTCTTTAGCTAAGGCAAATCCATGTTTACGGGGCAAAATAATCCCTGGGGTTTAACCAGGAAACGAAGCAACCTACCCTATTTCCCTTGTTTAGTTATTGCTCTGTTAAATGGATGTTTTTATTAAAGGGAGAGGAATATGTTGTGGTTTTTGTGTCCTGCCTTAGCCAGCTTGCTGTGGCTAAAAGAGCTAGACTATTATGGAATAGCTCAGGCAGTTCTCTCTGGTCTTAGAGTAGGAGAATAAACTCAGTCTCTCTGGGTGCATCTACACTAGTAAATTAAGTCCACTTAAGCAGGCTTAAGTGGACTTAATTTACTCTGCGTCCACACTGGAGTTTCCTTAAATCGATTTAAGCTGCTGTTTAAGTCAATTTAAGGAAAATTTAAGTCGACTTAATTATACCTAAATTTAACTTGACTTGAGGCTTAAGTTGACTTCTTAAGTTGACTTAAGCCAGTGTGGGAGCCCTAAGTCGACTTACAAAGTAAGTCGACTTAGGGCAGGGGGAAAAGGGAGCTCCCTTCTTCCCAGGAAGCCACTATCGGCTTGTCCCAGATCCCTTCACCCCAGGACCACTCAGGTCCCGGGGAGAAAAGACTGTGGTGCTCCGTTCTGACCGGGACCCCAGTGGTCCTGGCCGAAAGGAGCCCCATGGCTCCTTTCTGCCTGGGACCCGAGCGGTCCCGGCCAGAAGGGAATGCAGGGCTCCCTTCTCTCTGGGACGGGAAGGGAGCACGGGGCTCCTTTCTGGCTGGGACCACTCTCCAGCTGATAGGGAAGCCTGGCGGTTTCCCTATCAGTTGGAAGGCCATGCCAGCAATTGCTGGCACTCCAGCTGATAGGGATCCCCGGGGATCCCTATCAGCTGGAGCGCGGTCCTGGGCAGAAAGGAGCCGCAGGGCTCCGTTCTGGCTGGGACCGCTCGGGTCCTGGGCAGAAAGGAGCCACGTGCTCCCTTCTGCCTGGGACCTGAGCGGTCCCAGCCAGAAGGGAGCCGAGCGGTCCGGGCCAGAAGGGAGCTCCACGCTCGCTTCTCTCCCGACCGCTCTGGGGCTTGCTGTCTCCCCGGGACAAGCCCCCCCTAGCCTGGGGAACCAAGTCTTCTTTGGAGCCTCGCTTCCACCTGGAACTAACCAGTCAACTTAGAGAGTCTAGTGTAGACTCTCTAAGTCAACTTAGTAAGCCCTGCTTTAAGTCGACTTAAGAGTCCTGTGTGGACTCTCTAAGTCAACTTAATAAGGTTGACTTAAAATTGACTTAGTAAAGTCGACTTAGTAAAGGCGATCTAAATTCCTAAGTATAGACATAGCCTCTGTGTTCACATCGCCCTGTGTTTCTATCTGCTAGTTTTTCTCTGAGTGCAGATAACTTCCAAGTATTCAAACATAACACATCTGGTCCTTAAAGGGGCCATGTTGTGGAACATGATTGGCTGCCACTGCCCACTTCTTTAAAGGGGCCAGACTACCCTGTTAAAGTACCTCACAGTTTGGAGAGACCAAAAGAACTACACAGAACTAGAACAAACATCCCTCCCATTATGCCATTTCTATTGGCTTCCACAAACAGCAGAGATGTTGAGAAATACTCAAGATACAAAAGATGAGAAGAGTGAGGGTAGGTTAATGCACAGGACAAACCATTTCTGTAGAGTGAAAGCTGATTTCAAAAGAAAATGAGAATGAAAGCACTCAGAGCAGCAATGTTTATCAGGATCTGCTTGACGGAGATAGTTAAGTTGTCTAAATACCAGGTATGAAATACAACAGAGTCTTGTGGAACTTTTAAAGACTAACAGATTTATTAATCGCATGAGCTTTCGTGGGAGAAAATCCCACTTCGTCAGACGCTTTGAAGATAGGAAAGTTACAGAGTGGGAGGAAATTAAATGCAGGAGTGTATGACATAGCATCAGGTCAGGCTGTAACAGCAAATCAAAGTAGGTGTTAGGATTCAAAACACTGGGGAACAGCACATAGAGGAGGGGGGAG
>ML685779.1:8405434-8419128 GCA_007922175.1 Pelusios castaneus
AATAAATCTGTTAGTCTTTAAAAGTGCCACAAGACTCTGTTGTCTTTCTACAATAGACTAACACGGCTACCCCTTTGGAATTTGACAGGTATGAAATACTTACTCTCACCCATCTATTCAAATTCCAACAGGAATGGCTCAGACCTTTAACCTCAAGGGAGACTCCATGCAGCTTAGTACATGAGTTTTTCAGACCAAGCCTTAAAGACACAAGACCAGATTCACCGGTACCCTCACCTACTTTGCACTACTTCAGTGATGGAAAGCAACCATAAACTGAGTTTATCCAGCCAATTAAAGTTCTTTATGACTCTTTTACATCACCAGAGTAGCAAAAGCAACTGAGCGTATCAGTAAATCTATCTTTGTGTTGTTAAGAAGGTTTTGGAGTGAGATGTGGGAGTGACAGAACAGAAGGAAAGGTATCTGAAGATTGCACCGACTGGCTTAATTTCTTTAATTTATAGGTGTCTTCTATAAATTTATTCTAGATCAAACTGCTGTACAAAGTGCCCTTTTCTGTAATCTGAAACACAAACTTCATCAAGATTTAAATACTGTAGAAAGTCAGGTACTGAAAACGAATTCATTAAAATTAAACTTGTTTATATTACATCAATTTATTCACATTGCAATCTGAATCATATTAATAAAGAATAAATACTGCAGATTTCCCATTGACAAGATATTGCAATAAATGAGTACCATAAACTTTGAGAGAGATTTACTGGGCACACATGTATTTTTTACAATGACTTTCTGTCATAAATTATAACTAGTTACTTTTATATTGCAAATATTAATCAAATCTGGCTCTTACCTGAAGGTAATGGCATGGCCTCAAGGAAGGTTTGATTTCCTGATGAACCAAAGGCTTATCTAGGTTAAGTGATGACTTGCGATAAGCTTCTTTAGCCTGGCTTACTGTAAGTGTAGACCAAGAACTCCTTTTCATGTATTTACCATCAGGGGTCATTGCTAGCCCTTCACAAGCTGAACATTTCACATCATTGTTACTTTTGGAAGTCTTTAGTGAGAGATCCCCAAAGTGCCCCTGGAGAGCTTCTGGGTAGCAGTGGGAGATATGATCTATGTGATGTCTATTTACCACGCTAGGTGTGCGGTAAGTGCTATCACTATCTAAATTATCATCAGAGCTCCACCAGCTACTCATTCCAGATTTATGCTTGCTTTCTGGTTTTCGCTCCTTACTTTTACTCCTTTTGCTATGCTTGGAATGATGTCCATGGTGATGATCATCCCCTCGACTGTCTCCCTTTGTCCCATTGACATTGCCCTTGGATGATCCTTCCAAAGAATGAGACTTTGTGAAAAGTTTCTGGACTGAATGAACAAGATGGCGTATTCTTCCTGGGCTTTCACTGCGTTGTTCTGCAGCTGTTGAGGTCCTCTGATATTGTAAAGTGTGAAACCCATCCCTGTGGAGAGGAAGTTGTTTCTCAAATTGATCCAAGAGATTTGCAGGAATTCGGTTAATTTTAGGATTACCGTGAGACATGGCGCAATCGTCCCTAGTTTCGTAATGTGAGGTGTAGTGCATTCTGGGGAAAGTGCTACTTGACATGTGATCGCCCATAACCATGGGCATCATCATGCATTCTGAATGGATGGAGCTTCGTGGTGAGCAGCGATGATGATCCAGTGGACAGCTCTCTGTAGGGCTGAGAAGATATGATTGCCTTGGCTCCTGCCCATGGTGGATATGATCATGAGTGTGTTCACAATCTTCAGGGGATGCTAAGCCACAAGTATGAGCAGAACATAATTGTGGTTGGTTGCGACTACCAGATAATCCTTTCATGTTCCTCGGAGCAGGCGAGAATCTTTCTTCATTGAAGTGCTGAGAAGGTGACCAGGAATACTGCTGGTCTGTTGATAGAAGACACAATTTTCAATATTGTATCTAATTAAAATACTAAAAGTACACATATATAATGAAAATAAAGCATTTTTTCAGAGAATCTCAATAGAAGACTCAGTTACCAAACAGGGACCTCAATTTCCATATTAAAGTTGGTTAAATATTTGCTGTGTACAACTTATTTGGTGAATTTAGATCTCTTTTTTTTCTTGTTTATAAGTTGTCTACAAATAGATCAGGATTTTTCTGAACATGTTCATTATGGAAACTTCTTCAAATAATTTTCATGGATACATTTTCAGCATTCAGTTAGTTATTCTATATTTTGAATTCACTACTCAAGCTTTGTAACTGGTCACCAAAGTCACATGGTATTGTTGCTGTTCCCCAAGTGGACAACCTAACGCTTATAAACTATTTTGTCACAAACTAAACTTCATTTTTTGATTAAGTGAATCTCAGCTACAGGCCCCAAATTGGCTTTTCAAAAACATATGTATAAACTAAACTACAAATAATAACCAGCAAAATAATAAAGGACCATGCCACTGAATTCAAAGCTGGTTTCCATTTCACTAAACTATTCATTAGCAGATGTCTGACACTATTTGAACATCTCTCATCAACTATCCAGATGCACTCCCATTGCAGTCAACTACTTACTGTATACTCATCTCCAAATCATACTATTTTTCCCAATTATATATTTGTCCCAGAGTTCTGTAATAAGATAACATTTCTTTCAACCACCCTGCATTACTGCTGGCTATAGCAGATATTGTATATCTACATGTGGAAGCCACAGCTTTTATTACAGTTAATTACTTGCTCCTATGGATTTTGTAGAAAAGTTGTGGCTACCAAACAGGAGTGATTACTAATCAAGGGTGGCTTGTAAATGTAGGTATATGGTATTCAGTTTTTGATTAATTCTTCTTTTCTTATGCAAGTCCTTGCAGCTGTTAAATTCTGCAAACAAAAATTTGAAAACCCAAGGAATACTTCCGTTTGATTTAGGCATTCATATTCCTCCTCAAAATTCAGCTTATAAGGCAAACATTTCAAAAGCAGATAAATATCTAGCCTATTTAAAACTTTAGAAGATCCTCCATACATATAAGAATTTATACTTCCAATTCACTTTAGCATCTTCTTTCTGCAAGCTTGCTCCTGAGAACTAAGTAATGTTTAATGTTACTGCAGGTGCATGCTACAAACAAGTGAGACTTCAACAGAAAAGGAAGCCATAGAATATGCTGCTTGTCATAATCTGACATGAGCACTCATCTTACAAGGAAACATAATAATGAAGGAGCAGCTAGAGTGATCTTTATATACCTGAGAAAAGTCTCTCTCTCCTTAGGTTTTTGTTGGTGGTTCAAAAATCAAAGTCTGTCTGGATACAGTGCGTGTAGCTTTCTCTTTGTAAATAGCATTATTTTATTACATCACAATACCTGTGATACAATAGCAATTCATTGATATTCTTTGGCAACAGCAAAGTTATAACCAGAGTGGTCTGGTATACTGGGGGGACACTTAAGAAATATTTTATTATATTTAATAGAATTTTTATCTAGGTTTTAAAGGAAAATTCAATATTCAATTAATAAACAAGAAAACCTTATTCTGTATCTTGAATGAAATCAGGGGTGTCACTGACCTGAAAACAGGTGAGGCCCGATCCCCACCCACTGCCACGCCAGCCCCACCCCCTGGCCAGGGTTGGGGCTGGCACTGGATTCTGCTGCCGGCAGCGGTCCAGTGCCAGGTCGCCGCCAGACTCAGGGCACTGGGACTTAGTGCTTTTGCCCCATGTGACCAGCGCCAGCAATGCCACTGGGTGAAATCCTGGTCCCACAGACAACAAAATTGACTTCAGCAGGATCAAGATTTCATTCCTAGGCTAGGTCTACACTGGTGGTGAAATTCTGTGACAGTCGACAGAGTAGTTTGTGTAACTCCTGGCAATTTTTTAACTTTGCTTCTATGTTCCGTCTTCACTGAGCTGTGCTGATGGGAAATGAGTTCCTGTTGATGCAGTGCTATGTCACTTGAGGGGGTGTTTTATTTGATTGACTTCTAGATCAACTGAGCATATCTTTACTGACCATTCAGTCGATCCAGAAAAATCAATCTGATGGTGGCAAGACATATCCCCAGGCTTTACTGAGGTATAAAATTAATCTTTTTCTACTCTTTTCTATTGTTTTCCTTATATCAATCTCTTTTACCTAATTCTATCATATTAAAATGAAAATTCATTGTTCTATACACAGATTCTAGTCTTTTGTACTGTTTAGCCTAGAATCTCCTGCACAAATATGGTCATACAAAAGAAACAAAAAGAGAAATATTCCATTGGAATGACCTAATTTTGATTATCCAATGAAAAGCAGCAGAACTATTATATAGACAAAGCAGTAAATTATATAACAGTGCATTGGGATTTAGCCACGTCACTAGCAAAGTATATAATGGTAGTTAACCCAGTACATCACCAAGTATTATCATGAGAATAATAATGCTCTATGCTTTGCATTTATAAAGGATCTCCCATTAGATGAACTCAAATAACCTAACAAACATTACTGAATTTGTCCTGACAACAGGTATAGAGGTATAGAAGCTATTACTAGCCTTTTTTTTAAGATGGAGAAACAAATACACTCTTAGGGCAACTTTTTCCAAAGTGTCCAGTGCTCTTAATTGAGAGCCCAAGAGCAATGAAAGAAAGACCTTCAGTCAAATCAAGCAAAAATCAACTGTCAGGCACTTGTTTATCTCCATCTTGTAGGGCTATACACAAGGGTTACTCCAGGAAGAACATGACACAGAATTAGAGTAGAAAGTCTTTGGACTGGAGGTGGGAAGTACATTTAAATGAGGTCCCTGGTTGAGCACTGCAACTTCCAGTGAATTATTTTTGGCCTTTCACAGCAACAACCATATATCGGAAGGCAAATATTTTCAGCTGGCTCCTATGGTTCTAGGGGTGTGAGATAGCATGATATGAACTTTCGGATCATGTTAGAATAGATGATCTAATTGCAGTATTTTCATCTCTAACGTCTATGATTCTTGCACAGTAAGATTGTACAATTAAAATGATTGGGTACAATTTCCAGGATATTGTTATATAGGATCATATTTTTTCACATACTTGGGCGGGGTTTATATATTTATGTCATGATTAGTTGTGTTTTTGTTGACTACTGTGCAACTTTAATACAGAGTACATTTAAAAAATTTAAAATCAAAGCAAAAGATTTTTTTTTAAATCAATGATACTGCTTAGTAAAATCTTATATCAGAGAAGGAGACAAACTTATAATAAATAACATTCATAATTACATTGACACACAAACAATCACATACACTGATGTCCCTTAACACAAAGGATGAGAATCCATTTGCCATGGAAAAATACAGAATTTGCGATTTTTACAGAGAATTGTTAGTTTTTACAATTTGTGGAAAAAAACCCATTAATTATTAAGTAAATTTTACTGAAAATATCAATGTCACTTAATCAGTGCATGTTGCCTTCCTCTCTTGTGGTTGATTTTTGAATGTGCTTTAAATTTACATAGCTAAATATACTCCAACAAACTGTTTCTGGAATAACCAGGCTACTCAGTGGCGTATAGGGTTCATGTTTTAATGCACCCCAAATTTCACTTCGGCTTCCAGATGTGAGTAATTAAAGTTAAGAAAAGATTCTGAAAACTTTAAAATCACCCCTAAAGACTGTGTCACAGGGGGCTTGACCTCACTACACTGCTCCATTGGCACCACAGCCATCAATGCAGCAGCATTGATTGAGTTGGTCTGGTGAGGACACGCTCAGTAGATTGACAAGCACTCTCCTGTAGAGTCCAGTATTCCACTGGAATGAAAATCATAAATTATGTTAATGGGAGAGTGTCTCCCATTGACAGAGAGTAGTGAAGACAGCACAGCTACACAACAGAAGCTATGTAGACTTCAGTTACATTACTTACACTGACTTGACTGTGTAGTGAAGACAAGCCCTGAATTTGGCAAGGACAAATTTCATTCTGACAGTAATGTGCTGTTCTGTACAGAATGGAGAAAGGCTGTAGATGATGTTCAAAGGCAGACAATTGTAGAACACATGGAAAGCGCTAAACATAAACTGACTGAAAAGAAATGAAAAGAGGCTGAAACACCATGGCCATCAACAACAGTAAAGAAACAGAAGTGTGACTGAAAATTTTATTATAATGATTAATGGGACTGGTAGGCTTACTTAAAAACATGCTTAAAATTGTAAATATATTGATAAAACATTGTGTTCAAGAGATAACTATATAAATTGTGTCTAGGGAAATTAAACTTCGGCTTTTCATTTTAATCATAGAAAAAATGTTTACATGTTTTATTATCAGAAAATTTTAGTTTTTTTATCACAGAAAACTAGGGTCCCTGCTAATCACTTAGCTATGGGCTGTACTTTAGACACAAACCAGAATGCTCTTGGGCATCACTATTGTCCTGTTACCAGTCTTCTGAAGAAATTTCATTTACTTATTTACTTTAGCTATTTTTTTATCAGATTCTTGGGGTTTGTCCTGTACATTCTGTCCTTTTCAGTCTCTGTACTATACTCCCAAGGACCCCAGTACTTGACTTAATTTGAATACCAATGTCAGAGGCATCTTAAAAAAATAATACAAACAAAAATGTGTAAGGAGTTTTGCCCTATTTCTTAAAGGAGAAAAATGACAGAATGGTTTCATTCACTGACTTTTCTATAAGAGCAGGCCTTAAGTTTGCTTATAACCATATTTCATATTTTTCATAACTGAGCATACTAATGTTGTGTACAAAGAAAGTTGCACTGCTGGTCACTTTACAGAACCAAATTAGTGTAATCCAGACAAGTTTAGCTACAGCAACCAGAGGTTGAGGAAATATACTATGTTAATCAGTGCTTTTTTTGTGATGGTACTGAGTACCGGTAACTTTTTTTCACAAAGATGTGGCACCGGCTCCTGCTGCTGCCATCAGTGGCCCCAGGTCCCTGGCTGAGTATCAGCACCTTTCTTTTTTTACATGATTGAAACAAGAGCAGTGACTTTTATTTGAGTTCTACTGGAGGAAGAGAGAAAACTTTCCAATGACTTCAAGGGACTTTGGATCAGGCCATTAGAGATAATGGGACTAATCATTTTATATGATTTATTCCTTTCATGACTATTGACCCAGATATATGTTGGTATATATGGATAGCATATAAAGAAGGCATTTGAACCTTTGTTTGAAAACCTGGATCCTATTAGCAATTTCCTGAAATTCCAGAAAACTCCTTAAAGCTACCCTTTCTATGCTATGGAAAACTGCATAGAGCTATATCAAACTTAAACCCTGATGGATACCAGAACTTCCCCATCCATTCCCTCTCCTCTCTCATTAGTCCATCTGTTCCCTGCTCTGCATTCTTGTTCCACCTTCTCCTGGGTACTCTTTTCCACCTTTCAAAATGCTACTCTTTTATTTCAAGTAGCAGCTAGGCTGTTCTCTTCTCTCCAAGTGCTGGCCATAATTCTTGGGAGCATGCCAGCTTCTCTACCTTGTGTCAGCATCAGAGGAAGAGAGGCAACTAGCACCAGCTTTAATTACCAAGACCATTGCTTGAAATTGTGAAGTAGCTTTGTTAACATTAATGTGCGAGAGAAAGAGGCCTGAGTACCTTTAAGCAATGAAATAGCAAGACTGCATCTGTAACTTGCTGGAAAACAGCTCATTGCTAAAGTGAATCAATGTGAAAACAACTGGAAATTTCTCAGACATTCAAAGCAAGTACATGCCACTGCAAATTTAGCTCTACAAATCTATCTATATGTTACTGAATGCAAACTGAGAAAGCATAAAAATGATAATGCCTAGAAGTAATAAACGGTACCCAATACTTACCACGCTTGACCTTGTTTCTTTTGAAAATTACTCTGATTTCCAGTGAAAAATTATTTAAAATTATTTTAACCTAGTTAGCCATTTGCAAATGTTTCATCAGTCAGGCAACACACTTAACTGCTCATATTTTTAAGTAGATTAGTTCTTTATTTCTAGGCCATGCAAATAATTACGAACTAACTCCAGCCCATTTCTGGGAGTATGGCAAACTTGTGGGGAGAAAAAGAACTAATAAAAAGAAGCTTGCATAGATTTTTTGTGAATATTCAGAGGGAATTAAAAGAATTTAAAAGAATTCCTCTATTTTTGCAAAATTTTGAGGACCTCTCTCATTTAGGGTGCGTCTATACTGGCAACTTAGGTCGACTTAAGGATGCTTAAGTCGACCTAAACAAAGCCACGTCCACAGCTGGCTTTCATTAAGTCGACTTAAGCGCTTCCTTAAGTCGTCTTAATAACTACCACTCTTTAGGTCGACTTAATGCCTAAGACAATTCCTTAAGTCGACCTAAAACCGGTGTGGACGCCCTAAATTGACTTAATTCCCTAACTCGACGTAGGGCTGGGGACAAGGAGGCCACAGCTCCCTTGTCCCCGGGGGGGGGGGGGGGGGGGGGGGGCGGCCCCCGCTCCCCTGGCAAGAAGGGAGCTGTGGTTCCTGCAAAGAAGGGAGCACTAGCTCCCTTCTCCCTGGGAGCTGCGGCTCCCTTCTTGCCGGGGAGCCCCGGTTCCTTTCTTGCCGTGGAGCTGGTAAGAAAGGTGCTGCAGCTCCTGGAGAGAAGGGCTCCCCTTGTCCCCAGGAGCTGCGGCTCCCTGCTTGAGGGGGAACTGGGCTCTGAGCTCCCCTTCTCCCCGGGATCCATGGCTCCCCTAGCCTGGGGAGCCGTGGCTCCGAGTCTAGTGTAGACTCTCTGGCTATGTATACACTTGTTAATTTAAGTCAACTTAGTTAAATCAACTTAGTATGTCTACACTTAAAAATAAAATCGACTTAAAGGGGAACTTAAAAAGTTGACCTAGAGCATCCACACTGGACGCCTAGGTCAACTTCTAGGGGTTTAGGGGGACCTAAGGGAGGTCCACAGGGGCAGGGATGGCACCCCTTGCCCAATGCCAGGGGGCTCAGCCTTTGCCCCATTGTACCTAGGTACAATGGGGCAAAGGGGGACAGGGACCCTGGCAGGGCATAGGGGCAGGGTGGGCAGGGATCTGCCCTGCCCTGTGGGGGGGCATGGCAGGCTCCCCCTGGCAGGGAGGGCATTGGTGTAGCCCTGGGGTAGCCCTAAGTCGACTTAGGGCTACCCCAGGGCTACACTGGCTTAATTCAACTTTAGAAAGTCGAATTAAGCCTTAGGTCGAGTAGAAAGGTGGTTTAATAAAGTCGACTTAATTTTCATTAAGTCGACTTAAGCAAGCTGCTTAAGTCGACTTAAGCAAAGTGTAGTGTAGACGCAGGGCACATTAAGTCGACGTAAGCCAAGCTTAAGTCGACTTAATTTACCAGTGTAGATGCAGCCAGAGAGCTCTTCTAGTCTCGTGAGATGTCCAGCCTATTTATGGGGACCAAAGAGGGTCATATAATATTTACATAACCATCCAGACAATTTGGGTGCTTACCTAATCTGATACTCTGAGTCTCAGAGGCTGGCTCTTTACTACTTTTATACTCTGCAGCTGCATTTGCAAATGAGGATGTGTATGCAATATGCCATTACTATGGAACCATGGGTAACTGAATTGCAATTGCACCCAAACCAAAAATTAATATACAAAGGAACCTATTTTGCAATTCATAGTGCATGGGTGCACCACTTGTCCTGCACTGTACCCCAATGAGATAAATTTAGTGAATGGGGATGAGTATAGGTGCAGTGGGTGACTGAACTGCAGGATCAAGGCTTTAGTTACTTGATAGTAACTAGTTACTACATTTTCACAGAAAGGAAATTCAAGTTCTTTGAGTTGCTCTGTGGTTAAGATACAATTAAGATGTCACAGGGAAGGGACATTTAATGTTTAATTTGGATAAAGGGTTTGATAACTCAAGGTAAAATGTTGGGAAATATAGTCCATGTGCCTAATTGAAGGGTATCTCTTTAAGAGATCTATCAGGGCTGTATTACTGTTTTCAGGCAGATTTAGCTGCCTACATCCAGAAGCTTCTGGAATGGGGTGTGGTAGCTTCGAGGATGCTCCACACACAAGGTTCCCTGATGCTGATGGATCAGATGCCTGAGAGCAAGCAGCTGGGGCAGTTGTATTGAGAAAAGCCCATGTGCTCTGTGTAATGGGAGAAGCTGAGGCAGGAGCAGACAGCAATATGTCTTCCCCTAACTCTGGAGCATTTTGCAGCAGAGTTTCTTTATCTATGTATGTAGCTGAGCATGCATTAATCATTAATTAAGCTGACTGGATGGCAGTTTCAACAGAAGAAGAAGAGTCTACATGGATTTCTGCTGAAGAGTCCTGCAACCAAAGTAGAGGCTAGCTGCTTCTTTCAACTCAAGTCTTTGGACTTGGTGAACAGAGACTATCACTGAGACTCAGATAAACTCCACCAAACTTTGGGACCTCTTAAGTTTCTCCTCACAGTGTTGTGTGGGCTGCTTTGTTTAAATTAATTTTTTCTTGTTCATATTGTGGAAATGGTGAATGTGGGGTTACAAAATAGCCACATCCTGTTATAAATATATATAATAGTTATTATTTTGATTCTTTTATCATAAAATTTATAAAGTTAATAGTTAATAAAGCTCATTACTTTTGTTTTCATTAGCACTTGAATGTGGGGAGGGTAATTGAATAATCTTTGTTGAGAGTCCTTTAAAGACTGAATCCTGGGTCTCCAGCTGCTTCTCTATTGGAGTTGGGGTTTATTTCTTTTAAGCCTCTGGAGAAGGGCAATGAAATAAACTCTAGCCCACCCAAAGGTTACAGAAGCACATAACAAAAAAGATGTTTAAAGCAAGGATGCAGACTCTGTGATGTCTCTACTAAATTATTATGAAGCTGCAGTTACGCAAGTGAGCCACACATTCTACATCTAGACAAATGGCAAAGCACCAGATTGCTCTTGCTGCAGGTGAGGGACCATAAATAAATGTTGGGAGAGGTGCTTCTGTGTCTTTGGAGCCTAAATCCCATTTTCACAAATGAATTAGGTATTTATAAACCCACATCCCTTTGACATTCAATGAGATTTAGGCTCTGTCTTGAAAATTGTATCTCATATGTCTCAATTTAATACAATCATCATTATATAAAGAATAACTCATTTTAGGCCCAATCTTGGAGCTCTTTCTTATCCCAATGACTTCAGTGGAACTACTTGCTTAAGTCAATGACAGAAGACAGTGCCCTTCAGATGTAAGTTTGCCTCCTCATCTTATACACAGACTTTCATGTCAATTTAAGTTATTTACGTCTGTTAAAGATATTGGACATTCAGTTGTCACTCACCCTATGCTAGAGGACATTACAATGCTGTCCTTAAAATGTATATTCCCACAGAAATTCTTGAATAAATAATTCAATTTAATTGCCTATTCATCCTGCCATAGGATGGTACCTTCTGATGGTGTTTTTATGACACTTTTCTGCAAATCTGACTGCACTTAAATCTACAGTACATTTAACCACAGAAGAAAGGTTACCTTTTCAAAGAAGAGGCCCCAAAACTTCATTTTTTTACATGAAAAATTGGAATCCATAGAATACAACAAAATCTGTGAAAGTAATAATAATACTTAATACTTAGCACTTCATAGTGCTTTACAATTTCAAAGTGCTGAACAAACATTCATTACTCTATAATAGCACTGGAGGGAGGAGGCAAGTATGCAAAATTATTTTTAAACCCATCGTTTTTCACAGAATCTATCGATAAATGTGATCTAGCGAAAATATGAAGATCAGCTTTTGACAAGAACATAAATTGCTGGCTTTTGCTGGCCTATATAGGTATCTTCTTCGAAAGAGCTAAACTAACATAGTTATTACTTGCAACCTTCTAAAGGCACAGCTGTTTGGAACTGAAGGATGACTACCTTTTAGTCATTAGACCAAATGCAGCCTGGATGTAACATCTCAAACTCCACTAACATTGCTAGGTTTGTAACTGCTCATTCCAGGGTTGAGTCTGGGCCTTGTGTGTTCACCATGAATCTCAGTAAGAAAGAGCAGCAAAATCAATGTTAGTTTAATTCAAAGACCGATATGAATTTGTCCACTGTTCTCCATGTAAAGATGAAATCCCGATCCCATTAAAATCAAGGGCATACTTCTCAATTATTTCAGTGGAGCAAAGATTTCACCTTAACTGCTTACTGAGAAAGAATCTAATTTATTTAACTCAAAGATCCAACTGTAATAAAAAAGCAAGATCAGTTTTAGTTAAATTTGTGCCTGATTTGAACAAATATATTAAATGCCTTGAGAAAACATACAGCACAAGGTAACACTCACCAAATTAGACATTTACGTAGTACAACTCCAAGTAAGCAGTGATTGAGGTTTATCGGGTCAAATCATCTAGCAAAGGCTGTCATTTTCAAAATTTCTGTCAGATGTCATTTCAAGCCTAATAAGCTGAACATCTGCTGGAAGTTGAACTGAGTTAATTGGAGGTTGATTATTTACACGGATATATCCCCAAGTACATGATAACATGACCATAGAAAATAGCCATCTTGGGCAAAGAACTTTAAAGCATCATCAACTGATTGATTTTCAATGAGTTCCAATTTCACTATTTGAATGTTTATCTGTGGTTGTGCCTCCTAAATTCACATATATAATCAAATTTGTTAAATTACTTCTCCCTGAAAGAAATAAGATTCATTTACAAGAATATGTACCATGAAAATTTTCAGACGCCGTTTTTTTTTGTTGTTTTTTATTTAACACCATTCACCTAGTGATGTTCTCTAGTCCTCCAACCTATGTCTGGTTGAAAAAACGGACCTATTAGTATTATGAGTTCAAGTTAAAGACATACACTATTTTTTCCTCTTTTTTTTTTTCTGCTTAGATTATATAAATCTAAAGATTCAGTTTCACATTTTTAGAATGGGAGGATTTATGGAAAAGACAAGTGTTATTAGGGAGTTACTGAAAAGGAAGGAGAATTGTGGCTAACTGAGAGTTACAAAGGTAAGGATCCATCAGGGGGACTATCAGAAAATCCTGGGGAAAATGAAAAGACAAACTCAGAAAGTTCAGTGGTGAAATACTGACTCTATTGAAGTAAATGGACACTGACTTCAGTTGGGCCCAGATTTCAAACCTGTAACTGTTCATCACAATTGAACCACAAAACCTCCTGGCAGCCTTCTCTGGCTGAAATGTGACAATGAGTGACTTGAGAAATATGGGAACATGATGTAGGGGAAAATGAAATCCAGGCTCACTTAAACTATTTCCATGTCTGTTCAGCGGGTATGTCATGATCTGTCATTTGCATCTCAGTTATATATTATATAAATGTACCTCATAAGGGCTTTCAGAAACACTTGTGGCCTAACATATAGAGGTCACTATTTAAAGGTTAGCATTTGCCAACATTTTTACTGTAATGATGTCTGAAGTATGCATAACAGTTCTTCCTTATACTTAGACACTTACAAATGTTTAATTCTTTATATGGTAATAGGTATATATTTTATTTTATTTTACCAGTCCAGTTTATAAATATCCTTTATTCATAACTCTTAATCAAACTTGGTGAATAGACAACACTACAGAAGATGAAAGTCAGTGTTGATAAATGAACAGCACTGTATATTTCTTGGAAGAATTTGAATTACTCTTACATCTAACTGGGCTTTAAAGACAACAGAGTCTTGTGGCACTTTTAAAGACTAACAGATTTATT
>ML685779.1:8419528-8479812 GCA_007922175.1 Pelusios castaneus
GGAGCTGGGATCCCGGGGAGAAGGGACCGTGGGGCTTCCTTTTCGTCAGGACCACTCAGATCCCGGCAAGAAGGAAGCCCCATGGTCCCGGCAAGAAGGAAGCCACGCGGTCCCGGGGAGAAGGAAGCCCCGCACTCCAGCTGCCGGCTGCTGAGCACCTGGAGCACGGGTCTTGGGAAGAAGGGAGCCCCACGCTCCCTCCTAGCTGGGACACTGCGGTCCCGACCAGGAGAGAGAGCGGGAGACCCGCGCTCCAGCTCAGCACCTGGAGCGCAGGTCTCCTGCGCTCCCTCCTGGCCGCGACCACTCGGTCTGGCTAGGAGAGAGCACGGGGCTCCCTTCAGCCAGGACCGCTCAGTCCCAGCTAGGAGGAAGCCCCGCCCTCCCTCCTAGCCGGGACTGAGCTCCAGTTCCTGGGAAGCCTCGGGAGGCTTCCCAGGAGTTGGAGTGCAGCCATGCCAGCAATTGTATGATATCCCACTCCTTCTCTACATTGGCAACACCTCCCAACTAGGTATCATCTGCCAACTTTATTAGCACACTCTCACTTTTTGTTCCAAGGTCAGTAATAAAAAAGTTAAATAAGATTGGTCCCAGGACTGATCCCTCAGGAACTCCACTAGTAACCTCCCTCCAGCCTGACAGTTCACTTTTCAGTATGGCTCTTTGTAGTCTTCCCTTTAACCTTATCCACCTTTTGATTTTCATATTAATCTCCATCTTTTCCAATTTAACTAATCATTCCCCATGTGGAATTGTATCAAATGCCTTACTGAAATTTAGGTAAATTAGATCCACTGCATTCCCTTTGTCCAAAAAAATCTGTTATCTCAAAAAAGGAAATCAGGTTGGTCTGACATGATCGACCTTTGTTAAAGCCAGGTTGTATTTTATCCCAATTAGTGTTAACCTTGATGTCTAACTACTTTCACTTTCAAAGTTTTTTCCAAGCTTCAGCAAGAGCAGATGCTCCTTGAAGAGCTTAGAGCTGGAATTGCAACTGAGGTTATGAGGCAGCCGGAAGAACTCTAATGGGCTGGGTTTCTGGTAGGTACCCTCATAATCCCTCACCAAATCAGAGGCCTGAAAAGTAGGGACTAACTCAACATTTCTCAGCCTTATTGAGCCTTAAATCCTGAGTGGACATTCATAATTAAAAGACAATATCTGTGATGGTCTGGTTAGGGAAGTGGAGCAGAACTCAGGAGAGATGGGGTCAATTCCTAACAATGCAGCTGACGTTGTATGCAGTTTTGGAGAAGTCACTTAATTTCTCTGTGGCCCAGTTCCCCATCTATAAAAAGAATGTAGTAATCCTCCTTAGTCTGTAAACTCTTCAGAGTGAATATAAGGGACTGTCTCTTACTGTATGATGTATAATGCCGTGCACAATGAAGTTTCAATCTAATCCTGGGCCTTAGGTGTTACTGTCATACAAATAATAAATTAAAATATAGTTTTCTAATAAAAAGACAGTATATATCCAATCAAAGGAATGTGAAAAAGTATGCAGAATTTAATACAATATGACAGCTGAGCAGTTCATGAGGAGCACAACTAGAATTAAACTTGTGTCACAGCATTCTCAGACCTGCCTTGGATATGGCTGTATAGCTGAACAAATCAGTGCTTCACTTGAATGCTGCAGTATGCAGACATTCTTGTCTAATGTAAGAGTTAGTCTGAAAAGACTGGATAATAGCCCAGAATACAAATATATATTCTTCCAAATGCACTTCAAAATCTGATGAAATCAGTACTGGCCCCTTGAATATGTGGCAACAGCACAGCAGCCTAGATAAACACAACACTATAGTGCTGAATATGTGTAAAAGAAAGTTGGAGCGTAATTGCCATGATTTTCCTTTGTTATTTGAAACTTTTCATTTGGATGGAGTTTAAGTGTTAGGAGAATGGCAAGACAGACTGTGCCATTCAGTCCCAGTTCTTTTTCATATGAAAATATCAACACAGCTGGTGGATTATCTTTTTAGGCACTTTGATCTGCTTTGGGAGACAATTCCACCATGGATGTTTGCTACTAAGTGATAGAACTTGTTACCTTTAATAGCTCTTAAATATGCCAGCACATCAAAACAATGGTTCCTTGTGTTTGACAAAAGGAACTGGTTTAATATGTGGATATTCTAAGGAATGTTTTATATTTTGTAATTACTATTCAGAGAAAGCATATTTTGAGAAACTCTGTCTGTCTGTAACTGTAACTCCTTCATCTGCGCAATCAGAGGATGGTCTAATAAAATGGGTTTCTTTATTTAAAGACTGTCTTTATCAGCCAATGGCTATTCTCTGTGCAAATACTGAGATTCTTCAAAAGGAGCTATATTGAAAACAACCAGAATGGCCCCTCCAAAGAAAAAAAAAACAGAGATGCCTTAATCAGAACAAAGAAACTATACCTATTAATAACCATCACTGGCTGGCAGTAAACTTTAAATGAGAAGTGAAGCGTCTATCTCTGGCCTAGTGTAAGCATTATAAAGGTCTACAGCTGTTTGCTATGGTTAAAATTACACATGGAGACTTTCACTTTGGAATCTCTAGGATTATTTCATGTCAAAAAGCCCTACAAAACTGGCAGATCTGAAGCTAGAGCCATTCTGGCCTCTGGCTCCATTTGCTCCCAGGGACTGGGGGCTGTACTAACTTTTTTGAGTCTCTTAGTGTGATCTGCCCCTGTCCTTCCTGAGCTTCACTCCCTCTCCTGGGCATGTGGAGAGATTTATGATGGGTGTGATCTTAAGCACCCTGTATTAACATCCTGCATACTGTTGTAAGAATCTTTGCATAAAATATGCCTTGAAAATTGATAACTCACTGATTACCAATATGCATATATTATGTATTAATACATAGGGTATATTAAGAGCCATGGATATATGCTGGAGTTATGACTAAAATATATTTAAACCAATCACATCAGAGGGAGCTGGTAAACAAACACCAGCAGCAGGGGAAGAAAGAGCATGGAGTTTTTTTCTCTACCAGACTCTTTGTCACTTTCCTCACAGTTTGAATAAACTTTACCTTGTTGAAGTGACCTTCAGAAGAATCCAATTCAAAGGTTTAATGATCTATAAACACAGGTGAGCTGAAGCTCAAATGACAAGCAATTGAACTAGAGAACTCAAGGATCTGAATATGGAGAAGGTTTGGAATTACTGTAAATCAAAGTTGCAGAAACTATCTGAAGCCCTGGGGAAAAATTCATAGGGAAGGTTTACAGACCAACCTGGAGGAGCAAGCATCTCAAACAGAGGATTAAGTGAAAGTAGAAAGTCTACAAGGAATGGAAGATGGGATGGATCAACAAAGAAAGCTACCTCTTGTAAATCAGAACGTGTAGAAAAAAAGTGAGATCTGCCAAAAGCCAAGCAGAGTTGGACTGTCCCAAGGGAAATTAAAACCAATAGTGAAAGCTATAATACCCATATAAATAAGAAGAAAACAAAGAAATAAAGAAGTGGGCTTGCTAAATGCTGAGGATGGAGTGGATGTTAAAGATAAACTAACCATGGCCCATACTTTGCCTCATCTTCTAATAAAGCTAATAAAGAATTTAGGAATAGTGGCAGTGATTACTGGAAATAAGGATGTGGAAGTAGATAGACATTGCCACATCCAAAGTGGAAGTCAAACTGAAACAGCTTACTAGAACCTAATCAATGGAGGGAGAAGAGGGACTGGATAAACTCCACCCCAGAATATTAAAGGAAATGGCATGCGAAATTGCAAGCAAGGATTTTTAATGAATTCATAAACTCAGAGGTCCTAGTTATGACTGGAGAATTGCTAATATAGCACCCCTTTTTTAAGAAAGGTGATCTGGGAAACTACAGACCTGTTAGATTGACCACAGTTGTATCCAAGATCATGGAAAAGCATGGAGTTAAGGACATAGAAGTAAATGGCAATTGGTATAAAATGCAGCATAGTTTTACAAAAGGTAGATCATGCCAGACTAACCTGATGTTTCTTTGACTTTTTGTCTGTTTTTTTTTTTTTTTTAAACAGAAAGGAAATGCAGTAGATCTAATCTACCCGGATTTCAATTAGGCATTTTGATACAGTTCCACATGGGAAATTATTAGTTAAATTGGAGAAGATGGAGACAAAGACTAAGAACAAGTACTATTTTTGGAGGAGATCCTGACTAAGGGGGAACAGTCAGCCACCATTTTGCTGGAATATTATGAATGAGAACATCCATCTTGAACCAAGCCCGTACCTTGCTAGATTAAAATTTAGGCTTTTAGGCTATGTCTACACTGGCAAATTAGTTCGAATTAAGGAAGCTTAATTCGAACTAACTAAAGCCATGGCTACACTAGGCTTTAATTAGTTTGAATTAAGGGCTTCCTTAATTCGAACTAATAACTTCGAATAGGGTATTAGAAGTAAGGGTTAATTCAAACTAGTTAGTTTGAATTAACCAATGTGGCCATGTTAGTTTGAACTAATTTCTTAGTTCTAACTAACTAGCCCCTTGAAATCAATGGAGATCGCTAATTCGAACTAAGCAACTAATTTTTTCTAGTTCGAATTAAGTTAATTCGAACTAACTAAAATTAGTTCAAATTAGTTAGTAATAGTTAGTGAGTAAGTGTAGACATAGCCTTAGATGTGTGTTTTCACTTTTATTTTCTTGTTGCCTTTTCTAACTGTATTCCCTTTAGCCCGTATCCTGTTGTTTATATATTTGTTTTACTCTAAACCAACTCAGTATTAGAGGGGAAAGGTGTATTTATTTCAGTGAAAGTAATAAGCTGTGATGTACTTTTGTCTCTTTAAAGGAACAAACAAGCAAAGCACACAGTTTGGGGAAAATGTGGGACTCAGAATGTATTTGGTCACCTTTGGTCAACTGGTCATCTATGTCATTTTTGCACTATTTTTGCTTCCCAATTGCATAGCTGAAACTTTGTAAATGATGTGAATAGCTGAGGTGATATGGCTACTCTCACAAGATCAGCTGTTTTTCAACATGCAGGCAAACAAAAAGCAGTCTTGGAAAACAATTCACAGTGTAGCTGGCTAATTTTTGCTCTGGTCGACTATATTGATCATCAGTGATATGTTACATTTTAACCTTGTGTTTGTAGATCAGCATAAAGTGATACTGTTTTAACAAATTCGGAACTAATGCTTAGACTGGGTTACGTCTTTGTATGGAGCAGGACCTGCCCAAATAGTTGCATAAACAGGATGGACACAGGGTCAGCTTGATCCTTTGCATTGGCTGACTTGGTGCTATAGATATAGTTGCTCAGGAACTGCCAGGAGCTTTGCTTGATACAACCTTTAACAGCTCTACAATGTATAATGAACATTTCTCTCCCTCTCAGCCCACTGGGACTGAAAGAGCTTTCTGCATCCTTAATGAATTTCTACAGGGAGCAGGGAGAGACTGCAGATTGGGGAAAAGCACCTTTGCAAATATGCTGCCAATGGAGGCAGATGGAAAATACCCTTCTCTTTGCTACCTTCATATTGAGCTTTTTTTAATCAGTGGCTCTCTCTCTTTGCTATTCGGCTGACAGCTCCATTCTGGGTATGTAGGAGGTGATGCAAATTCTAATTTTCTTTGGAACCTAGTGCTCCTATATGACAGGCAAGAGGGGTAGTCAGAGATTCAGCCCATGGGAAGGAGTGGCTGTGTATGTGCTACATGCCCAACTCAATAATCTGGCTAGTATTTGGGAATGCAAATAATTTAATTCTGCCACTGTATGGTTACTGATGAAGACAAAGTTACTTTTGCCCTCAATAAACTGCATAAAGGAAGGGAATGGAGCATGAAAATCACTTACAGATGGCA
This sequence comes from Pelusios castaneus, assembly GCA_007922175.1. Taxonomy (NCBI): domain Eukaryota; kingdom Metazoa; phylum Chordata; order Testudines; family Pelomedusidae; genus Pelusios; species Pelusios castaneus. The sequence goes on from ML685779.1 coordinate 8,425,368, forward strand.
AGTGAACTTAGAAATGAAGTTTCTGAGCCTCCATAAAAGGGCTTGGCTAGAGTTAGAAAATTTCACCTGGTGTAATTATGCCAATTTAGTTACACTGATGTAAACCACTAATGGCAACACACTGGACCAGTTCCAGCTGTGATTGGTACTTTGTAAGACTTCCTATGATCACTTGTATCCACACCAGTATAGCTCTATCAGTTCAAAAATGCCAGCCTAAGTATGGTCTAAGGCCTAGACTATATGGAGGGGCTAAGTCAATGGGAGATACGCATTCTGCATGCTGCAGAATGCGTACCTCCCGTCGACTTAGTTACACCTACTTACCACGCTGTCTTCACTCAGTGCCATTGGCTTGAAGCACCCTCTGGTCAACGCAGCAGCTTTACTCCACTTAGAAAGGTGGAGTTACAGAGTTGACCGGAGAGCGCTTCTAGGATTGATTGAGTGCGTCTACACTGGCCGCTCAATTGATCCTGCTGTGTCGATCCACGAGGATCAATGCAGTTTTTTCAGTGTAGATAAGGCCTAAGACTCATTAAAGTAGAGCAGCAAGTAGAGGAAAGGACATTGAGTGCAAGCCAGAAAAAAAGCTCTGTATACAATATATCTTTGGAAGAGGTAACATTACACTGAAAGTTTCTAGCCAGCTTGTCAGGTGAAAGGGCAAATATCATTTATACCAAAAACTGACTTTACTTCTTGACAAATAAATAAAATTGCTTTGTATTAATTAGTAAAAGTTGGTGATTAATTCATTATAAATAATTTCTGTATGAATACCAGCTCTTTTCCTTTCTGTAAATTGACTGTGAGAGGATGCAGTGCTAAAGCAGAGGACAGTAGCACTTGCCAATTTCCAAATGAATCATTTGGAATTATGAGCTGCACCGTAATTATTGGTCTGTAAACATTTGTGAGTAGTTAGTTGCCATAATCAATAATGAAAATCCAGGTTATTTAATCAGTTTTCATTGGATATTTAGGTCACGTGGCATAGTTCTGTTCCCTGGTTGGATGGGTAACACGTTGAATCAGATTTCAGGTATGAGTACAAGCAATTTCAAGTTCAAAGTCATTTTCCAAAAATATTCTCTCCATTCAAATATGAGCAGATTGGGAACAGAAAGTATTACGTAACTTTATTTAAAAACATGAATGCATGCTCACAGAAACATTTTTCATTTGCAGAATTTGCGCAGCTGTAAAGTACACAATATAGATATGTGAACAAATATTAGGACACCTTCTGTTTAAGAGGCAGCAGATACATTTTACACTTTACAGGGACTTTCATGCCTAAATATAAAAGTATAAGGTGGAAAGATGGTCATTAGTCAAGTTACTACTTTGGGACTTCTGAGACGTGGCTTCAGTTCCCTGCTTTGGCACAGACTTCCTTTGTGCCATAGGCAGGTCACTTAGTTTCCTTAGCTATGTCTACACTTGCAAGTTAGGTCAACTTAAGGAGGCTTAAGTCGACCTAACTTAGTCCCTGTCTACACCAGGCTTTCATTAAGTCGACTGAAGAAATTCCTTAAATCGACCTAATGAAAGCTTAGGATGACTTAATAAGAACCACCAGTTAGGTCAACCTAAGCCTTAAGTCAACTCCTTAGGTCGACCTAAGCACAGTGTGGACGCTTAAGTCCACTTTATTAGGTCGATCTAAGGGCAGTTAGGTCGATTTACTAAGACCCCGTTCAGGGAAACCACTTTGTCAAGTTAACCTAATACGGTCTTTTTGTAGTGTAGACATAGCCTTTGTGCCTTAGTTTCCATCTGTAAAATGGTGATAACAACACCTCCCTACCTCACAGGTCTTTTGGTAGGATACATACATTAAAGATTGTGAGGCGCTCAGATACTATGGTAATGGGGGCCATATAAATACCTAAGATCATTTTTTCTTAGTGTATTTACTTATTCCAAAATTACATACCATTCTTATAATCTGCTGGATGGGGGGAAGGTGGGAAGGGCAAGGCTCTTAGCCCTACTGACTCATATTTCATTCCATGATGATCTAGTGATCTTCCCTCATAAGCCTTTAGGAAGGATGGTGGTCTAGTGGAGTGGGGTACACGAGTACTCAATTTTATTCACACTTTCAGTGGTAACCTGGGAAATCTGTAAAATGGGGATAATATTTCTCTACCTTACTGGGAGTTATGAGAGTAAAATAAATTAATGCCTGACAGATGCTCAGATACTATAGTGCTGAAGGCTGTATAAGAATCTGGAGAAAAAGATCAAACTCAAGGACCAGGTCTCTAAATGTTTATTTCAGAAAAAGTTGTTTCTATCCTCTTTTTTCTTATTCTCAATGCGCCTCAGAGTTATAACATTCAATTTATGACATTAAAACCATTTTACGGCAATGTATGACTCAAACTCAAGAAGCTGCCCACTGAGTTGTAAAAATTTATAAAACACAAATATCTTTATAGCTACAAATAGGAATAAAAAACTCAACTGTCCCAATACATTTTTCCAATGTACATTTTCCCTATTTACTCCATATTTCCATATTTCCATATTTACTAGTATGAAAATCACTCATTAAAACTTTTTTTTTTCTAAAATTCTATTCCCCTTCCTCCCCCATTTGCACTGCTCACCTTAGACTTTTCATTTTCCAGTTTGGTTTCTTTAAATATAGTACATTTTTGTCACTACTATCAGTGATCTTACACTATCATTATTTCTATCTTGCTCAAAGTCAATAGGTATTTTACAGGCAAAAAGGAGACGAGACCTCTGCCCTAGGACTCTGAAGTTCAAATACTAGAGTAAAGCAAGTTTCACAGAATGCTACTCTCTATGGGGCCCATCCTATATTAATATTAATAAAACTGTGAACTTAAAAATCAAATTTCATCATAGATCTCAATGTATTTCACGGAAGCAAGCAAGTTTTAGTAAATTAGTTTTACAGATCTAGAGATTTAAAGTGCTTAAGGTCATGTATCATGTCAGACTTTATGACTCCCACTTCCGTGCCCTTCCCTGTTGACCATGTTGCCTCTCAGTGGATGTTTCCAATGAAAAACATGGGAACTTGGGTACAGGAGGAATGCTGTATAGTAGATTTCATATTAATGAAAGTTCTGTCCATAGGGTGATCTCCATTAAGCAAATGATCATGGAGAAACCTCTGAAATATTACTCTGGATAATAAAGAGGGTTCAAAGGCTTTCATAAGCTTTTTAACTATTCTTTTTTTTAAAGAATCTAATAAGTTTTGGCTGTATAAACTGATGAATTGTTCTGTAGAATCAATACTATGCCAGTATTGATCTTGGTCCATTCCCTTGATAGCTTCTCTCACTTTATATAGGAGATTAGTAGTAATTCTATTTGCCACTTACATGGTTCTTTTAAATTTGTGAAATAATGTACAAACATTAGTTAATCCTGACTATACCCCTGAATGTGAGGCAGGTCATATTATCCAAATTCAGAAATAGGCAAATGTAGGCAGAAAGATTAAGTGAAAAAAGACTAAGGAAAAAATCTGTGTCAAAAGACAGGACTACTTGGGTCAGCATTCTTTGCTCAGCTCAAAAGCCCATGTCTAAGGAGACAGTCTGTATCAAAGACACCATGTCTTTATTCTCTGCTGACCATGTCTTTATTCTCTGATGCAGGCTGTTTGTAAGATCACTTAAATATTAGAAAAAAGGGGCTTTGTCCTCTGCCAGTAGGATAAAGCAGTTTCCATTGATTTCAGTGTGTTAGGGTACCAGTGATAAAAGCAAATTTCCCTTTTAACGACCTGATCTACTTTTCATTTATTTCAATGAGCACAGGGCCAAACCCACATCACACATATCTTACCCTGGTTCATATTATAATGAATTGGAAATACTGGAATAAATTCTATAGACTCCTCAATCCCCAGTCACAAAGAGTGAGCCTTTATATCAAACTGCCACAACGGTGCCTATTGTCTCACATATCTTGGTGACCTATGCTTATGGAAGCAGGTTTCTTTTGACGAAGTAAGATGCGTAGATGTACAACAGATCCATGAGGGAAGAATTAATTGGAAACTTAACAAATTCAAACTCATAGCATTTCCTATCTTCTACATAGGGTATTATCTTATTTGGGAAGAATGGGAAAACTCAGTTTCTTTAGACTTGGAGTCCAAGGCTATGTCTACACTTACCAAAGTTAGTTCAAATTAGTTAATTCGATCTAACTAATTTGAACTAATTTTAGTTAGTTCAAATTAGCTTAATTTGAACTAGCATGGCCCCACTAGAATGCTAGTTTGAACTAAGCACCTGAGTGGTCCCGGGGAGAAGCGGCTTGCCGAAGGGCTGGCTCTCCCCGGGATGAGCCGCTAGCAGCTTTCCTGTCTCAGGGAGAGCCAGCTCCCGTGTGACAAGTCTCCCTTGACCTTACCAGTGGGGTGGTTAGAGGGTGCGTCTACACTTTTAAGTTGACTTAAGCTTGCTTAAGTCAACTTAATTTACCCCGCGTCTACACTACAGTTTCTTTACGTCGACTTAAGCAGCTTGCTTAAGTCGACTTAAGGAAAATAAAGTCGACTTAAGGAAAATTAAGTCAACTTTATTAAACCTTGAAATAAGTCGACTTAGGGCTTAAGACGACTCCCTAGAGTTTACTTAAGCCAGTGTAGACGTGGATAACTCCTAGTCGACTTAGGGCTACCCCAGGACTACACCAATGCCCTCCCTGCCGGGGGGCATGGGGGAGCCTCGCATGCCCCCCCACAAGGCAGGGCAGAGCCCTGCCCACCCTACCCCTATGCCTTGCCAGGGTCCCTGACCCCCTTTGCCCCATTGTACATATGTGTGCCCTCCCTGCCCCCGTGGACCTGCCCTAGGTCCCCCTAGCCCCTAGAAGTTGACCTAGGTGTCCAGTGTGGATGCTCTAGGTTGACTTTGTAAGTTCCCCCCAAAGTCGACTTTAATTTTAAGTGTAGACTCACTAAGTTGACTTAACTAAATTGACTTAAAATTACAAGTGTAGACATAGCCAGAGGGTCTAATGTGGACTCTCTAGGTCGACTTAAGAAAGTCATCTTTAAGTCGACTCTTGTGTAGACTCTTTAAGTCGACTTAATAAGGTCAACTTAAAGTTGACTTAATAAAGTCGACTTAATAAATTCGACCTAAGTTTCTAAGTGTAGACATAGCCTTGGGGACTTTTCTCCTAACCACACGATATAAGATAATGGTCAAGATTTATCTTTAATTTACAATACAGAGGTCTAGACAGAAGTGCTAAATATTCTGAGCAAAATGCAAAACTACCCAAAATGAAAAAAAGACACCTTCCATGACTTTAATTTATTAACTTGAAAATACATATAAACGAGTGGAAAATTTTACTAAGATACATTAATTTTTGAGTGAAAGTAGGGCCGTTTTTGAATTATAGTAGTTCTATATAGAAAACACGCAGAAAACCACATTTTCTACATTTCTAATCCAAAAATAATAATCTCTTAGAAATTTCACATAAAACAAAATTGTGAGGGGCTTCACATAAAATGATCAAAAATATTCCTAAAAAATTCCAAGAGTAGAAACTGAATTTTGCACAATTCAAAGGGTGAAATCCTGGTCACAATGAAATCAATGGGACATTTGTCATCAGCTTCAGTAGTGCTCACAAAGACTATACTTTATTAGTTTGTTATCCTTTTGAAGTTTTAAGTTAAAAAAAACTGCAGTACTTTCCAAAAATTGGGCATTGAATCTAGACAGCTAAGAAAAAAATTAAAGCTCCATCAATTTCCTTGTTCATTACCTTTAGTACTCCTGGTTGCAAGCTATCCAGACCTGATTCTTAGTCTACTTCAAGTTACTCTAACCTTATTTAGCATAAAGTTATCTAAAAGATAATATCTGTACCTAGCTCTTCCTCTGTTGTCCCTGGAAAACTGATCCCCGACTTGAGCAGATCGCCTCCCTCTTCCTCTGTAAAGACAGAAACAAAGTAACTATTTAATAATTCTTATATTTCCATATTCATGGGTATAAGCTCTCCATTCATTTTTAAATGACTCACCATAGGTTATGTGTTGATTTGTGTAAGGGGTGTTGGAGGAGAAGAAGGGATCTTAAAGTTTCAAATATTTGTTGCTCTTTTTGCTTTTCTGATTTTATATTCATGCTTTTTATTTGGGTTTGTAACTTCCCCACCTGGGAAATTCTTTGTATCGATAAATGCCTTTTGTTTACCTTTCACGTTGTTTTTTCTCATCTCTGCTTAGTCATAGTGATTTCTGTTGCCTTTTTAGGTTTCCTTTTTTTAGTCATTCTTAAAAGATTTTTATTGTAACTTCTCTACCTGTGTCTTAAATATTTCCCATTTTTCTCTGTTTATTTCACTGCTATTAATTATTTTCAGCCTTTTCTCTTTCACTCACAACTTAATTTTATGTTTGTGACTCTTCTGTCGTTCTAGATTCAGTTCTCTTCTCCACCACAAACTTCCTGTGTGACCTTGGGCAAGTCACTTAGCCTCACTGTGCTCTATTAGAATTTTACTTAGCAAAATACTTCACTATATTGGTGATGTTCTGAGGGTAAAAACATCAAAATTGTGAGGTGCTCAGAAACTACAATAACAAGGCCAAATATGTAAATTATCCTTACATTCCCTGTTTTTTCCCTTGACATATGCTTTTGACATATCCTTTGTTTGGTCCTGTTCTTCATTTTTTGGACTGACAAAGTTCCCAGGAAAATCTTTAAGTTAAGAGAGTTTTTCATAATATTCTTCCCCAGAGCCTGCTTTTTAATCAAAAGCACAAGTCGTCCAAAAGTAGAAGAGTGAATGGAAGTGAAAGGGGAAGTACTTTCTGAATTCTAGTGCATAGACAACTAGAAAATGGTGTACACATTTTTAGGGAACAAATATAGTGACATACTAGGCTTCACTAGAAAACTTTCTGTTCAGTTGTAACCTGAGTTGATTTCGAATTAACTCCCATTCATTAACACAACTGTTATTCTGTGGTTGACACTCAAACATTTGAAGTTCGCTAAAATTAGGCCAGACCTACTTTTCTTTTTAGGTACCAAAGTTATATAACAACCACATCTGATATGTAGTTTGTGTGGTTTAATTGACAATGTAAACACAATTACAGTTTTTGCAGATTTCAATGTTGCATTGAACAAACGTACACATTTTGCATATTTCTTGGCCTAGTAAATTTTCTGGTCTGCCGTTTTTAGATGGGTTGTAATGCAAATTAACAGATTTTCAATTAACTCCAGTTAAATAATATGACTGCAAATGTTAATTTAGACACTCACAAACATTTGTTCCTGGTCATGCTTCACCCAAAGCTTCAACTAATATAATTGATTTTACAAGAGTGGGAAGCATAGTCGAGAGAGCTCATGGAAAAGCTAATCAGAAAATGTTTAGAATCTTTCAGAAAAAGTAACCTTGATTCATACCTTTATCATAGTTAAAAAAAGTTTGTTTGTTCACATTCAACCTGCTATAATTCTAGTCAGCCAAGTGACAGAAAAGGAATCTCATAGAATTTTAAAAAATGACTGGCACATATATTCAAATTAAATTTCATTTGAAGAGGTAATGGACAACTCTAATTGAATATAAGCACAAATTAGGCAGTTTCCATGGAGACTGCATCCATGTGATCTGCTTATACTGTGTAACTCATAAGCAGAGCCTCTAATTCAGCTGCACTGAAGTCTGGAATCAAGAGGAAGGCATGACAAAACCCGAGTCCCCCCCAAAACCCAGAATATTTTTTAAATCCTTTCAGTTAGTCAGCAAATATCACAGGACATTATGAAAAAAGAAGCTTTCCTTTAAGACAGTAAGTTTGTGCACGTAGCTATGTTTTGAAATCACAAATGATGCATCCATCTAGAAACAGTAAATTATCATCTAAAAGGAAAACAGAAATGTATGCAATAACTCCTCCCTTACTAGAAGTCTTTGAAATTCATATTTACTCAACCACAAACTATACTAAGATTGTAGAAAAAATTCTGAAAACACGCTGATAAGTCTAATGTATTTTAGACAGAAGAGGAAAATAACTCTTCTAAATTAAATGTTTTGTTCTTGCTGCTCAGGGGGGAAAATGGCTGCTCCATGAGAAAAGGGAGAGGAAGAAGATGGATGAATAAATCCAAAAGTGGTCAGAGAAAAGATATAAAAGTGGGGAGATTAGCATAAACAATCAAAAAAGGATCTGCGGTTACAGCACAGGATCAGAATTAAGGAGACCATGATTGTTATTCTGTCTCTGACACATGCTTTCCTGTATAACCTTGGGTAAATCTTTTAATCTTTCTGTGCCTCAGTTCCAGGGGTATAGCCAGTCCTTGATTTCTGGCAAGGCCCCTGAGGCTATGTCTACACTTGTTAATTTAGGTCGACCTAGCTAAGTCAACTGAACAAAGTCGACTTTAAGTCAACTTTGTTCAGTCGACTTAGCATGTCCTCACCTAAATTTTAAGTCAACTTAGGGGGGACCTTACAAAGTCGACCTAGAGCGTCCACACTGGATGCCTAGGTGAACTTGTAGGGGCTAGGTGGACCTGGGACAGGTCCACGGTGGCAGGGGGCACCCCTTGCCAAATGCCAGGGGGCTCAGCCTTTGCCCCATTGTACCTGGGTATAATGGGGCAAACGGGGACAGGGACCCTGGTAGGCCATAGGGGCAGGGTTGGCAGGGAGAACCCTGCCCTGTGGGGGGGCATGCCAGGCTCTCCCTGTGCCACCCCCCTTGGCATAGAGGGCAGTAGGGGAGTCCTGGAGAGCCCTAAGTCAACTTAGAGTCGACTTAGGGCTACTCCAGGTTTACACTGGCTTAAGTCGACTTTAGAAAGTCGACTTAAGCCAAAAGGCGACTAAGAACTTGCGAACAGGGACTGCAAACAGGGGAGTTTGCGAGGGAAGGAGAAGGAGAAGCCCTGAGAAGGAGGCGAAGGAGATCCCCTTGCTGAAAAAGCAAGGGAGAGAGTGAATTGCTGACTGTGTGTGCTTGTGCTTGTGTCTTTTTTTCCCACAGATGATTTCTGTGAATTGTCAGTTACTGTGTGAGTTGGGATTGTGATTGTGTGATTGTCTGGGGGCTGTTTGTACCATTGTTCTCTGCTCAGCCCTGCTCAGCTCAATCAGCCTTGTGATCACCCTTCCCCTGTGTGCTTAACGAGGGGCAAGGGCTGACCCAGGCAGAGAAGGCCTTAAAAGCCAGTGGCTGAGCGACCAGGGGGAGCTTGCGAACAGGGACTGCAAACAGGGGAGTTTGCGAGGGAGTTCGGGGGAAGTTTATGTTTTGTGTAGCTACTATGGTGAAGAGGACCCGCACCGCTTGTGCCAGCACTGCTACTGTCTCCTCCACCTGCGCCTGTATCCAGACAGACATACTGACCATGGATATCTCTACCCAGATCCTGGCGTGGACTTGCAAGGACTGTGGCCTGCATTTCCCACTCTCAGATGGTCAGGCTGGGGAGATCATTCAATGTGACAGGTGTCTCCTGGTGGAATCTCTCAGGAAGCAGGTGGGGGAGTTACAGGAGGAGGTGGCCAGGCTCAGGAGTATCCATGCCCTGGAGAAGTTCCTGGATAGCATCCATGAGGAAACGTGCAAGGATGAGGAAACTATCCAGAGGCAAAGGACTGCTGCCACACCCTCGGAGAAGGATGGGATGGCTCAAGCAGAGGGTGGACACTGGCAGCTGGTTACTTCTGGCAGCAGACAGTGCTCCACCCCTGCTCCCATCCCACCCTCCGTTGTGGTAAAGAACCGCTACGCAGCACTACAGACAGGAGATGATATGGAAGAGGAGAAGCCGTGCACCCCCGAGGTTGGGAGGAGCACAACCATCACACCCAGGAGAAAATGTCGGGTTGTGGTGGTTGGTGACTCTCTTCTGAGGGGGACGGAGGCACCCATCTGTCGCCCAGATAAGGCTTCTCGGGAGGTATGCTGCCTGCCAGGCGCCCGTATCCGAGACGTTACGGATGGATTGTCGAGAATCATCCGTCCCTCTGACTACTACCCCATGCTACTCATCCATGTGGGAACCAATGATACTGCGAGAGGTGACCCTCTGCAGATCAAAGGTGACTACAGGGCTCTGGGAGCATGGGTGAAGGAGTTCGGTGCACAGGTGGTGTTCTCCTCGATCCTCCCGGTCAAGGAGCAGAGACAGATACATCCTGGAGGTGAATGCCTGGCTGCGGAGATGGTGTTACCAGGAGGGCTTTGGCTTCCTCGACCATGGGGTGCTGTTTCAGGAAGAAGGACTGCTAGGCAGAGACGGACTCCACCTATCCAGGAAGGGAAAGAGCATATTTGGAAGCAGACTGGCTAACCTGGTAAGGAGGGCTTTAAACTAGGTCCGAAGGGGGAAGATGACCAAGACCCACAGGTAAGTGAAACTGAGGGAAACCTGGGGGAAGGGATGGAACTTGGGGGATGCTGGGGCTGTAACAGCAGGAATAAAAGAGAGGGTAGTTGGAACTGGGGGCTGGGGTCAAATAATTGTTTTTTTTTTCCTGATAAAGTCATAATACCTCAGGCGAGTGGGGAAGGAGGACACCGGGAGAAATTGCAAGGGGGAAGATGCGACAGGAGGGAGAATCGACAGGGCAAAGTAGGGCAATGGGCCCAGTATCTTAGGTGCCTGTACACAAATGCGAGGAGCCTGGGAAACAAGCAGGAAGAATTGGTAGTACTGGCACAGACAAGGAACTATGATATAATTGGAATAACAGAAACGTGGTGGGATAACTTGCATGACTGGAGCACTGCCATGGATGGATATAAATTGTTCAGGAAGGACAGGCAGGGTAAAAGGGGGAGAGGAGTAGCGTTATATGTAAAAGAGCTGTATGACTGCTCGGAGCTCCACTATAAAAGTGGAAACAAGATGGTTGAAAGCTTGTGGGTTAAGTTTAGGGGAGAATGCAACAAGGGGGATGTTGTGGTGGGTGTCTGCTACAGACCGCCAGACCAGAAAGAGGAGGTGGATGAGGCGTTCTATGGACAACTAACAGAAGTTTCCAGATCGTCGCAGGCCCTGGTTCTTATGGGGGACTTCAATTATCCTGATGTCTGCTGGGAAGATAATACAGCAGTGCACAGGCAATCCAGGAAGTTTTTGGAGAATATTGAAGACAACTTCCTAGTACAAATGCTGGAGGAACCAACTAGGGGCCTTGCACCTCTAGACCTATTGCTCACAAACAGAGAAGAATTGATCGGGGAAGTAGAAGTAAATGGCAACCTGGGCAGCAGCGACCATGAGATGGTAGAGTTCAGGATCCTGATCAATGGAAGGAAGGAAAGAAGCAGAACACACACCCTGGACTTCAGAAAAGCAGATTTTGGCTCCCTTAGGGAGCTGATGGGCAGGGACCCATGGGAAGCTGATCTGAAGGGGAAAGGTGTCCAAGACAGCTGGCTGTATTTTAAAGAAACCCTGTTAAAGGCACAGGAAGATAACATTCCGATGTGCAGAAAGAACAGCAAATGTGGACGGCGACCAGCGTGGCTTAGCAGGGAACTCTGCGGGGAGCTGAAACATAAAAGGGAAGCTTACAAGAAGTGGAAGCTTGGACAGATGACAAGGGAGGCATATAAAGATATTGCTCGGGACTGCAGGGATAAAATCAGAAAAGCCAAAGGACAATTGGAGTTGCAGCTAGCAAGAGATGTGAAGGATAACAGAAAGGGGTTCTATAAGTATATCAGCAACAAGAAAAGGATCAGAGGTGGTGTAGGTCCCTTACTGAATGGGGCAGGCATCCTCGTGGAGGATGATGCGGAAAAGGCTGAAGTACTCAATGCTTTTTTTACTTCAGTCTTCACAGGGCGGGCCAGCTCCCAGGCTACTACACGGGGTAACGCGGACTGGAGAGAAGAGTGGCCCTCGGTGATGGAAAGTCAGGTTAGGGAACACTTAATGAAATTGGATGTGCACAAGTCCATGGGGCCGGATGAACTGCATCCGAGGGTGCTGAGGGAGTTGGCTGAAGTGATTGCAGAGCCGCTGGCCATTATCTTTGAGAACTCGTGGCGAACGGGGGTGGTCCCGGAGGATTGGAAAAAGGCAAATATAGTACCTATCTTTAAGAAAGGGAAAAAGGAGGATCAGGGGAACTACAGACCGGTCAGCCTCACCTCAATCCCTGGGAAAATCATGGAGCAGGTCCTCAAGGAATCCATCCTGAAACACTTGGAGGAAAATAGAGTGATCAGGAACAGTCAACATGGATTCACCAAGGGCAAATCGTGCCTGACCAACCTGATTTCCTTCTATGATGAGATGACTGGATTTGTGGATGCGGGAAGAGCCGTTGACGTGATATACCTTGACTTTAGCAAGGCTTTTGATACGGTTTCCCACTGCATTCTCGTTGGCAAGTTAAGGAAGTATGGGTTGGACGAGTGGACCGTAAGGTGGATCGAAAACTGGTTAGATCAACGGGCTCAGCGGGTAGGAATCAATGGCTCGATGTCTGGTTGGCAACCGGTAACGAGTGGAGTGCCCCAGGGGTCGGTCCTGGGGCCAGTTCTATTTAACATCTTCATTAATGATCTTGATGGTGGAATAGACTGCGTGCTTAGTAATTTTGTGGATAACACCAAGTTGGGGGGAATGGTAGATACTCTGGAGGGCAGGGACAGGATCCAGAGAGACTTGGACAAATTGGAACACTGGGCCGAAAGAAACCTCATGAGGTTCAACAAAGACAAGTGCAAAGTCCTGCACTTAGGACGGAAAAATCCCATGCACTGCTACAGGCTGGGGACCGATCAGCTAAGTAACAGCGCTGTAGAAAAGGACCTGGGAGTTATGGTGGACGGGAAGATGAATATGAGCCAACAGTGTGCCCTTGTTGCCAAAAAGGCCAATGGCATATTAGGCTGCATCAGTAGGAGTATTGCCAGTAGATCGAGGGATGTGATAATTCCCCTCTATTCGACACTGGTCAGGCCGCATCTGGAGTACTGTGTCCAGTTTTGGGCTCCCCACTACAGAAAGGATGTGGACAAATTAGAAAGAGTCCAGCGGAGGGCAACAAAAATGATTAGGGGGATGGGGCACATGACTTATGAGGAGAGACTGAAGGAACTAGGCTTATTTAGTCTACAGAAGACAAGACTGAGGGGAGATTTGATAGGAACCTTCAACTACTTGAAGGGTTGCTCCAAAGAGGAGGGAGCTAGGCTGTTCTCGAGGGTAACAGAGGACAGAACAAGGAGCAATGGTTTCAAATTACAGCTGGGGAGGTCAAGGTTGGATATTAGGAAAAACTTTCTCACTAGGAGGGTGGTGAAGCATTGGAATGGGCTATCTAGGGAGGTGGTAGAATCTTCATCTTTGGAGATTTTTAAGGCTCGGTTAGACAAAACTCTGGCTGGGATAATTTAGGGGGAGTGGTCCTGCTTTTTAGCAGGGGGTTGGACTAGATGACCTCGTGAGGTCCCTTCCAACCCTATTATTCTATGATTCTATGAAAATGAGGTTTAATAAAGTCAACTTAAGGAAAGTGTAGTGTAGACACAGAGTAAATTAAGTCGACTTAATTTACAAGTGTAGCCGCACCCTGAGAGTGGAGGGTGGGCCCAGTGAAATGACCAGAAGCTCTCCTAGCAGTGGTATGAACTTTGCTGTCGCAGCCATGGGGATGGCTAGCAGCTGGCGGCTGTGGCTAAAAACGGGGCAGAGGCACCAACAGTAACGCCTCAGCTCTGCTCACAGCCGCGGTGCCAGGCCATCCCCTGTGAGTGGGGTAGAAGCACCAGCGCTTCTGCTGTGCATGTGGCTGCAGCTGTGGGGCCCAGTGGCCGTGGCCGCAAGTGGGACAGAGGCACAGATGCTGGCATCTCTGCCATGGCCCTGCAGCCACAAGTGGAACAGAGGCATTGTTGCCGGCATCTCTACTCCGCTCGTGACCGCTGGCTGTTGGATGACCCCGTGGCTGCAGCAGCAAAATTAATGTCACTGTAGGGCGATTAGGTGGGCGGGCCTGACGGCCAAGTAGGTGGGCCCCGGCTCTCCCGTGACTATGCCCCTACTCAGTTCCTCATCTGTAAAATGAAGATATCTTTCCCTCCCTGACAGGTTTTTTGTAAGAATAAACTCCTGACTGCTTGAGATGCATTCCACTAATCCAGTGAATGGCAGTGGATAGCCAGATAGTTAGATTACATAAGGACGCCAGGACTGCCATACTGGAAAAGAGCAGTATTCTGCCTTGGATGGTGGTCAATCCCAAATGCTTCAGAGGAATACATAAAACTCATGTAAAATACCTTGATCTATAAGTCTGCTGTATTGGAGAGAATTACTTTTGGTGATCAGTTTATAGAATCATAGAACCATAGAAACTGGAAGGGACAGTGAGAGGTCATCAAGTCCGGTCCCTTTGCACTTATGACAGGACCAAGTACCCTCTTAAACCTTCCCTGACAGGTGTTTAACCTGCTCTTAAAAACTTCCAATGATGGAGATTCCACAATCTGCCTCGGCAATTTATGTCCCAAGAATGAAGAGTAATTCTCCTTATATTTTTTATCATAAATTTGTAACTCTTCACATAACTATCTCAGTGCTTACATTTTTCCCCCCAAACAGCTAGTGTCAGTTTAGTTAGCCTTTGAACAAAGTCAGTTCATGCATTCTACACTGATAAAGCCTAACTTAATTGAAACTCTCAGTGAATCTTGTGGCATAACCTTTGTTCGAGGTCCTTAAACAATTATTCCAACATACTGTAATTCCATTAATAATGGCATTGAAGACGGTTGTTTGGTCTAATAACATTTTTTCCTCTGAATGATTATTTTTACTATTGAAGAAGAAAATTAAAATAATCTTTCACTCATCAGTGTTTTTGCTGTTTAATAGTACTGTAGCAGGGCAGATTGTGTTGAATGCACACTCATAGCATTCTTGTGTCATTCTAGCATTCTTCTAACATTCGAGTGTCATAAAATACTTACATCCATTGCTCATCTGTCACTTTGCTTATCTTAAAACATAGAGTCAACTTCGCCAGCTGCCCCATTGCCTGCAGTGGCACGAACTCCAGAGGATTTAAAAGCCTCAGCTTTACATGATAATGCGTAATGTGAAAATACTTGATGAGGGATGAATGGCAAGGATTTAGGGGAAAATGCCATTGACAATAAAGGTGAGATTATGAAAATAGGATGACTTACATCTGAAGGATTTGAATGTAATCCTTGAATGTAATGTAAAGAACTCACATTCGCCAGACAACAGGCCCAATTACTGGTCAAGTCTCCTGCAAACGGACATGTTATTACATTATTAATTAATATAAAATGAAGTCCAAAATCTAGCCTCAGAATTACACAGCACTCTCATTGTCTTCAATGGAAGTTGTGTGAAAATCTCACAGGAAAAATGCACAGATGTCTATTTGCTTTTGTGAAAGCTGAATTTCTAATAAAGTGATGCCCTAATGCTTTCACCAATGAAAGCGGCCAAGCTTCAACTCAGGCTCCAATTTTCTGTTCTGGTGCAAGAATTGCAGGTCAGTGAGTCCCCATCTTTGGGGACCAGCCAGCAGACAGTTCAGCTACCACCTCAGCTTAAAGCTATCTCAGGTAAGCTCTAATTAGCTCCGCACTGTCTTTCCATCATCCAAGGGGCTATTCTGGCAGCCATGAAGAGCCTCAGTTTGATGAAACACTTCATCTCTACACGTTAATGTTTTTACATGAATTAAAACATATGTTCTTAACCACTGCTCATACTGTAAATGGTAAAATAGTATTTTAGTGAACATGAACCCTTTTCTGCCTCTATTACAGCAAGTGCCTCCTCTGAGACATCACAAATTCCCACACCACCTCCTGTTTCCTGTTCATTACCATATGTTTCTATTAACACTCCTTTCCCACTGATCCAGCCATGTCAACCCACTGGACCCCTCCATGGAACAAGCTCCCAATCCAAGAGCAGCAGGGTTCACCCATTCCACACTGACACCCCTTTTAAAGGCACTCCTCAGCAAGGCTCAGAATCAGTTAATTATTTTCATTACCACAGCACTGTCTGAGAGCCAACGAGACTGAGCTAAAATTGATATTCAACTTAATAAATACATTAAAAATCAATAAAACTGAGTTCTCAGCTTCCTCAGGCTCTCTTATCCATGTCTCTCTTTTAGCTTGCCGACTCCTTAGCCAGGTAATGCACTTCTTTGTCTCTTGTACAGCACCTGGCACACTGTCAGCGCTTAGCAAATAGTACATTTCCTTTTACATTTTTGTGATGGTATATCAATGGCTGCGTCTACACTGTAAATTAAGTCGACTTAAGCCAAGCTTAAGGTAGAAAGGTAGTAATTTGTGATGAGCAATTAGGACACAATGGTTGTATTCCTTATGTCTTTAATAGCTCATCAGGTAACTCCCTGGGACCATTGTCCTGGAACATTCCTAAACATTAAGGACACAATGGTTTTAACATAAGTTAAAGTATGGTTATAACATCAAATTTTAACTTCTAATCGCAATAGAATTCCTAGACATAAACTATATAATCATTCCCAGCAAATTACTACCTTTCTATTGTTACCAAACATGACATAGTTCCTATGGATTATAGAGCATTTATGAGATATCCATTGAAAATAATATCATAAATGCTTCCTAAATCCAGACAGCATCACACCCTGCCCACATGCCCTGCCAGGGTCCCTGTCCCCCTTTGCCCCATTGCACACAAGGCGTGCCCCCCCGCCACCGTGGACCTACCCAAGGTCCCCCTAGCCCCACAAAGTCGACCTAGAGTGTCCAGTGTGGACACTCTAGGTCAACTTTGTAAGTTCTCCTTTAAGTCGACTTTAATTTTAAGTGTAGACACACTAAGTCGACTTAACTACTTAGTTAAGTCGACTTAGTTAAAGTCGACTTAAAAGTGCAAGTGTAGACATAGCCAATGAGTGGTAGATACACAGAAAAGGGTACGGGGTGGATTTACACATTGAAAACCACTGGTAACAAAAATTAAAGATTATGTTGCAAAGTTTAAATTCCTGGTGGCCACTTTTGCGGGTGCCCTGTTTGAGCAGTGGGAAGAACAAGACAAGTGTGGTCATTTTGCCATTTTGCTCTATTTTTTCCTATCAACACCATTTGTTTTATCCCAATTCCTTTTACGTACCATCTGCCCACTCTACAAATGGGAGAATTCACTGCTCATGTACGTTATGATAATTAGTTAGGCTTTTCTCCTTATACAGGTAAAATTAGCTTATAGGTTATGCTAGTAAATGTTGAATCAGTCCTTGTATTTAATCAGTGCAGTTTGCTATTCTCAGTGCAGCAGATAAGAAAGCAGGATTGAAGAATCCTAGATCTCTTTTTCTAGTCCAGTCCTCCCACTTTGTACATACTGCACAGGTCCAGAAGCTGAAATGTGGTTCCACAACCTGGCTGTCTGAAAAAGCTGATCAGTCATAGAGCCAATTAAATAAAGCTGAAGGAGTTGGCTGTGTGTGCATGGTTCTTTTTCCCCGGAAGTCTAAATGAACTATCTTGCTAGAGATTGCTGGATCTGGCTAGGTGCATTATATCCTCCCTTTTAGCTGGAGCACATACGTAGAACCCACGCTGCCTTGGCACTGCTCTGGTGATTGCACTCTCAGGTCATGGATCCAGAGGGCAGCCTTTTCAAGCTACCCGGCTGGTAGGTGTTCACAAAGCCAGCTAGAAGAGTTGCGTTGCTTGGACTTCTTTCCAAGCTCCTCCGTTTATTTTTTTAGAAAATTGTGCATGCCCCCTCCATTCCAAGAGGCATGAAAAGAGCTTTAAAAAGCATCACTCTAGATACACTTTTCAGTCACTGCAGAATTTCTAAACCTTTTTGCTGAGAAAGCTGATCTGCAGCAATGATCTTAAAATGAAAAAAGGAAACTGGCATTAACGGCTGTTTAAAGAAGAACCCATAGTGTTGAGAGACAATGGGCTACATATAGCCTAAAAATTCCCCTTTTTTCTTGACTTTTCAAAACTGAAATGGTTTGAGTCAGATTTCTGAATATCCAGACACCTGTTTTATTCCCTTTCAGACTCCATAAGAGACCTCCAAAATATACACTATTAAATAACAGTGGGTAATTCATTAGGTAAGTAGCGTGAATGACGCCTTATTCTGCAAGCCAAGTATTTTTGAATCTCCTGACTAAATCTAGCCCTTTGACCTCCTCTTGGTCCTATCTCAGGACTTCCTCTCCATCCTTCGACTCTACTTCAAGAAAAACAGTATAGTAAAAGTGTTGTACAGGAGATTCTATTTATTGGCAACTCCTCAGTGGCCAACATTATCCAGCTGCTGCTAATCACAGAAGGTAGGTTTACAGGGCTGTAGACAGGAAGGAAGTCCTGGGCCATGCCTTCCCTGCTGTAGTGCTGCATACCTACCTATGGGTGCAGGAGCTGGAGCCCAGATCCTGGGGCTTTCTACAGGAAGTGGCGATGCTTGGCACACGCAAAGCTATACATCACTCTGTGCTCTCCAGGGGTCAGGACTGGGCAGCTTTTCCTTCCCTCGGTGCAGCCCCCCATCACAGAGCGGTCGGAAGAGCATAGACAGAGGAACCATACTCTGCCAGCATCTGGGCTGCTGTTTCCTCTCCCCAGTATTGTCCGGACCACAGCCACTCCTCTCACCCAGCAGCCTCTTACCTTCTGTGCAGTCTTGGATGCAGACAGGTCACTGGCTGAGCAAGCAGGTTTGCAGAATTCAGGCAGGGAAGGCATGTGTGGGCACTTCTTTCCCTGGCTAGAATCCTGGAAACCTGCCTGTGGCGGGCCTTCATTACCTAACAGCACTTCCTTCCCATCCTGCAGCTTCACAAACCTGTCTGAAGCAGGAGACTTTCTTCCAAAAGATGTTGTTAATAAGCAGCATGCATTGCCAGAATCTGAACCCCATTGACATGAAAGTCAGTGGGACAGGATTGGATCTGACAAAATTGACAGAAGTTGTCAATATCCAGGTTGATATTAAATGGAATCTACTGTAAATGTATTCTGTGCCTACTGTGCCCTCTTTCAGATTGGAACATATAGAGGTTGTTTTCACAATGATCTTCTATTGATGTTTGTGAACTTTGCTGTAGACTAAAATGTAAATAGGGAAGCCACATCACAAAACTACGTCGACTAACTCATCATTGTGTGGCTGTCATTTCAAAACTAATGCTGTTCCTTGATGTCAGTATGCTTACTCAGTCTGATAATTTACTTGAAAAACTTACTAGACATGAGACCAAATTGTGGGGCACTGCACAGACTCAGGATTAGTGGGGAATTTATGGTAATTCTAGGGCTGAGTATGTACTAAGTCAGACATTCTAGGCCTGGAAATCTACCCTGGGAAGCTGCAAATAATTTCCACTGATTTCAGTTAGAATCGGTCGTCTTTGTGGAAGAAGAATCTGGTGCATGGATTTAATTCACTTATTTGCAGGTTATGAGCAGCTACTATACCACTCTGTATCTCAGCATATCTACCTGGGAAATGAGGATAGGCATTGATCATTTGCAAGATATTTTGGGAGCTAAGGCATCATTATAAGTGCAGTTGGCTGTATGAGTCTGTCTAAAATTCACTTGAAGTCTAACTTAAAAAAAAACCCACCCAACAACTTCTTGCTTTAAATTATTAAGAACAATATGTCAAATTATGTTAGGCACAACACAATTTTTGTAGTACTGTAGCTGTCAGTACAAAGATAGACAAGCAATGTGCCCATTCTACATCTGGAGTCCAACATGTATTACATGGCAGTAAGAAATATATACAGCTTCACTGCAATCATTACCTAACAGATCATGGCATTCTGTTATTATAACCTTGTCTGACCATATTGCAAGAAGTTCATAAGTACTTTCAAACATTGCCAGGCTTGCCCCTGTTTTCCAGAAGTGCTGTCAATATAACATCTAATATCAGAGATACGCAATTTGCTGAACAAAAAAGGGAAATTCGATTAATCATAGTATTTACTGGTTGATGAATATGGAAGATATTTAATATGAGAAGGATAATAAAAGCAGGAGTTTTCCTTTTGGAACTAAAGGAGAACAGTGATTAGTGTCAGTTGTAGCTTTGATCACTTACTATAAACCCTTCAGGCACTAAATCGTAAAGCCATCATATATTTGTCAAAATGGGACTGGTTTCTTTTTGCAAATCCATACTCATATTTTGTAAGTTCCAAACCAACACATTGAAGCTTACTCTAAATACACATACCTCAAGAGTGGAGAGAAGGATGGATTGTCATTTAGATGAGACTCAAAATCTAACCTCCTTTTGCATTTTTAAAAACAGGTGGAGAATTTAAGTATTGACTGTAAACTGTGCACCGTTCCTGCTCAGAAATAACAATAACCAAACAAGGACTGAGAGGTCAGTTGCCCCTTTTGTCCTGTCCTTCAGCTTCCCTGCCCTGAGGGCTTCAGGGTTTTCACATTAGTATGGGGACTTTGGGGTCCGGGCCCTTGAACAGTCAGGGGCTTCCCCAGCTGGACTGCCTATTGAGGTAAAGGCTTCTGTTGATGTCTTTTGGGATTGTGTAGGGCTTCACTGGGCTCCAATCCAGGGCCTGATGGTAGACAGCTATGTTCTGCACTTTGGGGTGCTATGCAGTTGACCCCAGGACAACTTCCTACCCAAGTTTCCATTTCCCTGTGGAATAAATTACAGAATCACACCAAGTCTTTGACCTTCCCAGTCAATCTCCAGTCTCTCCTTTGCAGGTTTTATCAGGTCTGTTTTCCTAGGTCTCTGGCCATGGGAGCTCCTGGGCAATAGTTCCCCACAGCTCAGAGCATAGGTCACCTCCCTTCCAATGCTTGTCCCCTTATGGGCTTCCCCTTTTAAGCCCTGCCTCATCTTGTGCAAGCTTTGCAAGAGTGGCTGGGCAGGGCTGCCCAATCCCAGAGCTGCTCCTTAACCCCTTAAGAGAGAATAAGGCAGATTCTATATCTTCCAGTTGATCAACAGAATCACTCATTAAGGTCCTGATCCTGTCTGTACATAGGCAGACATTTGCACCTTGAAGAGCTGAAGTCAACTGCATTCCACACAAGCATAAGGGTTCACTTGCACGGAATACTATAAAGGCCCTGGCATTAGACAAATTTCAGTGGAGCATACACTGGCCTTTTTTCCCCCACTTCAGACAATGCATGAAATCAGGAATGAACTCAGCCTGAATCTTGGTTCCTCAGAAGAGTTTGTAGTTAGAAGAGAGAATATGTATTTGTTTGTAAGATGAAAATATCTGAACTGGAAATTACTGAGTCCCTTTAAACACAACTTCACAATATTATTTTTACAGAGTCAGCAGAAAATACTTTTGCCATAAGCATATCAGAATACATGTAATAAAACAATCTTCTTCTTGTTTTTCTTTATGCCACTTTTCCTGCTGAGAGTCACAGCAGCAGCACAGAGAATAGAACCAGACCTCCCTTTCTTCCTCAACAGGTTCCAGCTCCTTCTGTCAGATGCCAAGGCCCTTCCAGGTCAGCCGGGAGATATAATCCTGCCAGTGTGTCCTGGGTCAGCCTCAGGGCCTCCTCTCAGTGGGATGTGCCTTGTATTGTTCCAAAGGAAGCCTACCGGAGGCATACATATTATTTGTCCAAATCATCTCAGCTGATTCCTCTCAATGGGGAGGAGTAACAGCTCTACTCTAAGGGTACATCTTCACTGATGGAGGCAAATTCGCTGCCAGCAGATTGATTTATCCAAATCAATTAAGCAGTCAGTAAAGACATGCATAATCAATTTGGAAGTCGAACTAATACAACCAACCTTTCAGATGGCATAGTGCTGCGTCAATAGGAACGCATTTTCTGTTGGAACAGTGTGGTGAAGACAGCACATGGAAACGAAATTATGAAGTTGACTGGAGTTACTTAAGCTATGCAAACCATCAACGGCTGCTGAATTTTGCTGGCAGTGTAGACTGAGACCAAATAGCCAAGCCCCTCACCCTACCTCAGAGAGTCATCCCAGCTACCCTGCTAAGAAACCTCATTTCTGCCACTTATACCCATAATTTCATCCCTTTGGTCGTTAACCAAAGTTCGTGACCATAGGGGAGGGCAGAGACATAGACTGACTTGTAAATCAAGTAAATCAACCTTTGTCTGAAAATTTAGCTCCCATTCATCTCCATGGATCACTACTGTACCCGCATCACTGCTGCTGCCGCCACCCTAATCCACCAGTCAATCTCCCACTACTGCTTACCATCACTTGTGAAGAAGACCCCTAGACACTTAAACTCTTCCACTCTTCTGGACACTACAGTACAAATAAGTGATGGGCGCATAAACACCATCCTACACTGGAAACTTACTGACTGCTACAGTTACCTACATCCCTCGAGCTTTCATCCAGGATATACCACATGATTTATTGCTGACCTCAGATACAACTGCATTTGTTCCAATCTGTCAGACAGAGACAGACACCTTCAGGATCTCTATCAAACATTCTTAAAACTACAACACCCACCTGGGGAAGCGAGTAAACAGATTGACAGAGCCAGATGGGTACCCAGAAGTCGACAACTACAGGACAAGCCAAAGAAGGAAAACAATAGAATGCTACTGGTCGTCACTTACAGCCCCCAAGTCAAACCTCTGCAGTACATCATCAAGGATCTACAGCCTGTCCTACAAGACAATCCCTTACTCTCTCAAACCTTGGGCGGTAGACTTCTCCTTGCTTACAGACAGCTCTCCAACCTTAACGAGATACTCACCAGCAACTACAGACCATACAACAGAAACACTAAGGCAGGCACATATCCCTGCAACATACCTTCTTGTCAACTCTGCCCATATATTTGCACAAATGACACCATCATAGGATCGAATCAAACGAGTTACCCCATCAAGGGCTCATTCACCTGCTCATCCACCAATGTGATATATGCCATCATGTTCCAACAATGCCCCTCTGCCTTATACATTGGACAAACTGGTCTGTCTCTGCACAAAAGAATAAATGGACACAAATCTCACATGAGAAAAAGCAACATTAAAAAAACAAGTAGGGGAACACTTCAATTTCCCTGCTCACTCTCTGAAAGACATTTCTGTTACAGTACTTAAACAGGTTAATTCTAAATCAAAGCTTCAAAGAGAAACTACAGAGTTAGAATTCATATGCAAATTTTACAACATTAACTTGGGTTTAAGTAGAGATATGGGCTGGCTTTCTCATTACAAAAAGTGATTTTCACCTCTCTCAACCTTCTCACCTTCTTATATGTTGTTCCACATGGTTTGAATCTAAATAACCTGTTTGATTTGTTGAAATAGTCTGACCCCGATCCTGTCACTTAAACTTCATTGGATTTATTTTTCCCTCCTATATTATAAGTTTTCCATTTTCAACTTTCCCATGAAAGTTAATGTAATGAATATATTTGTTAGTATTTAAAAGTGCCACAGGATTCCTTATTTGTCTTCCACTAAAGGCATCTGCTCCCCTTTCATCTGGAGAGAACATTACACTTTCTTTGGGGGGGGGGAAAAATGACCTCTGATTTGGAGGTAGAATATTAATTGAAGTATATTTGTATCCAGTGATTTCTTTTTGAAGTATATTGGTTTAAATAATTTGTAGGTATAGTATTATACATTTGCTATATGCTATTCCTTTCAGGGGGAGAGGTGGGAGTGGTGGTCTGAAACTTCACATTGAAAAAGCAAAATAAATTATAGGCCTTAGAATCCATATTTTCTACTCTATGTCTTTGTTTACTGAAAAATATAAATAGGGGCATAAGATGGGTCAGGGAACTAGAACTGGACTATTAATATTATCACTTCTGCTTCACTGCTCAGATAAAGCCTGGGTTGGCAGTGACAAAACTCATTGGCTGAAAATGAATTGATAGTTTCTATTGAATTTCTAAAAAACCAACACTCATAATTAGCTGTCTCAGGAAAGGGCAAGGAGAATGAACTATTCTCTCAACCATTCATATTTGCAGGTCAAAGTTGAGTCACATTAGCATGATAGTGTGGGGAACCTTGCCTCCACCTAACTGTTAGCAACACTAATTAGAAAGTTTCCAGGACTGATATTCTGTCATTTTTCCAGGAGCAGTGCGATTGCTTTAAAATTTAGCATTGGTTTTGATGCACAGAAAACCATGAATAAGACCTCATGTTTTCAGCCACTTAGCTCCCCAGTGAAGGGATTTCCAATGTGTTTAATTAATGCTTCACTGCTGCTCTACTAGGACACTGGCCAAGGACGTCACTGTGCCCAAAATAGGCTTAGGACCTGGGCCTGTGGCCTGGGCCCTGCTCCGGGACCCAATCTGATCTGGATCAGGCTCCTGTCACTGCTGGCCTGTGGCCCGGCCCTGGATCCCTGGCCGGGGTTGGGACTGGTGTAGTACCCAATGGAAGACCTTGTGACACGATAAGTTTTAGTAGGTGGTGGCCGTTAATTAGCCCAGACGAAAAGTTAATTTTGTGTATAAGCAAAACAGATCTGGTACTGGCCAAGGACGTACCTTGCTCCCACTAAGTAGCAGACATAATTTGCAAGCTCTGTGAAACAAGAAGATAAGACTGGGGCAAAGGAATGTTGTAAAGAAGTGTGAAAAACACTTAGATGTGCATGCCTTTTACCCACTTAGTAAGCTCAGAAAGTATAAGAAGCTGACTAAGCCGCTCCCAAATTGAAACCTTGTCAGGGCAACTGCTATGTTCACTGCCACGAATCATCGTTCCCAACACTTCATGCCCGCAATCATTTAAGTGGGGTTCCCGTCTGCTAAAGGGGCATAAGCATTCGTGCTTTCCTATTTCTTTGCTTTCTTGTCTGTGTTATTCAATAAAACTGTTTTGCTTTTATCTTTTACCTTGTTTCCCGGTGTTGTGCCTACTGAAACAAATGAACCTTAGGACCTGAGCTATAGGTTGTAGCCAGGGTCCCTGTAACCTTCTTGTAACTGCTGGATTCTGTCGCTGGCAGCGGCGGGGGACCCTGGTCCCCAGCCGGGGCTGCATCAGGTCACTGCCAGCAGATGGGCCCTTGGTCCCCAGCCAGAGTCGGGGCTGGATCGGGCCGCTACTGTTGGCCAGGCCCCAGGTCCCCAGTGGCTGTCGCGGACATATCTGGCCTCTGGTAGCAGCTGGACCACGTGCCCCTGCTGGACTCAGGACACTGATGATGGGATTTGGGGCATGTACCCCATGTGCCCAGTGCCAGCAATGCCACTGATGCTGGCCGTGATTAGTTTTAATGTTTGAATTCCAGTTTCATTTTGTGTGACCAGTCTGTATTCCATTGCTACTGTAACAATTATTAATGGTTTTACTTGGAAAACAATACAATTTTTGAATTTGTGCTGTGGATTCAGAGTAAAAAAAAAAGTCTGAATGAAGTTATACACTCTGTCTACACATCCTCACCCTTGGGTAAACTTCATTTGAAATGGACAAGAAGGAAAGTTAAAATCTCTAAAACCACACTGCATATTCATGCATGACAGAAAAACATGTGTGTTGAAGCAGACAGCAGCTAAAACTAATTATAGCAAAGTCACATTCAGATAAACAGCATACACAAATCAATTCTACAATTCTTCTTCTCTAGCCTGGAGTGCTTTATCAGGTTAAAGCCAACTGCTGCCACTCTAGCTTTTTCATGAAGTCTATGAAGTCACCTCCTAAAAGAAGTCTGCTATGACTATAAGATAAAGTACCTTAATTCCAAATAGATGTGCAGAGTCAGAAAAAGCATAACAATGTCCATTTGTGATTTAGTAAAGTGCTAGTATGTCTTCTATTCAAATACTGTAAAATTTTCACCATGGAAAATTTCACTATGGGGTTTTTATTTTTAAGTGCTATCTGTGTTGCATAAGGCAGTTAAGTTTTAGCATCATCCACACTAAAAGCAATATTCATTTGATTCTAATCTAATTTAAATACAAGTCCTACCTGAATGCAAAGCTGAAACCTTCATTCCGCCACTATAATTGTATTAGGCTGTATTTAAAACTTCTTATAAAATAAGATACCCAGTCTATGCCGAATACTATATGCCAATGTTGATATGCTGACATTTATCAACAGTTACAGTCCTTTCAATATTCCCAGGCTTAATCAGCAAACAAAATTCATCTCTTTAAAAACTTCTGAAAGATTTCTGAGGAAATGTGTTAAAACAACATCAGAGGTTTTCTCTTGATTATTAATGGACAGATGTATCAAATATATTATAGCTTGTCCTCTCGTGCTATGAAAATTGACTGATTTACTGTCTAAGGTTATTTCTGACTCCTGGTTTTTGAGATGAAAGGCATGAGAAATTCCCCAGGTTGATAGAGATAAACTCATTTCTTACACAGAACCATTCCATGCAGGTGGGGAAAGTATGGAAAGAAAATGTATTTCTCATCCCAATCCAGAGACTTATTTTGCATGTTTGTTTTAAACTGCAATGCTAGGGCAAAGCTCGGCAAGTAAAACAGGTGGCCATCTATTGTTTTCCAATGTTGCACAACACACCAAATTATAATTCATGAATATGTACTCTGTGTTTGAAAGATACCTACAGTACAGATGGATGCATGCTGTACTATACACACGATAGCAGTCTTTCATCAGAACAAATCTTTCAATTGCATTTTGGGGAGAGATCCTGGAATCTCAGATTTTAGCGGGACGTTTTGGTGTTCAGAGAATGAATGCATAATCTGGCTAGAGCTAGGTTTGTGGAGCATTTAGAACCTATGGGGCTAGTTTTAATCTCCCATGCATCTTGTGTATATTTATTCCTGGGCAAAATGTGTGCCAAGCAATGTGCCAAGCAACCAAAATGTATGCCCAGTAAAACATCCAAAAGAGAGTATTAGCATTTTGTGCTTGCTCTGAATGATTGCAAATGACTTCACAAGCTGCATTAAAGTTTGGGGGTATTGGATCAAAGGAGTCATTTAATTACATTTGGGAAGAATGTTATCATCACAGTAGCTGATGATACCCATTCTCTGAAATTTTCAGTTATGGAAGAACTGGGAGCTATTTCCTCTGAAAGTATCAAATTCTGGGGGGAAATTTCCATCTGAAATGGTATTTTCTAAGAGCTCAGGAAGCTCGTGGGAATTAGGCATGGGAAAGACATGGGAATTAGGCATATTTTGTGAAAGATCAAATCTTGTTGTTTCTGCATGTGAGCAAGAGGAACTTAGCAAAATCTGACATGGATCATCAGCACACCATCCCACAGCCTCCAACCCAGAACTGTGCAGAAGAGATCCTCCGTTCTGGGAACACTAAGACCTCTGTGTCCCATGCCTCCCACAAGCCAGATATGTGGACTTGGGGCAAGAAACTGCTTTGAGGAGCCAGCCAGAGACTTAAACTAAGTATATACTAGAAAAGATTTTCAAATATAGCTATACCAAGAAAAAACTCTCTTAATGTAGACATGGTTTATACAGGTAAAAAAAATGTACTTTTGCTGGTGTAGCTTATACCAATGATTCCCTAATTGAAATAAACATTTTTGCTGGTGTAACTAAGTCAACAGAAGGGCTTATGCTGGTATACTGTTGACTTAGTTAAAAAATTAACCCCCAATTCACATTATTATACCAGCAACAGTTATCCATGTAGATATGGCCTTAAACTGGAAGGAACAGCTATGAAGTTGTGTAAACCATGACTACTGGACAGCGACGTCATTAAGCTGCTTTCGGTAGTCTTCACACTGAATGTTCTTTCCTCTGTACCGATTGGCTGCTGGCTTCAATCCCCGCCCACCTACTTCCTCACAGTTTCCAACTCTTGCCGTGCACTCCCTTCCTTTGTCTTTTCATTTAGCCAAATTCCTCCTAACAAAATTCCACCCAAAAGAGAGCCCAAGAAACAAAACACAATAAAAAACTCAAAATGATAGAATTTAACATTTACAAACAATAACAGTTCTCTCTGCTTGTATGTTGCATCCCCTTCCCCTCTACTTTGTCTTGGCTATTCAGAGGTGTTAGTACAGGGCCTACCATAAAGAGGTTCCATACTCAGTTGTCCCATAGGCAATACCATTATAAATATAATACATAAATAATCACAATTAAATTATTATGTATGCTTTTGGACACAAATTTATGGTGCTGAATATAATGCACTTAAGATAACATTCTTAAAGTGCAGTTTCACAGTAAAAAGAAATTCAGAGAGCTCAAACTAGTCGGAAAGCACTTTGACAACGGCATTTTCCTCCACCCTCTTTCGTGGAAAACAATAAGAATGAAGATGAGGGACAAGAGCAGGAAGAGCCATATAAAACATCAAGAAAACAAATACTTCACTGGTAAGTAGGAAGATGAAATTAAGCCATTTAACTCCATTTGCAGATTAAAAAAGGACTGAACTAAATGGAAAGTAAATATGACAAGATATGGAAACACAAATGACTTCCAGAATTTTGAACTAATCAGTGTACTGCAAGGGTGTAGCGATGGGTTGGCCCACTTGGCCCTGAGGCTGGCCCACTTTAAGCACCAGCAGTGGCACGAACTTCATCTCCACGGCCATGAGGCTGCCCAGCAGCTGGCAACTGTGAGCAGGGCAGAGGCACTGGCACCTCTGCTCCGCTTGAGCTGCGGTGCTCGGCAAAGTTTGTGCCGCTGCCAGCCTGCGGGGGGAAGCTGCTGACTGGAAGCTGCCCTGGCTGGGCCCACCCTGCACTTAGAACCATAGGGTGCGTCTACACTTACAAGTTAGGTCGATTTAAGGAGGCTTAAGTCGACCTAAACAAAGCCACGTCCACACTGGGCTTTCATTAAGTCGACTTAAGCTGTTCCTTAAGTTGACTTAATAACACCTAGTTTTAGGTCGACTTAATGCTTAAGTCGACTTTATTAACTTGACTTAAGCAAGTGGAGAGGGGGAGTAGCCCTAAGTCGACCTAGGGCTAGGGGGAGCCTCCGGGAGAAGGGAGCCCTTCTCTGGCAGCTTCCTGCAGGGAGAGCCAGCTGTGCAGGCTGGTTCTCCCCGCAGGGACAGGAAAGCAGCTGGTGCCTTTTCGTGAGGAGAGCCAGCCATGCACGGCTGCCTCTCCCCGCAGGGACACAGAAGCTGCTCGCAGAAGCCCGCAGGGAGAGCCAGCCTGCACAGCTGGCTCTCCCCACGGGTATACAGAAGCTGCTGGCAGCTTCGGGCAGGGAGAGCCATCCCTGCATGGCTGGCTCGCCCTGCGGGAAGCTGCCAGCAGTTTCTGTGTCCCTGCGGGGGGAGCCAAAGCCAGCCGCTTGCTGGGGAAGGGAGCCACCATAGATCCCTTGTCCGAGGTGGGAGCCCCGACTCCCTTCTTAGCAGGGATCCGTGGCTCCCTTTTCCTCCGACCTGTGGAGCCTTGGCTTTCCCACGACCTAGCCAGTCGACTTAGAGAGTCTAGTATACACTCTCTAAGTCGACTTAATAAGGTCGACTTTAAGTCGACTTAACAAAGTCAACAACTTTGTAAGTGTAGACATAGCCATAGAATCTTAGGGTTGGAAGGGACCCATGAGATCATCTAGTCAAACCCCCTGCTAAAATCAGGACCACACCCACTAAATCATCCCAGTCAGGGTTTTGTCTAACCGGGCCTTAAATGTTTCCAAAGATGGAGATTCCACCACCTCCCTAGATAACCCATTCCAATGCTTCACCACCCTCCTAGTAAGAAAGATTTTCCTAATATCCAACCTCGACCTCCCCAGCTTCAACTTGAAACCATTGCTCCTTGTCCTGTCCTCTGTAACTACTGAGAACACCCTGGCTTCCTCCTCTTTGGAGCACCCGTTCAAGTAGTTGAAGGCTGCTATCAAATCCCCACTCAGTCTTCTCTTCTGCAGACTATATAAGCCTAGTTCCTTTAGTCACTCTTCGTAAGTCATGTGCCCCAGGCAACTAATCATTTTCATTGCCCTCCGCTGGACTCTTTCTAATTTGTCAACATCCTTTCTGTAGTCGGGAGCCAAAAACTGGACACAGTATTCCAGATGCAGCCTCACCAGTGCCGAATAGAAGGGAATAATCACATCCCTTGATCTGCTGGCAATACTCCTACTGATGCAGCCCAATATGCCATTGGCCTTTCTGGCAACAAGAGCACACTGTTGACTCATATCCAGCTCCCTGTCCACCATAACCCCCAGGTCCTTTTCTACAGTGCTACTACTTAGCCGATCAGTTCCCAGCCTGTAGCAGTATGTCGGATTTTTCCATCCTGAGTGCAGGGCTTTGCACTTGTCCTTGTTGAACCTCATGAGATTTCTTTTCGGCCAAGGTTCTAATTTGTCGAGGTCTCCCTGAATCCTGTCCTTGCCCTCCAGTGTGTCTACCATTTCCCCCAGCTTGGTGTCATCTGCGAACTTACTAAGCACGCAGTTTATTCCATCATCAAGATCATTAATGAAGATGTTGAACAGAACCAGCTCCAGGACCGATCCCTGGGGAACTCCACTTGTTACTGGTTGCCAACTAGACATTGAGCCATTGATTCCTACCTGCTGAGCCCGATGATCTAGCCAGTTTTCTATCCACCTTATGGTCCATTCATCCAGCCCATATTTCCTTAACTCGCCAACAAAAATGCTGTGGGAAACCGTATCAAAAGCTTTGCTCAAGTCGAGGCATATCACGTCAACAGCTATTCCCAGATCCACAAATCCATTCTCATCATAGAAGGCAATCTGATTGGTCAGGCACTATTTGCCCTTGGTGAATGCATGCTGACTGTACCTGATCACTGTATTTTCTTTCAAGTGTTTCAGAATGGATTCTTTGAGGACCTGCTCCATGATTTTTCCAGGGATTTAGGTGAGGCTGATTGGCTGGTAGTTCCCCTTTTTCCCTTTCTTGAAGATAGGTACTATATTTGCCTTTTTCCAATCAGCTGGTATCTCCCCCATTCGCCACAAGTTTTCAAAGATAATGGACAGTGGTTCTGATATCATATCGGCCAACTCCCTCAGCACCCTTGGATGCAGTTCTTCTGGCCCATAGATTTGTGCACATCCAACTTCTCTAAGTAGTCCCTAACCTGACTTTCCATCACTGAGGGCCACTCTTCTTCTCTCCATTCTGCGTTACCCAGTGTAGTAGCCTGGGAGCTTGTAGAACCTCTTCCTGTTATCTTTCACATTCCTTGCTAGCTGCACCTCTAATTGCTCTTTGGCTTTTCTGATTTTATCCCTGCAGGCTTGAGCAATATCTTTATATGCCTCCCTAGTCATCTGTCCAAGCTTCCCTTTTTTGTTTCAGCTCACCGCAGAGTTCTCTGCAGGGGCCCAGCCAGAAATCAGGGGTTGACTATGCCCCAGTGTACTGTAATACTAATATAAAAGTAGCTATTAATGGCCTTTAGCCTTGTAGCCTGGAGGCTGCACTTGCAATGCAACATGAGGGCCATAACTAACTTGCTTATCTATTTACTGCAATTTACATGACTCTAAATTGCCCCCTGTATTGAATCTAAGAATAAGCAAAATGTTCCTTCCTGAATAAAAAAAAATTGTAACATTGCAGCCCATAGTAACATCGCTTCTGCAAAAGCACTGTAGTGCTGTAAGCGGTTTATATTTTACTTTATGTAATGTACTATAATTATGGTTATTTTGAACTATTTTTGTACCCCTTTCTACTGGTGGCTACTGACTCCCTTTTTTCTTGGTGGCGTCCACCCTATCTGCCCTCTCTTTGGTCTCTCTATTATATAATTAGGAGGAATGTGACAAATTTATGAAAAAGAAAATGTAGGCATGAAAAATAAAAGTTACCCACCAAGAGATTTATTAATGAAATCAGATTCTTCTAATGGCACTAATGGAAGCTCCATTGCTTGGTATATGAAATTAGACTAGACAAAATATAGAAAAATGTATTTTTTGAAAAACAATCTACATGTGTTGAGGAATATGTTACTAGACCTTTCCTCTCACTAATTTCTAAGATACCCAAATGCAGTCATATATGCATAATACTGGCAAAAAATGTAAAGACTGCTGAAATGAGAATGAAGCATTAGCTAAAACTTTTGCGAACCTGATGTCAGTTTGACAAAATTATGAATTTATCTTGCCAAAAAACCCACAGCCTATTCTGACTGGAATATTTTAGATAAAACAAGACCATTTGTAACTCTCTCACAAGAAACTAAAGGAGCCTTGTTCAGAGCAGAACTGGTAAAAAAATCTGATAAAACTATTTTTTCTGAATTCACTATTTCATCAAAATCAAAATGCTCCACCTAGATATTTTAATTTTGTCTATTTCCCCCAGAACACTGCCTCCTAGGAAACTTTTGAAACCTTTCATTTGCAGCTCTACTAAGATCCTTATTTGCACTGCATAACATCATCATTTTTTAATTTTTTTGGTTTGGTTTGGTTTTTTTAAAGGTGAAAAAGAGCGAATTTTGAAAAGGCAAAATGGCAGAAGGCTTTTGAAAAAAAAACAAACAAACCCAGAAAAAGACTCCTAGAAGTAGGATATACCAGTTTTGGTGCAGAAGGAGACAGAGATAGAAAGAGAGACAGAGAGAGGAGCCAAATACAATATGGGGTGCATGTCTGAGACAAGATAAAGTTCTGTAGCTACAGCAATCTACAAAAGTGTACCTTGCAGGTTGTATGCAGATTGCATATAAAGACTTTTGTTAGCCATGGGAGGATCCTGGATTTCCAAGTAATTTTCTACTTGTAGATCATCTGAAGATAATGAGACAGGCCTTAGAAAAAGCTACTAATTATCACAAACTTCTTTAAATAGATTTTGACTCTGTAGAACCACTTTTGACTGTACAGAACAAGATGCTGCTGCAGGCACTGGAAGGATAAAAGACACAAGAACAGTATACAGGAAACCAGAACCCTAACTCTCTTACATGAATGGTAACAGGACACAGCTTGATGAGATAAGAGGAGAGACTAAACTGAAGCCTGGAAGAGACTAAGAGTTTCTTTTACTTCAGCTATTCATTGTAGATTTTTAACTACTTTCTGTCAACTTCTTTGTTACCATTGCATAATGGGAAATTTAGCCTTTACAACAGAGACTCAGGCCTGGTCTGCACTACGGTGCTAAATCAGTGAGAGATACGTAATCTGCGTTCCGCAGAATATGTATTTCCTGTCAACTTCGTTAAGTCTACTTATTGCGGCGTCCTCACTCGGCTCTGTCGTCTTACAGTGCTCTCCGGTCGACACAGCCTTACTCCACTTGAGGGGGTGGAGTAATTTCGTCAACTTGAGAGTGTGTCCAGGATCAACTGAGCGGGTCTACACTACCCGCTCAGTCGATCCCGCTGCGTCGATCCTCAGGGATTGACACAGTTTTTTGAGTGTAGACTAGGCCTCAAGATTTAAAATAGTTTTCCCAATATTTCTGTAATAAATATTTTACCTTCCACCAGGCAAAACTCACATCAAATTCCTCTTTCAATATTCAAGGGACACCTAAATATTCTGACAGCTCAGTATCTATCTTTGACTTAGCTTATGAAAACAGAAGAATTTAATTCAGAGATTTTATGTTAAAATATCACCTAAACAGAGACACAACCACATCTGGGGGAATAAGGCAGCACTGGAAATCAGGAATTGGTTCCTAATCACTACTGCTACTGACTTTCCGTGTGACCTTGAGCAATTAACATAATCATTCAGCCTCAACTTCTCCACCTGTACAATTTATTTATGTGTCCAACACATAGTGTGAAGATGAATTCATGGTGCACAGAACTTACAAAGCAGCAGGGAATTGCTGCGAATAATTGCTGTATCAAAGGGACAAATCCTTAGAGTCTGTCTTCAGTTTTAGTTAGGTCTTACTCAGCAATATATGCTTTGCGATGCCAGAATGCTTGCTCATCAGCCAGAATATCTACAATGATCACTTTGAAAACAACCTTAATGAAATCTGAATGAGATAGAAGCAATAACTTAACGATTATGAGAAAATCTGATCTATCTTGCTGGTGCTCATCACTATTCATCCTTTGAGAGGGGTCATTCTGGGAAGAGTAATACCCTTACATAGACCTAGATTTTGAGTGGCTCTGGGTCTACTCCATATTCAGAATGTAGATCTGTTGACTTGCCCTAAATTGAGCAGAATATGTTACAACATAGATATGTGACATATCCTGTTTTATTTGCCTTTGTTAGATACTCAGATATCTTATTTTATTCCTGGCATTCTAATCCACTGTGGCAGAAGGGAACACAAATGCTATTGCATAGCTTTCATGGTGTAAAATTAATTTCATTCACATGCTACTTTTTATACAGCAGAACAGGGGTGTGTGTGTGTATGGGGGAAGGGGCTTTCTAATCTTATAAAAAGAGAGAGTCCTTGCTTCAGGGAGCTTACAATTTATGGACTTGATTCTTCACTGACTGAATTCGGTATGAGTAGTTAGATGATTTCAGAATATGACTTTACCACATGAAGGGAGGAGGAAGCAAACAGGAAGATAACAAAACAAGAGAGTCAGAAAAAAAAACCCAAGAGAAACAATTTTTCCTTTCTTGTCATTTAAACTCATGTCATGTAAAGGGCAAGTTTAACATGAAATATGAAAAGTGCCCTTATTCACCTCAACTATAGTTTCATTTAAGAGGGAATCCGTTTATACTTTGGCAGTGAGATCATCTGCCAAATCTTATATGCATTTGAGCTTTCTTTTCAATTTGAAAACATAACTTCAGGTTGTGCAGATATTGATGATGCTAAAGATTTTCAGCATGTTTAAAAGTAATTGAATTTTATCATTTGTACCGAAAAGATAAGGGGAAGAAATCAGACTTGAGTATATATTCAAAGGCTATATAAATTACCTGAGAAAGAAAAGATGGGTAAGATAATATTTTTAATTGGACCAACTTCTTTTGGTGGAAGATGCTAGCTTTTGTGCTTCACAAAGCTCTTTTTCAGGTGGGAACAAATAACTAGAGTGTTGCAGCTAAATACACTGTAGAACAGATTGTTATACATACAGAAATAAAACATGTAGCTATGCTGAAGGGTAGAGATAGGATACAGAATGACCTAAATAAATTGCAGGATTGGGCCAAAAGAAAGCTGATGAGGTTCAACACGGACAAGTGCAGAGTCTTGCATTTAGGACAGGAGAATCCCATGCATTGCTATAGATTGGGCCCTGATTAGTGAGGCCGTAGTTCTGCAGAAAAGCACCAGGGGGTACAGTGGACAAGAAGCAAGGTATGAGACAACAGTGTGCCCGATTGCCAAAAAATGTGAACAAGATATCGGGCTGCATTAGTAGGAGCATTGCCAGCAGATTGAAGGAAATAATTATTCACCTCTATTTGGCACTGGTGAGTCCATATTTGGACTATTAAGTCCAGTTTTGGGCCCCCACTGTAGGAAGGATGTGGAGAAATTGGAGAAAGTTCAGAGGAGGGCAAAAAAAGTGATTAGCACATGACTTATGGATGATGGAGCACATGACTTATGAGAAGAGATTGAGGGAACTAGGCTTGTTTAGTTTGCAGAAGGAAGATTGAAGGGGGATTTGATAGCAGCCTTTAACTACCTGAAAAGGGGTTCCAGAGAGGAGAGAGGCAGGCTGTTGTCAGTGGTGGCAGATGACAGAACAAGGAGCAATGGTCTCAAGTTACAGTGGGGAAAGTCTAGGTTGGATATTAGGAAAATCTTTTTCACTAGGAGTGTGATGAAGAACTGGAATGGATTACCTAGGGAGGTGATGGAATCTCCATCC
Source organism: Pelusios castaneus (assembly GCA_007922175.1). Lineage (NCBI taxonomy): Eukaryota > Metazoa > Chordata > Testudines > Pelomedusidae > Pelusios > Pelusios castaneus. Next base: position 8,461,184 of record ML685779.1, read on the forward strand.
TTAGAGGTTTTTAAGGTTCAGCTTGACAAAGCTGTGGCAGAGATGATTTAGTTGGTGTAGGACCTCCTGAGGTCCCTTCCAACCCTAATCTTCTATGATTCTTCTATAGCCTTAGACCAACATTGGCTACAACAACACTGGAACAAAATATAAAATACATGTTAATTACTGGGGCATTCTGGGGTTCAATCCAGACCAAAAAGGGGTTCTGTCACCACCCGCCCTGTAAACCTGGCAGCCTTTGTATCATGCAGCTTTGGTTCAGAGCCTTGACACCAATCACATATTCACAGCCTCAATCTAGGCTTCCACCAGCCTGGTTACACCTTCCTGGCTGATACCAAAGCCTTCTCAGTCTCAGCTTTTTCCCCAAAATATCTTTCTCTACTGTGCCCAGCCTCTCATATTGTTGCACTCACAAAACCTTATTAAGTTCACTGCACCTTTAAACAAAGAGTACACAGCAGTTTATTAACTTAACTTGGATTGGCAAACCTCCTGCTGCAGTGACAGCCCTGAGTTGGTTTATGGTAAAGGTGAAACAAGCTTACTAATAAAAGGACAGCGAGTTAAGTGAGTCCAAGTATAAGGAATAAGGAGGGAAATGGTTACAAAGAAACTGAAGTACATGTACACGTCTAAGATTAAAACTCAACAAACTAGTCCTTTGCAGAAAGAAGTTTATCTCACCATAGCCATTCTTCTAGGATAGTGCTTCCCAATCAGTGGCTGCATCTACACTTGTAAATTAAGTCGACTTCAGCTTGCTTAAGTCGACTTAATTTACCCTGCATCTACACTACAGTTTCCTTAAGTCGATTTAAGGAAAATAAAGTTGACAATGAAAATTAAGTCGACTTTATTAAACCTAGATTTAAGTAGACTTAAGGCTTAATTCGACTTTTTAAAGTCGAATTAAGCCAGTGTAGACATGGGATAGCCCTAAGTCAACTTAGGGCTACCCCAGGACTACACCAATGCCCCCCCCTGCTGGAGGAGCACAGGGGGAGCCTGGCATGTCCCCCAAAGGGCAAGGCAGAGCCCTGTGTGATGCTGTCTGGATTTAGGGAAGCATTTATGATATTATTTTCTATGGATATCTCATAAATGCTATAATCCATAGGAACTATCTCATGTTTGGTATCAATAGAAAGGTAGTAATTTGCTGGGAATGATTATATAGTTTATGTCTAGGAATTGTCTTTGGATTAGAAGTTAGGAATTTGGTGTTATATCTATACTTTAACTTGTATGATTTTGTGGAAACACCCGAGACAGACTGTCTACAACCATTGTGTCCTTAATGTTAAGGAATCTGCCAGGTGCAATGGGCCCAGGGAGTAACCTGATGAGCCAGGACACAATGGTTGTATTCCCCACCTAGGCCAGTTGGCCCTGGGCCCCGCTCCTCCCACGGGACAGCCCTGCTTAGGGGGTCTCTCCCCATCTCTGGATAGTCTAGTAAATCTTTGAAATGTATTCTTCTGAAGTATTTCTCCAGATAAAGTTCCTTTCCCCTTCTGGGTGGACATGCCATGCTGGCTGGTGTAGGTGCCATGCTCCATCTCTCCCACTAGTGATTTTTGTAGTGCTAATGAGGGTCCTGTTAATTCCAATACGCTGTCCTTGGACACACTTGGTTTGAGCTGTTAGTCCCTTTTCTTTGTCTAGAAAAAAACCTGTTTATCAACTTTTTACTCACATATTTCCAGAATAACTGTGTAATTCTTTGTAGCTTAACCATATGTAAGACATGCAAGAATATTAATGATCAGTGAGTTATTAGTTTTCCAGTGATACATTACATGCCACTTTTTGGATAAATATCATGACAACAGTGTTAGAGATGTAGTGAATATGTCAGGCCTCGTATGAGCTGCTGACACAGAGAAGCTTCTGTGTTACAGTTACTTCTGAGACCTTCTGAAGCGTCAAACCGCTATGGTCCCATGTGACAGGGTGCTGCCAGGTTGGTTCAGCCCCTGCCACTGTGGTCCTCCTTAAATGATCAGTGCAGGCTGTGTAAAGCCTGCCCAGGTGAGCTAATGAGGAGCAGCTGTGGAGCTTGCTATGGACGGGCCCTTTAAAACTCACCAGAAGAAAGTGCAGTGGGGAGCCACAAACAGCCAGCCTAGAAGGAAACTACTGCAGAAGTTGAGTTTACCCTGACTTGTTGCTGGGCTGTTGAACTGTATATATGTAAACTAGGAATTGGTAATGGGTTACATTAGAGAAACAAAAAACACACTGATGGGAGCATGAAGCTGGTGTCTGTGCCTGATTTGGGGAACAGAGGACCAGAACAATGGGGGAAGGGGGCCTGTGTGAAACTGGTACACCCCATATTTCAATGGTATGTGAGTTAGACACTTTATACTTTTTTGAAGGAGACAAACATCTTGAATTGGCCATGGGTAGAATGCATCATCTGTAAATATTATACATGCTTCTGTTAGTCCTAGACTATGCTGCTCTGGACTAAAGCCTGTTTCCATGGCATCATTTACTTTCTGGTCTACATGCTCTGTGTACATTATTTAAAGCCTTATGAAATGCAAAATATTTCTCCATACTGAAACTGAGTCATCATAAGCTGAGGGAAGGAGGAAACAAATAAACAATAAACTATATATTATTCCTCCACCTCGACCCTGCCCCACAGGTCACTGTCTTTTTTTAAAGGTTTTTTTTGTGTGTTTGGTTTTTTTTTGTTTTTGTTTTTCTTTTTGGGGCTTTTTTAACTTTCAACTTGAGCCTACCTTTATCCTACAGGAAGGGTCCAGGCACTCAGGTTTCTCCCAGCATTACTATATTGTTTTAGGTTTTAACTACACTATGTTGATACACTATATAGACGGTACAGGATATATGATTAGCAAGGGCTTTGAGTTCTGATGAGATGGCATGGTGATGAGAGGCAGTACCTAGCAGCAGATCTGTAGGAACATCTAGAGCCGCAAATAGCATTTACTGTCACCCAGAGCATATTATTTAAAGATGTAGAGCTCTGAGAAATCTTGTTTATTCTTTACAGGATTGCTTTTCCCTTTGACGCTACGTTGTTGAAAATAGAATTAGTTTTTATTTGCATTATTATTAGTTACTGATGTATGAAAGCCATATATGTTTCTTTATTTCACCTACATTAACTCCATGCCTTTCCTATAAATAAAAGTGACTCTCTAGTCTCTAATTTTATAGAGTTTATACTGGAAAAAAAGAAGATAGACTTGCAGTCTATCCTTTGAGATCAGTTTGAAATAACCCTATGATCCACTCTTCTCTGGTTCTATATATTTACAGATAACATGCTATATTTTCCATTTCATTTACTGACAAAGTCGGATTGTGCCCATGAAAGGTCATGATATAAATATATGTGTTGGTCTTTAAGGCTATGTCTACACTGGCAAGTTAGTTCGAATTAAGGAGGCTTAATTCGAACTAACTAAAGCCATGGCTACATTAGGCTTTAGTTAGTTTGAATTAAGGGCTTCCTTAATTCAAACTAATAAGTTCGAATAGGGTATTCGAACTAACTAGTTCAAATTAACCAATGTGGCCATGTTAATTTGAACTAATTTCTTAGTTTGAATTAACCGGCCATTGAAATGAATGGGGATCGCTAATTCAAACTAAGCAAGTGCTTGCTTAGTTCGAACTAACATTCCAATGTGGCCATGCTAGTTCGAACTAACTAATTCAAACTAATTTTAGCAAGTGTAGACATAGCCTAAAAGTGCCACAGAACTCCTTGGCTATGTCTACACTAGAAAAGTTAAGTAAACTTTATTAAGTCGACTTAATAAGTTCGACTTTAAGTCGACTTAAAGTCGACTTAACTTTTCTAGTGTAGACATAGCCCATTGTCGACCTTATTAAGTTGTCTTAATGCTTTAAGTCGACTTAATAAGGTCGACTTAGGCGCTAATCCCCGTCCACACTGGCTTTAAGTCGATATAAGGAGTCGATTTAAGGCTTAAGTCGACATAAAACCAGGTGTTATTAAGTTGACTTAAGTTTTCCTTAAGTCGACTTAAGGAAATTCTTAAGTCAATTTAAGAAAAACCCAGTGTGGACGTGGCTTTGTTTAGGTTGACTTAAGCCTCCTTACATCGACCTAACTTGCCAGTGTAGACGCACCCTTGTTAGTTTTGCTGAAATAGACTAACAGGGCTACCCTTCTGGAACTTAAAAACTGAACACTACACCTTTCCTCAGTTTTCTCAGCCCTCCTGAGAACCCATTAGTATTAGTCAGCATCCTTCAGGGAGTCCAGGATCATTCTGCAACCACTTGTCTTTTGGGTTTTCGTCTGGTCCTTGCTAGAGAGACTCTTAACACTTTGTCATATCTTGTGTCTTCCTATCGCCTCCTCGCCCCCCTAGGCTGCTTCTATTCTCCAGTCTTCTGTGTTCATAGATGTGGATAAAAACACATAAATAGTTTTTGATCAGTAATATATACAGTTCTTTTAGGGCTGCTAACTCTGCCCTAAGCTAGAGAAGGTTGTTTTCCTCTTTGAGGGGGTCAAAACAAACACATGTTGTGGCACCTGTATTGTCTGTTAAGTATCCATGATGGTGCTGTCTATAATTGTGCCTGCCTTTCTGCAGCTGTACACAACCACTTAGAACTCTGTCTTGTCTACACTTGACATAATTTGCTTGCCTCGCTATAGAAGTAAACCCCATGGTGAAGATGCAATTTGTGCTGGGGATACGTTTATATTATAGTGACACAGTCACAGTGTAGTGTTGTAGTGTAAATGCTTCCTGAATCAATATATGCACGTCTCCAAGAAGCATTACCTGCACCTACAGTGATGGTTAGGTTGACCTCACTATACATCACAGAGCACAAAATTTTTCATAATGTAGATAGGTTGATTGAATTTTTAGGCCTAGATCAGGCCTGGCAAAAAAAGAGTTATTTTGCTGATATAACTTAAACCAGTTTCCTGAACGGATTAAGCTATACCAACAAATGGATTTGTTTGCTGATACAACTGTGCTTTCATGAGGGCTTTTACTAGCATAGCTATGTTAGTCAGGAGTGACCAAGACAAAAAAAATCAACACCTCTGATTGACAGCTATACTGTCAAAACTTACACAGTAGGCCATGCTTGAGAAGTTATGCATGTTGCTCTGCTGAATTGGGATTCCAGTGTTCAGTCGTGACATGGTCCCTAATCTTGATCCCATTTAAATCAATAACATTCCATTAACGTCAATGCACAGAATTCAGGCATTAAGTATCTTTCACTTCCATATTCATTCAATATTTATAGCCATATTCATTCTTAGTCCCGAATTGTCTTGGTTATGGGATTTAATTCAGAACCACTTTTAACATTCTTTTTTTTAAACTATCCTGAAATTGATGAATCAATTATGAAGAGTCTAAATGCTTTTGAATTCCTAAATTTACAGCAATATATACATCTCAGAATATTAAACTACACAGTAATTTCAAGTACAAAAGTGTCTGTTCTCTTAAAATTGAAATATGGTGATTTTCACAGAAAAATACTTTTGAATTTCAACATATGGGAAAGTTATTTGTTAAAACTCAAGAAATTCTATAGCTCTACCAATGACTCCCTTGATGACTACCATCCAAGATGTCCTACCACATTAAATCATAAAATACTACAGTATATTATTCACAAAACCCATGACTTCACAACAGTTAACAAACTCCTTACTTATGTCCATTGATTTTCCTTGTCCCTTGAATTTCAGATTAATTTTTTTGCTTAATTGATTTTGTAAATCTTGAAATGATATTGTCCCAGAAACTGTGATGAGCAAACAGTGGCATGTTGCCCAACTGCAACATTTTTCAAACATAATCCCTGTGGGCTATCTCGAAATAATAACAACAATCCCCACTCTTGGAAAAAACCAAAACCACAAACATTTCCAGCAGAGTCTCTTCCAGGTATTCCTTCTCTTAATGTTTCAGAGGATTAGCAACTGCATAAATACACATATTTTTACATAATTTAGTGATACAACTGCATGATTATCACACTGACAGTTTCTGTGAAAATATATTTGCCTTCAACCATTTATTTTTTCTATAATGAAAATCCTGGCAATTTTATTCCATTTGGCACAAAGTTAGATATTATTCACAGGCTGCAAAAAGCAAGAGAGCATACTTACTCCACTATTAATGGTGTAGCTTTTCCCCACCATGTTTACAAGATCTCAGCTGTGCCACAGCTGATACTAAAGTATTGCTAAGGAAATCAAACAATATGAATAAGCAGCTTTTCTCCCCCTTTTGGAATATGTCAAGGAAAAGATGCTTTAATACAATTTCCTTTTATTCTTCACAGCAAACCATATTGGAGCATATGACAAACATCCTGAAGATTCTGATAAAATGTGATTCCATCTTACACTGTATATTGTATTAGCATGTGTCCTCCACTTCCTTTCTTATTTTTTTTCCTTTACACTTTATTGTTTCCTAGTATTATAAAATTGTAATTAAGGGGGAAAAGAAAAAACTTTCTTCCTCTACATTCTTCTACTCTTGTAGACATGGATGAATCTACATAATTACAGCCTATTTGCCATGATTGGGATGTGGGTCATCTGCTAATGGTCACAGTAGAGCAGGGCCTGGTGATTGGAGCAGGAGTCAGAACCAGGAGTCAAACCAAGGTTTCAGACCTGGAGTCAGAAACAGGAGTCAGGCCCAAGATCAGAGCCAGAGGTAGGTGTTTAGCCAGGGATCAGAGCTGTAGTTAAAGATCAGGAGTCAAGCCATTATTCCCTTCATGTTTAAATAATGGATTTGGACCAGTCAGAGGTCACTGGGGGCTGCCTATCAGGATAGTATTTCCTGTGATGCTTTGTTCCATGGGGTTCATAGTGCATAGATCATTGCTATCTCATGTACAGGGGTGTGGAAGTGTCAATAACAAAGAGCTCTGCAGTTATTGGCTGGAACTGGCTTCCAGTTCTCTGTATCCTGACACCGCTTTACCTCTGGGAATTATTGTGTATGCATATTACTCTCTTGATGATTACATCTGTTTTTTTTTAAAAGGAAGGATGAGATAAGGAAGGATAAGAGGAAGGATGGTCCAGTGGCTAGCCTAGGACTTGGAAAAACTAAGTTCCTTGTAGGGATATAAAAGTGTAACTGTTTAAACCTTTACATGGTTTAAACATTTTACCATTTAAATGGGGGGGGGGAAGTGGCAGCTGGGAGGGGTTCAGCTCCCCAGTGCCCGCCAGCAAGAGCAGCAGAGCAGTCTTGCTGGTGCGGCAGCTTGGAGTTCAGTTGGGGGAGAGGCGTATTTGCAGCGGGGCGTGCTCCCCATGAGTGGAAGCACAGGGTAGCCGCAGCGTGGGGCTGGCTGCGGGGGAGGCACAGAACCCAGTATCTGAGTGTGGGGAGTACACAGCTGGACTGACTCGGGGGGGGGGGGGAGAGTCAGAGAGGCTATGTCTACACTTAGGGATTTAGGTCGACTTAAATAAGTCGACTTAAATAAGTCCACTTTAATAAGTCGACTTAGAGAGTCCACACAGGACTCCTAAATCAACTTAAAGTGGGCCTTACTAAGTCAACTTACAGAGTCTATAGTAGACTCTCTAAGTCGACTAGTTAGGTCCAAGGAGAGCCAGCAAGCCACGAACTGCCCGGCTCCCTTCTGGTCGGGACTGCTCAGGTCCCAGGCAGAAGGGAGCCCTTCTAGCCAGGACCCAGTGGTCCCAGGGAGAAGGAAGCCAGCAGCTCCCCTCTACCTGGGACCCTGCGGGTCCCAGCAAAAAGGGAGCTGCCGCTTCCTTCTTGCTGGGACCCGCAAGGGTCCGGCTACAAGGGAGTGCGGGCTCCTTTCTGCTGGGACCCCAGAGGTCCCGGCTAGAATGGAGCCCTGTGGCTCCCTTATGGCTGGGACCGCGCTCCAGCTGCCGGGCAGCCCCCAGCTGGAGTGCCGCCGTGTCGGCAAGTGCCAGTGCTCCAGCTGCTGGGTAGCCTCCCGGGTCTCCCCGCCAGCTGGAGTACTGCAGTGCGGGCAATGGCTATTTGCGGGGGCCCAGGACTGAGAAGGGAGCGGGATGAGCCACTACCAGCATCCTGGGGAGGAGGGAGCAGGGGCTTCCTTCCCCCCAGCCCTAAGTTGACTAAGTCGACTTAGGGAGTGCACACTGCTTAAGTCGACTTAAGAAGTCAACTTAAGCATTAAAGTCGACTTTATAGTAGGTTTTATAAAGTCGACTTTAAATTTCCTTAAGTCGATTTAAGGAAACGCCAGTGTGGACGCAGAGTACATTAAATCAACTTAAACCTGCTTAAGGCAATTTACTTTATTATTGTAGACGTACCCAGAGAGCCCAGCATTGGGATAACCACAGCTGGGTTAGCTCCCTGTAAGTGGGGGAGGGGGCAAGTATATGGGGGGAGGGAGGGGAGAGCGGAGCTGAAGCTTGGCTGGTTGGGGGAGGGGAAGGGAGGCATGGAACCCAGTGCAAGGGTAGCCACCGCTGGCCTGTCTCCCTGCCAGTGAGAGCAGCTGGCCACAGGGCAGCTCTCTCTGGCCAGTAAGCACGGAGCCCAACGCAGGGGAGAGACATAGCTGGACTTGGCTCCCTGCGAGCGGCCAAGGCATGGAGCTCAGTGTGGGGGTTGGGAAGGAAGGAAGGTGTTTGGGCTTAATCCCCTCCGCCCCACCAGGTTTTGCACCTCCCCATCACTTGTGAAGTTCAAAACCCAGCTGTGACTATTCCTCCCCACACCCTTCTAGGCTCCATGCTTCCACATCAGCAAAGGCAGCCCAGCTGTGGCTACCCTCCCCACCCCCAGCCTTTTAAATTAAACTAATTTTTACATCCCTAGTTCCTTGCTTTGCCATAGACTTCCTGTGTGAATTTGGGTAAGCCACACTCTCTCTGGGACTCAATTCCCCATCAGTAAAATGAGGCTAATACCTCATAGGCTGTAAGGACATATATGTTAGCAATTGTGAGTCACTTAGATACCATCATAATGAAGGGAGGGCAGAAAACGACCATAGATAGAGAGGTTTAACTAAGAAGAATATTCATCCCTTTATGTAGTTTTATAGGGGAGAGGGAAGTCTGACAAACCAATCTATTATATATATCCTCGCCCGTCATCTTTTCACTCATAACATCCACTCAGTGCCTACAGTTGAACATGCAGCTCAAAACTCCTTACAGATTTCCTATTTGTGGTCTAAGTGTGTTTAAGAATGGCCAGAATGTATGAGTCACCTCTCTGATCCCAACCTTGAGTAAAGTCAAGCAATAAATAAAGTCTGGGAAACGGAAAAGACAGAGGCAGCAGAAAGGCCAGTCATTTTTGCCGACTTATGTAGTCTTTACTCAGTTTTCTGTTACAGTGGAGAATGCTGTTACCTCTTTGGTCAAGGAGAAAGCTGAGATTCAGGGTCTTGTGGGATGGTTTCTGAGTGGATGGCAAATTCATGCGATGCAGTCAGGTTAGTCTTTGATGTAATCTATCTGTTTAAAATATACACTAGTGCTGATTCCTGGAACCACAGTAGAACTCTAGAGCAAACACACTTATGCACGAAACCCAAGCCAGACATTCCAGCCTGTGCTTAAGAAGCCGTGGTCTCTCAGCCTCAGCTTCTTTTCAGCACCACATTGCAACTGTTTCTCTATCTAGACTCACTCAGACTCCAACTCAAGACTATTTCCAGCAGCTTAACACACAGTCTCTTTCCAAGATTGCATAATTTTACATTATTGTTTGGATACAGACTCCAATTGACTGCTTAAACTACACCTTTAATAACCCTTTGGAGGTGGTGATTGTATATCATTTCAACTTTCTACAAGGAGTTTTGCCTTGACTGGCAAAATATAGGAGTGACAACCATTATAAGTGGCCATTAGCTATTTAAAAACAATGTATTATCTTGGAACATGCCTTTCTAATACACCCATAATCAGTGTTTAAGTGGTATAGGACAATAACTGCTTTATTCAATTTCCAAAGATGATGATGAAATCTTACCTAAAGAAAAGAGATTCAATATAACAAGTTCACGTACAATGCATTATATGTAGAGCTATTGTCTGGACACACTTATGCTATGCCTTTGGATGCGCTAGCAAAACTCTTGTAGAAGTGGATGTAGAAGTGTAGAACTCTTGTGTGGTGCTCAGTGCTGGATGGGATCTATGTTGCCCATCTGCTGCTATAGATATATACACAGAGACTACACTCCTTTTCTCAGCTATTTTTGCCTGATTGCCACCGCTTATGTCTTTATAAAGAAAACCTAACAATACAATTACTCAGTTTAGTGAAATAGTGTAAAAACCCATAATCCTGGAAAAACTGGGGAAAGTCTCAACAGCTTGCACCAGTGCCTCATATAGATTTTATAATGTTTCCCATCTTTTACTAGGATTTTTTTCCTATATGTAGTTTCTCAGGAAGACACTGCACCTCAGAAGTGGCAGAAATACCAAGTGATGCAAAGGTTGCCATGGAGAGAAGATATTTTTTAACTGAATGGCAAAGTGCTGCAATACATAAAATCTGCATAACTTGTTAATACACCGGTTACCACATCCTGGTACTGCAGTAACATGTAGCCTGTCTTGTGAAAAAGCAGAGTATGGAGCTGTGCCTCATTTTCAGTTGTGGCCATTTCTTTTTGGGCTAAGTGTTTCCTTGGGTGCATGACTGAAACATCCATCAAGGCAGGATTCGAAACAGTCACCCAGATTACCTTTTTTACATGATACAAGAGCAACCTAAATTGGTTCTACTGCACATGCAGTGTGACTTTTCCAGGGGCATGGAGCATCCTCTTTTATCTTTGTATGTATTTATTTAGGAATTATGCCTCTGGCACATAGAATCCTTTCTGGCTCTGTAGAAAGCATCCAATTTGAAGGTAAACATTTACAATTATGTCAAAGATGCAACTGAGTTTTGGCACTTTAGCAATAAATCTTAGCATGTCAAAGACACAACAGAATAAGGTACATAAATATACTGAAGTCATTGTCATCTCTACTTACTACATCTGTGGTCAAAAGAGCTATACACATTTGCTAGTGAATGGAATAATTGATCTCTTTGTGCTTCTTACATCTTTCATGTTCAAATTTTTTAACAAGGAAATGGGACATATATGTGAGTTTCGTTATTTTTAATGATGAAAGGGTAATTACTTCCTCATAGTCAATCCCCACATTGGGAGTGCTCACACTAATATAATCACCTCTATTATTTCTTTTGTGAAGGCTCAGTTCATAAGGATCCTAAAGTTCAAATGCTTATCTAACCTCCAAGCTATTGAGTCCTGTGTCCTCAGTCTTTCCTTCCCTGAACAGCCGCACATATGACTGTAGAGCCTACTGCACATTAATAGGCAGCACAATCTGGGCAGATTCCTAAATGTGGCGATGAAGAATGGGCTACTCAGTCACTTTCTGTTCCATTTGCACTAGAAAAGACAGGAGCAGGCCACCTGATCCCACAGTTAAGTGAAATAGAGGGGACAAAAGAACCTTTCCCAGGCATGATAGAAGTTTTCTGTTCAAGCTGAGTTTCACACTCTTCCACATCTGGAGGAGAGATAAGAGAACATTTCAAACTTGTCCCCTAAGTAAGTCACTCTTCTTGCCTCAACTACTGTCTAATTGGTTTTTGCCCTGCTTCACAATGACTTCGTCTCCAGACTGCTGCTTACTCTTTTCCAAGTAATGTACCCTCTCCTGTGAAGTGTACCCACTTCACCTAGGGGATCCCTTAAATCAGTGGTTTTCAAACCATGGGTCAGGACCCAGTACTGGGACGCAGACACTGAGGCTGCATCTACACTTATAAATTAAGTCTACTTAAGCAGACTTAAGTCGACTTAATTTAATCCATGTCTACACTGGGCTTTCCTTAATTCGATTTAAGCTGCTCCTTAAGTCAAATTAAGGAAAAACTAGTTCAAATTAATAACACCTCGTTATAATTCAAACTAGTGTCTAAGTCGACTATAATAAGTCGACTTAGCCAGTGTAGATGCCCTAAGTCGACTTGGTCAACTTAGGGCAGGGGGACAAGGGAGCACCACATGGCTCCCTGGCAGAAGGGAGCCACTGTGGCTCCCTTGTCCCCTGGGGAGCCCCTGCTCCCTTCTCCCCAGACTCGCGCTTCCCTGCCAGAGGAGCCGTGATCCTGGGGAGAAGGGCTCCCCAGCCAGCACGCCAGTGGGAGGGGATCCCCCGCTGGAACCCTGGCTGGAGAGCCGAGGAGGTGGGCGGCTGGTCCCGGCAGAGCCGGAGGCTTCCCGGCAGCTGGAGTGTTGGCAATTGCCGGCACGGCTGCCCTCCAGTTCCTGGGAAGCCTCCAGAAGCTTCTTGGCAGCTGGAGCACGGGCAATTGCGGCACGACGGCATTCCAGCTGGCAGGAAGCCTCCGGGGGCTTCCTGGTAGCTGGAGTGCGGTCCAAGCCAGAAGGAAGCTGCAGGGCTCCGTTCTGGCCCGGACTTCTGGGGTCCTGGCAGAAAGGAGCCCCCACTCCCTTCTAGCCAGACCCCCGTGGGTCCCAGAAAGAAGGAAGCAGCAGCTCCCTTTTTGCCAGGGTCTGCAGGGGTCCCAGGCAGAGGGGAGCTGCCAGCTTCCTTCTACCCAGGACCACTCGGTCCTGGCTAGAAGGGCTCCCTTTTGCCTGGGACCTGAGCAGTCCCGACCAGAAGGGAGCCGAGTGGTCCGGGGCTTGCTGCCTTGGGGACAGCAAGCCCTGTGTGGAGCTGGCTCTCCCTGGACCTAACTAGTCGACTTAGAGAGTCTAGTATAGACTCTCTAAGTTGAGTTAGTAAGGCCCACTTTAAGTTGACTTAGGAGTCCTGTGTGGACTCTCTAAGTCGACTTAAAAAGGTCGACTTAAAGTCGACTTATTAAAGTCGACTTATTGAAGTCGACCTAAGCCCCTAAGTGTAGACATAGCCTGAGGTACTGGGTTGTGGCACCGCCTGCTGCTGCTGCCGAAAGACTGAAATGCATTGCTCAAAGATGTAACTCTTGAGTCGTGGGCACAAATGATTTCTTTCAACTGAGTCCTGAGAAGAAAATTTTGAAAACCACCGCCTTAGATTATAACCAATCACTCACCAAAAGGTCTGTGCAGTGGCCAGAATTCGGAAGAGCCTCCACTTATGCTGCTGCTGCTAAAAAAATATTGTTGTTTATGTTCAGAAAAGCTCCCAGCTGTGTGGTTGCATAACCTTACAACCGAGCTGCAAATCTTATACTAGAACACGCTTCAAGTAAGGCTAGGAATACTTCACGAATGCCTATTCTTGCAGTGATTCTGCACTTTAGTCACTTCTGGTCTCTGCCAGTTAATATTTTAACTACAAGCATTTAACTGGAAACGTTTGGAGAGGGCGTGGTTTGAAATGAAAGTTTAGATATGTGTATAAGTAGGTCTAATAACCATCCTTTATGGGGTGTGAGTGGTCAGCTACAAAGGTAAATCTTAGGTTCTTTGCAAATGTTTGGGTTATGACTCAGCTGAAGGATAGGATAGTGTGAGGTTGACTTTGGCCAGTGTTATACATTACTGATCATATTCTGGTTTGTACTGACAAAGCATGAAAACACTTTAGGCACAGCTTCCTTTTAACATATATTAAATGAAAGTATTTCAGGAAAAGGAATGTATAAGATGTAGGTATTGCCATATGTTTTCATATGCAGCTAGTATCCTGAGTTTCCAGCCGAAGGTGCTTGGCTCGTTAAAAAAATCTGTCTCAGTAATGTGTCTGAAGTTGTGAACCCGACTTAACAGTAGACATAGCTGTCCACACTGGCTTTAAGTCAACTTAATAAGGTTGACTTAGTGCTATTCCCCATCCACACTGGCTTTAAGAGGTACCAAAAAATCATTAGTCACATTGAAAATTTTTGGAGAGTTGCCCCTTCCTATGGACTATTCAAACAAACAGGATTCTACAGAAGCCCCATGATTCTTTCTGGCTCAACAATACTAGAGACTTCACCATATTCTAAGAGAATGATTCCTACAAGATGGCTGATTAGGTATTTATGAACTCATCAAACTCTCACCCTCTTATGGAATGGAGCTGTGAATATCTTATCAGGAGTTCAGTTGGCCCCTGCTGGCTGAGAGGAAAAAGACTAATAGGGGCTTCCATGGCCCAATGACTTCCCATTTTTATCTGTGCAAGGTCACTATGGCTTTTAATTGGGTCTGTACAATTTATACAGTGGAGTCATATGTGCTGATTAGTAATGAAGCTAGCTTATATCTGCATTAATAATCAGATCTAAAGAGACACATTATCATTATCATCTTTTTTAGGAAATTAAAAAAAGAGATCATCAAAAGATAAAATGCAGAAAAGCATTCTTGTACTTAATTATAATAAGGATGAAATTAATAGACCATTCTGATTGGCTGTTCTGCACTGTGAAAGTTCATTTGTGACCCACACACCTGAGACGACACCAAATAATTAAAAAATACATTTAATTAACATAATGTATGTAGCTCAACAATGTCAAGGTGGTGATTCCAGGCCTTGAATATTATGAGATAATTAATTGTGATTTATTTACCTTATGGTGTCCTTGGCTAGGGTGGTTAGGAAAGACCTCAGTACTAAGAATTTTGAGCTGAATATTGTAAACCTTCAGTCTAATTTCACAGAAGTTGCAGGATTTTTTTTTTAATGGGAATTAATGTAAGGTTGGGAATTAAAATCCTGAAATAAATATGAAGTGGGGAGTAATTCCCAAATTCCTCTTGATATTTCAAAAGTAATTCAATAGTCCCTGCTCACAGACAAAAAGGGGTAGCACTGGGCTGTGAGGAAGCAGTAATAGTAAAATGACAGTTTACCAGATTAATTAGAAGCCACAAGTTGCCTCTAATATAACTTAAAAACAGCTGCACTGACAGGAAGACAGATAGTCAAATAGAAAAATGCCATAGATTTGAGTGTTAGGCCTTAATTTTCTTAGAAAATTATTTAAATACAGCAGAATACAATTATCTTTAAACAATATTCAGCACATTAAATAACTGTGAAGATGATTTATAATTGCTGTTCTACTGTAATGTATTCTTTATGTTAATGCAATACAGTAGGTTTTTTGTTTATTTTTAATATTAAAGTGTTTTTCCATTGTGCTACCTAAGATGTAATATCTCCTACCACTCTAAATTGTATTGGACTAACTGGCTTTACAATAAAATTAAATTGTCTCAGCCAGCCAAAGTTCAGGAATGCTATATAGCTAGTGCAGTTCAATGGCCAATTTCATTTCAGAGGCTATGTCTACACTTGTAAAGTTAAGTTGACTCTGTTAAGTCGACTTAAAGTCAACCTTGTTAAGTCAACTTAACAAAGTGGCTACACTTTAAGTCAACTTAAGTCAACCTTGTTAAATCGACTTAACAGTAGACATAGCTGTCCACACTGGCTTTAAGTCAACTTAATAAAGTTGATTTAGTGCTATTCCCCGTCTACACTGGCTTTAAGTCGACTTAAGAAGTCGGCTTAGGCTTAAGTTGACCTTCAGAGGTGGTGTTATTTAGGTCGACTTAAGCTGTTATTAAGTCAATTTAAGGAAGCGTGTAGAGTCGATTTAATAAAAGCCCAGTGTGGACGTGGCTTTGTGTAGGTCGACTTAAGTGTCCTTAAGTCAACCTAAATTGCCAGTGTAGATGCACCCAAAGAGACTATCAAGGTAATTAAGGTGATCAGGAGTTCTCTCTTAGCCTTTCAGTGTAAAACAAATAAAATAATATGCTCTTCTGAACAACTGTAGCAGTGGTTCAGTTTCTTATAACAGATTAATGGTTCTCTGTTCTTCTAACAGACTTATGGTTCCCTGATTCTCGGTCTATCTCTGACACAAGTTAGAGCAGTCCAGAGGCTGCCTTAATTCACACTAGCTAACCTTCTAATGATCATAGACCAGCTGGATATAGTTAGGTCAAAGCATGCTTTGAACACTCCTCATTCTCAGAACCTAACACATCTTCAGTGGTCCCTACCACACTTCTTCTACCAGAGACAGTAACTAGGTTGGTATAAGAATGTGCTATAGTCCCTGCTGGTGGTGTCACTTGAGAATCTGCCCCATATCTAAAACTCTGAAAAATGTTTTCTGTTAAAACCAAAATACCATGAAACTAATCAAGTTTTAGTTCTCATTATTAACTTGAAACTTGCTGAATTAGAGCCTAATGTTTAGTTTCTCTAGGATATGCTCTCTAAGTCTGCCGGTGTGGAACCAACTCCAGGACATCATGAGCAAGCTGAAGTCCCAAAGAAGAAAACTACAAATGCTCCCGCGGGCATATTACAACATTGGAGGACACAGGTTATAGAACAAGAACAACAGAAAATACAACAGATATTCATTTGTTGCCACTCTCTGCTATCATGGTATCCACTTGGGGTTTGAAAAGGTTACTGTCTCACTGAAAACTTCATTGTAATTGATTACATACAGGGTGGCAGAATCTGAGAAATGGCTGATGTACAATAATGTCTTTTTTTTTTTTAAAGTAAGTGTGATGGTGTGATGATGGCAACCATATAACCATTTGGTCTAACCTATTCCCCAACTAACATATTCAGTTAATCATTAGGAATAAGATGATGCAAGGACAAGAGGCTAAAACCAAAGTATCAAGATAAATTTTTCTATGAATATTGCTTGTCAGTCAAATTTAAGTACATTTTTTGAAAGAGTGATCAAGGAAACAGATGACAGAAAAGGTGATAGAACTAATCTATCAGAATTTCAGCAAGGTAGGTGATAAAGTGTCTCATAAGAAATTAGTGGATAAAATAGAGGGTAGGCACAAATACTATACTGACAACTTGTATTAAAGTTTGGCTGTCAGTCAGAAATATTTGGGTAACTGGCTGAAACAAATAGGTTGGGAAATAGCCTCAGCATTTCCAGGCAATTGACTTCATCTAAAGATTCTCTTTATATTTTTATGTGGAATATTTTAGGCTTTAAGAGGAAAAAAAGGTGGTCTGGGGAAATTCACAGAAATAGCTACAGCCTCTATTGTTTTGAAAGTCTTCTGGTACAGCCACTGTGTCCTTAATGGCTCACCAGGTTACTCCCTGGGCCTATTGTACCTGGCAGCTTCCTTAACATTAAGGACACAATGGTTGTAGACAGCCTGTCTTGGGTGTTTCCACAGAATCATACAAGTTAAAGTATAGATATAACAACCATATTCCTAACTTCTAATTCAAATACAATTCCTATACAGGAACTATATAATGATTCCCAGCAAATTACTACCTTTCTATTGATACCAAAGATGACATAGTTCCTATGGATTATAGCATATATGAGATATTAATAGAAAATAATATCATAAATGGTTCCCTAAATCCGGACAGAGTCACACCCTGTCCACATGCCCTGCCAGGGTCCCTGTCCCCCTTTGCCCCATTGTACACAAGGGGTGCCCCCCCCGCCACTGTGGACCTGCCCAAGGTTCCCCTAGCCCTTAGAAGTCGACCCTAGGCGTCCAGTGTGGATGCTCTAGGTCGACTTTGTAAGTTCCCCTTTAAGTTGACTTTAATTTTAAGTGTAGACTCACTAAGTCGACTTAACTAAGTTGACTTTAAGTCGACTTAGTTAAAGTCGACTTAAAATTACAAGTGTAGACATAGCCTATGGTTCCAAACCTGAATTTACTTCAGTGGGAGCTTAGAATCCACAGCACCTCAGAGTCCTGCAGGAGGTATGTCTGTCACAGGATCAGGCCCTGTGTAACGTATCTATTTCCATAAATAACATACACTTCCATTTATATTCAGAATTCATGTAAAATGGGAATCCCAGGCAGATTAAAGCAATTGTGACAGGATAAAGCAAAAGAGTGCATTTGCCTAGCACAAATATTTTCAAAAACATTCTCTAGCTTTAATATTAATAATAAATGTACAAAGAATATTAATAACTACAAAACACAAATATGTCATACATAGCTTTTTTATTTTGCAATGTTCTAAGTAATTGCTCATGAATAATACTTCAAAAGCTGTGTGTGACATATACTTCCCACTAACTCTGCCATATGATACAGAAAGCATTAGCGTAGCCTCATAGGCTATGTCTACACTTGTAAATTTAAGTCGACTTTAGCTAAGTTGACTTAACTAAGTCGACTTATAGTCGACTTAGTTAAGTCGACGTAGCATGTCCACACAAATTTAAAGTCGACGTGGGGGAACTTACAAAGTCGACCTAGAGCGTCCACACTGGATGCCTAGGTCGACTTCTAGGGGCTAGGGGGACCTTGGGCAGGTCAACGGTGGCAGGGGGGGGCATTCCTTGTGTACAATGGGGCAAAGGGGGACAGGGACCCTGGCAGGGCATGTGGACAGGGTGTGACGCTGTCTGGATTTAGGGAACCATTTATGATATTATTTTCTATTAGTATCTCATAAATGCTATAATCCATAGGAACTATGTCATATTTGGTATCAATAGAAAGGTAGTAATTTGCTGGGAATGATTATATAGTTTGTGTATAGGAATTGTATTTGTATTAGAAGTTAGGAATATGGTTGTTATATCTATACTTTAACTTGT
>ML685779.1:8479822-8639694 GCA_007922175.1 Pelusios castaneus
ATAACAACCATATTCCTAACTTCTAATACAAATACAATTCCTATACATAAATTATATAATCATTCCCAGCAAATTACTACCTTTCTATTGATACCAAACATGTACATAGTTCCTATGGATTATAGCATTTATGAGATAATAATAGAAAATAATATCATAAATGGTTCCCTAAATCCAGACAGCGTCACACAGGGCTCTGCCCTACCCTTTGGTAGGGCATGCCAGACTCCCCCTGTGCCCCACCCCGGCAGGGAGGGCATTGGTGTAGTCCTGGGGTAGCCCTAAGTTGACTTAGGGCTACCCCACGTCTACACTGGCTTAAATTGACTTTAAAAAGTTGAATTAAGCCGTAAATTGAAGTATTTCTAGGTTTAATAAAGTCGACTTAATTTTCATTAAGTCGACTTTATTTTCCTTAAGTCAACTTAAGCAAGCTGCTTAAGTCGACTTAAGAAAACTGTAGTGTAGGTGCAGAGTAAATTAAGTCGACTTAAGCAAGCTTAAGTCGATTTAATTTACAAGTGTAGATGCAGCCATAAGGCCTATTTGCAGAGGTGTAAAATTTAAATCTGGGTAAGTGATCAAGCCTTTAAAAGTCCCATATACAGTGTAATGTTTTAATGCATTGTCTGTACAGCAGAAGTAAAATATCAGGGAAATAAACATCACAAATTTCAGCTTTTATGATATGGATTGACATATTTCCATATGTTTTGCTAGAGCACTGTACATACAAATGGTACGCTGGGCTAGCCTATGCAAAAATGTGCTCTTATTAGTTACATTATTTCCCCTTTTTTTATCCTCCCATTGCCTGCCACAATAAGATCCTGATTCAATACTCTTGTAGGTGCTACTGTAATCTATATATATAACAACAACAAAATCATTAAGGCAATCTCTGAGACATAAAGAATGGGATAATCGCTGTGGAGCAAAGGATAGTGGATTAAAATTATATATTGCAAAATAACTTGGGAGATGTTTAGCAGTGAAAATTATTGATTCCATTCAGTGCATATTTGAACTGCTGGCTAGTCCTGGTGAAATTTTTCAGACAAAATTTTAGGCCAGAAATGCAGATTCAGTTTGACCAAAACCCTGACTGGAATGATTTAATGGCAGTGGTCCTGGTTTTAGCAGGGGGTTGGACTAGATGACCTCATGAGGTCCTTTCCAACCCTAAGATTCTATGGGTGCATCCACAGTTGTAAATTAAGTCCACTTAAGCCTGCTTAAGTCAACTCAAGGAAATTTTAAGTCAACTTTGTAAAACCTAGTTTAAAGTCGACTTACTGGCTAAGTCGACTTTATTAAGTCAACTTAAGCCAGTGTAGATGTGGCTTAGCCCTAAGTCGACTTTAAGTGAACTTAAAGAGCCCCCAGAGCTCCCCCACTGACCTCCCTGCCAGGGTGCCTGCACAGCCAGAGCCTGGCATGCCTACCCACAGGGCAGGACACAGCCCTGCCCACACCGCTTCTATATACTGCCCCTATCCCTGTCCTGCTCAGCCCCCATTGTACCAGGATACAATGGGGAAAATGCTAAGCCCCCTGGCACTTTTAAAGGGGTACCCCCCCACCCACCATGGACCACTTCCACGTCCACCTAGCCCCTAGAAGTCGACTTAGGCATCCAGTGTGGACACTCTAAGTCGATTTGGCAAGGTCGATTTTAAGTTGACCTGATTTTATAGTGTCGACATGCTAAGTCGACTTAACAAAGTTGACTTAAAGTTGACTTTTAGTCAACTTAGCAAAGTCGACTTATTTGGCCAAGTGTAGACATAGCTTATGATTCTATTTCATGAATTTGTGCTGAATTGCTAAATTGTGCTGGTCTACGCAAAACATTTTTTCATTTAGAATTTACTTTCATTTTGTTTTTTAAAAAAATCCTCAAAACATTTTTTGAGATTCAATAGTAAGTGTTTTAGTTTGCCAAACAAAAAAAATACATATAGTTACTAGAAGAATAAGGGTCCATCTCTAGTTGGGGTGCTAGCACAACATAAATAAATAAATAAATAAACAAACAAAAAACTAATAAATAAATAACATGCAAAGCAGAGTTATTTGGGTCATTTGTTTTTTTAGAGCAGAAAATGACTGAATAAGAGGAGGCATTTAATTTTACCACAAAATGTGGTAAAAAAGAATCACTTTTTTGTTTTGTCAGCAAGTACAACTTAGATTTTCAAATGGGTGCTAAGACTGCTCTGTCGAAAGCATGTGGTAGGATTCAAACTGTTGATGAAAAGTTTTATTAAAGCCTGCTAAAAAAGAGCATAAAAGGAAGTCTGAATAAATAATTGGCCTTTTCTAGGGAAACTCCTTGATGTTTTAACGAATGTGTAAAACAATGGTACTTGTTTTAGAAAAGGTGGTTAAAATACCGTAACATTCCCCTGGCCTCCTTTTAAATCTTACCTCATTTCATCTTTAACTTTGATATTGGGATTATGCTAAAGATTTCTCTCCTCTATTATTTTATGCCAAATACGTACACACAATATGGATGATCAGGGTCTCTCAGATCTAAACGCTAAGTAGGTAGACTCCTTCCTTATAGAAGGAGTTTACTTTTTTGTTTTAATTTATTTATGAGTATATTCAAACTGGGATTTTTTTTTAAATTCAGGTGCTGATCTGAAAACAGTGGGCGTAAACCCTCCTATAAAATGCCATCACATCTTTAGAAACAGGGCTATACTTATCCTAAGAAGTATAAGTAACTGTTCAGATATGGAAGCAAAAATTTCCAGGGAGCCTCTCAGATCCATATTTTAATGAGTGCTAAAGTTAGTATACAGACATGTACATAATCTCATAGATGTTTGAAAATTCAGCCAATCAGATAGTTTTCTAAACTACTCATGAAGACTGTAAGTTATTTTTAAGGGGAAGGACAGTTGTATGATTTTCAGAAATCAGAACAGAAACTTAGAGAACAATAGTTTTGACCAATTGTTCTCTTAGCCATTGCTTTTTGGATGTTTTTGTACACCAGTCCAGAAATTGCCCCTAATATTGGCTTGTCCCTCACCTGTAAAATTCTTTTTCACCAGCCATACACACATGCTTTATATACTGAGATCTGAGTGAACATTTCAGGGTAAGGGCTCAAGTCGATTTCTTTTGGCCTATCTCCCTTGACCTCGCAGACTTTATGCAGCCTGCTGGCTTCAAATGTTTTTGTTTCTGTCATGAGAAACCTATGTTGGAGGCTGTACAGAAATGTATGCTGCAGTCCACGGAATGTGGCTGCAAAATAATGTGAGGACTATGAGGACGTGATCCTGCATTTCTTGCATTTCTGAGACTCATTAAAGAGCACTGTCACTTTTTGGTCAACCAAACTATTCAGTATCAGACATGAGTACTTGTAGCACAGCACTTTTGAGAGGACGGTAGAGTCCTGTAGATCAAGTTAGATGTTTTAAATTACTACTGTTCACACTTGCGTGTTATGTTCATGGTATACACAGAGAAATTAGATTAAAAAATGTAAATTCTCTTTCTGGAAGGTTGCAATGCAATACTATTTTCTTTTTTAGAATCCAGAATAACAACACATAGTAGCCAAATAGAAAAAGAGTGAGAGAGAGAGAGAGCAGGTTGTTCCTTAAATGAGGAGGCACAACCTACCCACCTCCCCGTAATCTGTCTGTCTGCAAATCACTAGGCCCAATGTACACTTTTTCCTACAGAGCCATATAGACTACATGCAGGAACAGGAAATGTCTCATTCTTAAAGTGATAGCTTGCAATTCCATCAGAGTGTTCAATACATATTGAGACACTTTCTTGAGATCTTATTTGCTCTTATTTACACCAATTTTTCAGTGTTGTTCCATTAACTTCACTGATGTGTCAGAAGAATCAGCCCCTTGAAATTTAGCAAACAGAGTCTGATTCAAAGTCCACTGAAATCAATGGGAATCTTTTCACTGACTTCAATGGGCTCTGGATCAGACCCATGTATAGATAATGTCATCATTTGACCCATAATGACAACTTTTGAAATATTTCCTTATCAATTGGAAGTACTTGTAGAAGGGCAGAGGAGATAAACCTCCTCAGTCCTTTTAGAAGCCCTGCCCCAGAAGGCTGGAGCAGGTGCCCTGGATAACTAGCGCTGAAGCAGACCCTAATCATCCCAGAGGGAACACCTGGAATCTAGCCCAGCTAGGTATATAAGGACTGGGGCAGGAAACCAAAGGGAGAGTGGTGTGGTTGTAGGTGCTTGCAGTCTGCTTAGGGTAGCCAAGAGGAAAAAAAAAGCTAAACACAGCCACCCAGGCCCTGAACAAACCCTGAAGACTGGAAGGGCTGCTGATGGGCAAGATTGAGAAGCTGCTGAGAAGAGGGGACTGTCTGTAACCACTGTAAACAAAGACTATGGGTGAGAGCAACTCAGGATTTGTGAATTCTTTGTCCAGTCTTGGACATTGAGGGAATGGGACTGGTGGGTCAAAAAGGGGCCAGCCCTGAGTGGCCTCTTACAGTACTCAACTGTGGAATACTCAAACAGTTCACTACATGTACTGACTATATATTTATCATGTGCTAAAGTATCATTTACACTTTCTAGACAGAATAACAACAAAAACCTTCAATTAATGAAGATCAGGGAATGTCATTTAAATATATATTTCCAAAGTATATAGACAAATATTTTTAAAACAGAAATATTTCATGTATATTTTATAGTAAATTACAAAAACCTTGCATATGGCAGATATTTAATCAATGAGTCTCTGCCCCATTTTTCTACTGAATGAATAGATTTTTGTTTCAGAGCTTTCTATGAGCACCATATTTAGTATAATGCTTACTTCAGCAGAATAAGGGTGGCACTTTTGATTCAATTAAAAAATAAAATACTTTTGCAAACAAAGACTGCAACATCAAGATACTAAAGTAAAACATGTTCACAAGCTGGCTATTTTTTAGCTCACCGGATATTTGCTGGAGTCTGGTTTATACGGTTTAATGATAAGAATAGGTCTGCATTCTATTTGTAGTATTCATTCTTTGCCTGATCAATTTAATGAAGAAATTGTCTTTATCTCTGGGAGGAAAATAATTCTCTAATTAAAAGAAATGTAATGATTTTGTATATACTGTAAGGCAGCAACTATGTAGAACTCTGGATATATTCTATAAAACCTGCCACTCTATTGCAAACAATTTTGGGCAGTTAAAAGGCATATCTTTGAGTATCCACAATTACCTGCCACATGGAAGTTAAATGCACTAATTTCCTTTTTGACAACTGACCTGTTGTGTATCTTTCCTTGAACTTTACTTAATGCGCTTTCCTTGAAGCGGTACATTTTAAAAAGTCCATGGATTTCCATTACCAGTAGACCAAAGGAGTGGCTGAACTTACCTGGCACCCTTTGAAAAGAAATTAGAGACTATTGTTTGCAGTAGCTTGGAGGCAGCAAAGTTCTTTACTACTGAGATATAATATGTGCTCATGTTCTTGTCAAAGCATCTGTATAAGTACCAAGCTTGTTCTCTGTTGTATGTTGACAATTTTCTAGCTCTGCCTGTCTGACTTGCTAGTTACCAGGTGTCATTTTTCCCTTGTTTCCTGTGGTTTCTCTTTCCTTTGGCTCTTTTGTCCCTCCTGACTTTTTCAGTAGCACTGGATAAATGTAAAGCACTGAATGAATGTAATATGATGCATATTGATTATATTGTACCCACCTTTGGTTTGGGTTTTTGTTCCCCCTTATTGCACTGTAACTGTTATAGTTCTTCACACGATGAAAATAACAAAATTAGAGCAAGCAAATATTTTATAAAAATAGGGGAGAGAATGAGCTACTAACACATACCTCCTTACCTTTCACGTTATTTATGAGAATGAGGGGTGTTTTGTTTAGTACTAACATACATCACTGAGTAATCACAAAATACGCCTTCCTCCACCTTCCTGTAACTTAATTTAAGGTATTATCAACATTAAAGTAACAGTGCTGTGAAGGAATAACAGAAAAAATAACTGATATTGCCATTTCCTCCTCCAGGGATAAGGTAAACTATTCACCTAGCTTCAGAGTCAATGGGGTACTAGAATGTTACTCTGTATGAGGCTACCAGAGATTGCTTTACTTGATTTGGAATTAAGTAATACAGTACTTCTTTAATACAACAATATTTTCAAGAGCCAAGAAAAAATAGCTTTGATTTAACTATAGTGGTTTTTCCTCTTGGTATTGAGGAATTAAAATGTTTCTGCGGGGGTACAAAGAGCCACTTGAAGTGAAATTTCGCATTTCCAAACTGATGATTGTCCCTTACAGGCCCTTCCACTATTTCAACTAAATTTCAGAGAGTGGTGGGATACAATAGCAGTATACTGACCATGGATATGCTAAACATTTATCTATGATTGGATTTTGCAATCAACTAAAAACTTAGTGTGTACCCTACATAGGGAAGCTTAGATTTATTCCTTCAAAGAGTTCATTTTTGCCACACCAGTCATTCAAAAACATCTCACTAACCTGCCGACGGTACATATGGCAAGACCATTTATTTGGGATTTCACGGGTTTTTTTCCTCTGAACACACATCCAAATTTTGTGGCACATAAAGACTCCATAGACAAAAATAACACATCTGAACATTCTGTTTCTATGGAGACCGAAATAAAAGTGAAATGTCTAATGTGAGTTCTTATTCTGTCTGTCTTACAGATCAGAATACTTTGCAATGCCCTAGGGACAGTTGTTGTTGTTCCAAAAAACATTTTTCTAATATGCAACAGTGTTTTAGTTATATAAGAATGACTGCTCACAGTTATTACAATCCCACCTTACCCCACCTTCTTCATTTAGGCTATTTTATGTCACTTTTAATACCAGAATCAGTCAGACTATGTTATGAATTTCAGAGGTCAAGACTTTGAAAACTACTGTTTGCCCCCAAAGAATTAGCAAATTGTGGCTGCCAGCCATAGGTGTAAGAAGCTACAGGATGTCAGATGCTTCTAGCACAGAGTAATGAGGGTTAGATGAACTGTCTGACCTTTTTATTCAGTATCAGCAAAACATTCCTGAAAAGCACAGCATTGTGATTAGCTTTGTAGCCATACTCATGAGACTTCTAGCTGACAGTTAGCTACAGAGACCCATTTTAAGTGGCACTCTCTTCAGTTTTAAATTTTAAAAATCCTGTTCAAAGTGAACATCATCATTAACAGTGTTTTCCTAATTTTTGTGCTTCTGTGAGGCTCATTATCTAACCTATCCACCAGCTTTCCTTTCACATATTCTGCAAGTAATCTGTACCAAGATATCACCATAAGCTAAAAACATATAAGATTAAATATATATAAAAATATGGATTCTAGCTAGAAGGCCAGAATCTCAACATAGCTCCACTGACTTCCGTGCTGCTAGGTATGTTTACGCCAGCTATGGATCAGGCCTAGTTCATTTTGTTACAAAGGATTGATTCTCTGGTCCACTAAGCTTAGTTTGTACAAAAATGGTACAAAGTTAATTTGGAGTAGCTGGAGGAGCCTGTAAGGCAAACCCACAGCTTCTCATTCAACTGACCCTCTGACTGGACTGCTGCTGGCTGTCTCCCCTGAATCCCTGCTGTTGATATGTAACCCTCCCAACCCTCCCTGTTTCATCATCTGTTGCCCCACGCATTCACTTGAGTACTCAGTCCAGTGGCTTCTCCCCTTAGGCTGGGGGATGAGCCAAGGATCCTGGAAGGGTCTGGTCCTGCACTTGAAGTGAAGCATTCTCTAACTGCAGCTGGACCATATGATCTGGAAGCTCTGGAACAGGGACCCCATCTCCAAAGCTGCAGCACCCAGGGGTTCTATCAAAGCCAGAGGTCCAGTACAGGAGTCTGTGCAAGCTGTCAGATGCTGCCTCCTGGTAGTTAGGCCAAGTGGTTGGAGTGAAGATCAAAGCAAGACATCAGGTTGGGGCTAGACCAAGTGTGGATTGAGATACAGGGACAGGCTGGGGTCAGAACCAAGATCGGAATCCATAGTCCAGCCAGAATCAGTACTGTAGTTGGATTCCAGGTGCAAGCCAGGAATTGAAGCTGGCTGGTCAGAGTTCAGGGACAAGCTAAGTCAGTACTGAAGCCAGGATCCAGATACAGGCAAAAGGGTGAAGCCAGGCAATCAGAGTCTGAGCGCCCAAGGAAAGTCAGGAAACCGAGGCAAGGCTGGAGTGGGTCGGGGTTGGACAAGGAGAAGACAGGAATAGGGCTCAGGCAAGGACGAGGTAGAGTCAGGAAGAAGGTTGGGAGCAGTGGGTAGTCTTGAGAATCTGATACACTGCAAGGTAGAAAATGGGTTTCTGGTCAAGTCATGGTATTGCACACACTGATCTACATTTCTGGCAAGTTTGGGGGAAATACTTAGCCTGTGGGCATCTGACCCTGGCTGTGCCCCATATAGATGGTTGCCCCATGCTGAAGGCTGAATCACTGCAGGCTCTGTGGGAAGAGTGAGTGAGTGCAGCTGTGGTGCTGCATGGCTGAGTGGTTATTCACCACAGCTCTGTTGCAGGAGCACCTGAGTTTCTGAGAGTGGATGGATGGGCTCATCCCCCAGCCTAAGGGGAGAAGCCAGTGGACCCAGTACTCAAGTGAATGCGTGAGGCAACAGATGATGAAACAGGGAGGGTTTCAAGGGTTATATAGGGTGAAAATCTGAACTTCATTTGGCCCTTCAAATCCCCTGCTGGAGCCCCCATTCAGTTTGTTAAAAAGCAGAATGGAACACTGTGCCACTGTGTTGATTATTGTGCTCTGAATGCTACTACAATAAAAAACAAATACCCTTTTCCACTGACCAGTGAGCTCGTAGAACTTATTGGTGTAGCAAAAGTCTTCACCAAGCTTGACCTACATGCATACAAGTTGGTCTGCATATGGGAGGGCAACAAGTGAAAGACAGCCTTCCACACCAGGTATGGCCACTATGAGTACCTGGTTATGCCCTTTGATCTCTCCAAAGCCCAAGCCACATTCCAGAGTTTTGTGAATGATATCTTCAAAGATAACCTACACCGATTTGTTGTGATTTACTTAGATGACAGCCTTATCTTCTCCAGGAACCAGACTTTGCAAGGCCAGCATATCCGATAAATCCAGGAATAAGTCAGTGAAAATGGTCTATGCCAACCCAGAAAAATGTGAATTTGACACCACCACCATCAATTTCCTGGGCTTTCTCATCTGACCAGATGGAATCTGTGGAAAGTTGCCACAATTGTGGACTGGGTCCTGCCAAGGACTATGTATGACAGCCAGTGCTTCCTAGGATTTACAAATGTTTACCAGAGGTTCATCAAGGAATTCTCCTAAGTAATGGCCCTAATCCAACTCCCCCTCAGGAGTGTGCCCTCATCTGAATATCGGAGTGCAATTGGCTTTGTGTAACTGAAGAAGGCCTTCATCTCCGTACCTACATTGAGGCACTCAAGTCCATCGAAGCCTTTTGTTATCAAGGCAGACATTTTCAGTTATGTTAACAGTACTGTCACAACCACAGTTGTCCCTGGGCTTCCTCCACCCATGCTTATTCTGTTCTAGAAAGTTAACACCTACAGAGTAGAACTATAACATTTCTGACAAAGAGCTGCTAGAAATCAAAGCTGCCTTTGAGGAGTGGTATCACTATTTGAATGGTTCATGTCTTCTCATCCAATTATTCATCAGCCATAAAAACATAGAACACCTGTAATTTATGAAAGCCCTTAATCTACGCCAGATCCAATGGTCCCTGCTTTTTCCAAGTTTTCTGTTCATACTATGTTTCTGACCTGGCGGCTGGAATGACAAACCCAACACTCACTCACATGAGGGAGAGTACCTTGAAGGCAAAGAGAAAGCACCAGAACCCTGTACCACACTGGAGCCACAAAATTTCACCAACATAATAGTGAACATATTAGCCCTTATAAAATCCTCCCTACCAAGTGACCAATTGCTGATTAAGCTGATCTCGCCCAATGCCAAATCTAATCCAAACCTCTCTGTCAAAAATGAGGTACTTCTTTTCCAATATTCTTATCTCACAATTCTCTGACTATTTCATAACTTACCTCTAGCTGGCCATTTTGGGCAGTGGAAGATTGTGAACTGACCACATCATATTTCTGGTGGCACCAATTGCACATTTCCATGAAGTTGCACATCAAGTCATGTGAAGTGTGTTGCCACACTAAAGTCCCCCATAGTAAGCCCATGGATGCTCTAATCCCCTACCTATTCTTTCCTAATCCTAGGTATCTATATCAATGGATTTTATTGCGGATCTCCCTAACTCCCCAAACCACAAAGTCGTATTAGTAGTTGTAATCCTCTTCTCCAAG
This sequence comes from Pelusios castaneus, assembly GCA_007922175.1. Classification (NCBI taxonomy): domain Eukaryota; kingdom Metazoa; phylum Chordata; order Testudines; family Pelomedusidae; genus Pelusios; species Pelusios castaneus. Next base: position 8,490,187 of record ML685779.1, read on the forward strand.
ATGTCCTACTTCAAACCCCGCTGCAAGATATCCACCACAGAGGCAACAACTTATTTTTTAAACACAGTTTAAAGTTTCATGTGTTACTTTCCAATATCGCATCAGTTCACCTGCCATTTTGGGGAGGAACTCTTCTGGCTCATAGATGTTGACCTATATTTTTCCATCGCCTATCATCCCCAAAAGGATGGGCAGTCTGAATAAATCAATTAAATTTTATAGCAATACCTGCAGTGTTTTATCAGATTCCACCAGGATGACTAGATCCAACTTCTACCCTTCACAGAGTTTGTTTACAACAATTCTGAGCATAAATCCACTCAGCAGAGCCCCCCCCCTTTTTTCCAGCCATGGTTTCCATCTTGGTTCCACCCTCTGCCTCGCTCCACCACCTCTGACATAATTGGCCACTTCTGTCATATCCAGGAGGAGATAAGAGCCCTGCTTTACCCTACCAGGCAAATTACAAGTAGTACGCTGACTGCCACAACCAAGGCAACCCTCCCACCACCATTGAGAACAAGGTGTTGCTCTCCATGAAACACTTGCACATCTCCCATCCCTTCTGCAAATCTGACTATTGATTCCTATCTTTCTTGACCCCCGCATTCCCAGACCATCAGACTCTGACTACCTTGTGTCAACCTTAAGAACCTAGACTTAAGAACTTGCAGCAAAGGGAAACTGCCCAGCATGCTCTAGGATGGGTTTTCGTTCATAGTTTTATGTATGTGAATCCTGCTTGTGGCATATTCTCAGGTTAATGTCAGGTTACTTTCCCCTTGTTTTAAAAAGTCTCTTTTCTATACTCTATGCTTGTGAGAGGGGAAGTATTGCCTCTATTGTCACCCAAGGGGTGGTGTGTAATTGTCCCAGGTTACTGGCTGGGGGCTTGAGCCAGTTTTGTGTTGTATTGTTGAAAGGAACCCCAAGATACTGAACCAAGCCCTTATTGCTGCTGACTAACTCGCAGAAGGATTATAGAGTCATATAAAAGAGAGGTAGGAAAAGAAGAGCTCAAGGGCCAGGTGGCATAAGAACAGTGGAAGCAAAATTGAAAGTCTGAGTCAAAAAGGTAGACAGAAAGTACAGAGTTATGGTTGAGGATGCTTCGCTTGCTGAAGCTGGAGAAAGCTCAGATGAAGCTACACGTTTATGTGATCAAGATAGGTAGATAAATTGCATTTAAAGTGTTGGAAGATCCATATGCAATTGATGGTAGAAGTAGGAAGTGCAAGTTAATGTTAGAGGTAGAAACAAATGAAGAGGCAAAATACGGATAAAAGGCCAAAGGGCTAAAAACGGTACCTTTGTTTTTGATAGTTAAGGTGCAACAGGAAATGAGAATACCATTTGGAAGAAATGTTCCAGGGGGGTGGCCAATTAGTCTATTTCAGCAAAACAAAGAAGAGGGGAACTTTTAAAGACTATCAAATTTATTTATCGCATTATCTTTGTGGGTATAATCCCACTTCATCAGATGCATGAAATGAAAATTGTAGTATGTTAGGTCTACATATACATGCAGAGAAAGGTAAGTCACAAGGTCTGTTCAGTCTTTTTAGCAAACCAAACAAGTTGTTTTGATTCAAACAGTGTGGAACAGTAGATGAGAATGTTAAAAGAGGGGATAGTTACCTTTGGTAATGAGTTAGCAATTCCAAGTTCCTATTCAGACATAATCTGATGGTGGGTGTCAAATTTGCATATAACGAGAGTCCTGTGGCACCTTAAAGACTAACAAATTTCTTTGGGCATAAGCTTTCGTGGGCTCCAACTCACGAAAGTTTATGCCCCCCAAAATTTGTTAGTCTTTAAGGTGCCACAGGACTCTTGTTTTTTGCTGTATATAGACTAACAGGGCTACCCCTCTGAAATTTGCATATGAATTCCAGCTCTACAATTTCACGTTGAAATCTGGTTTTAAAGTTTTTTAAAAAAACTTTTAAAAGAACTTATAGAAAACTATTTAAAAGCTTTAAAAAACTTTGAAATAGATCTTATTTATTTTAACAAAAATATGAAGCCTTTCCATACTTAAAATAATTTATAAATAATAATTAATTCCAATTCTGCACAAATCTTAGCTTCAAAGAAAACCTGCAGAACTGGATTTTATATGCAAATTTGACTCCATTGCCTCAGGGTTAAACAGGATCTATGGATTATTTTCACATTACAACAGGTGATTTGACCTCACCTTCCTCTATATGCTGCTCCTCAGTGTTTGAATCTTAACATGTACTTTGATTTGCTGTTACAGCTTGACCTTATCCTATGTCATACACTTCCCTGCATTTAATTTTCTCCCATTCTGTAAGTTCCCCATCTTCAAAGCGTTTGACAAAGTGGGGGTTTTTTCCCATGAAAGTTCATGTGATAAATAAATTTGTTAGTCTTTAAAAGTGCCACAGGACTCCTTGTTTGTTTGCTGAAGTAGACTAACACAGCTATGTCTCTGGAACTTGTCCACACAGTATTAGATTTCACAGAATTTGGACTTTCAGTATAGTTGGTTTGGTTCAGTATAATAATTTTTTTTAATAGAAAGCATTTGAAATTGGACTCTGACTAAAATTCCTCAGGGTTTCTATTATTTTATTGTTCACTAAAATCAATAAACAATATTACCTTTCTACAGGAAATTTGTTGACAGGTGACTCTTGAGCATATGTGGTATAAGGTAAAGCTTTTTAAAAGATTTACATAGGATGAAAGCTCATATTTTACTGTTACCTCCAATAAATAAATAAATAATAATGTAGTAATAGTAAAAGGGCTGTGAAGAAGAGAAGGGTGAGGTGAAGTCTAGTTCATGATTGCAATATCCTAAACACAGAATGTTTGGCAGCCTCGTTCCAGGCTTCAAGATGACATTCTTCTATAACTTCATGTATTTTGAAACAGCAATAATGTCTACCTAAAGGATGCTATTTCCCTATTGTACTGTAATTTAAAAATTGCTAAGCCTATCTTTATGAGGGATATTCCACAAGATAGTATATTATTTCAGTGTTTCTTCTTGCAGATTTATTGCTTCATATTGCCAGTAAAAAATAAAAATCCAAAACTGCAGGAAATAATATTACTATGTTAGAATAAGATTCCATATAAATTCTAGATAAAGGTCTTATATAAATGTTCTATAGTTCCCATAGCAACAGACAACGTACTTGAGCTAACATAGCTGCTTTCCATGCCAAGATCTTCATTGTCATCACAAATACAAAAGTGATTCTTTTAAGAAGGTCATATTGTGACAGATAAAACACTAGAAAAAAATTTCATGGCGGTATAGCCCTTATTTCAGAGGCAGCTTGACAAATTGTTCCATTCTCTACTCACCTGTCTTTCATGACATTTTCTATGGATCCCCATCACTGATGTGTTTTAAGTTGAGTATGCCAGACAAGGTTCCTAGTCTTCTGCTTTTCTCTATTCACTGATAGAGAAGGCCAAGTTTAGGATACTTATCTATGTGGTTCTCCATCCTCCCTTACTTTGGTTGTTGTGGGGAAGGTCCAGAGAAAGCCTTGCACCATGCAATTAAAGTTTATCAACCTCTGAATTAATCTGACTCCCTCTGGAACTTGTGGAACAAACCGGATCTATTCTCCTTCCCATCCTCACTCCCTACAATTATTCAGCCTGGGTAACGTTCCCTCTCTCCTGCTTGTAGAAGGCGAGTATAAGGATGCTGAGCCACATTAGTCTCTTGTGCTTACTCCACCCTAAATACATGCAAGTCAGATGTATCTAGTCCCAAATTCCAAAATTGATCTTATCAGGCCTGAAGCACTTTTGATTTTGCATTAAGAAAAGCCTGTTTTTTTAAAAAAAATATTCCATAATCAACAAAAATATCTGTGAAAAAGACTTTAATAACTGATGTAGAAGATCCCAAAGCAAACAAGGACTCCCATGGCACTTTTAAAGACTAACAAACATATTTATCACAGGATTCCTTGTTTGTTTTGCTGAACTAGACTAACACGGTTACCCCTCTGGAAGATCCCAAAGCATATTCTCACCAAATTGACACTGAATTTCCAAACCTGGGTATCTGTGGCCTAAGTCAGAAGTTTAGCAGAAGCACCATAAGTTTTATATGTACTCAGACACAGACTGCAATGCCCTGGCTCACATTGCATAGCGCTTTATATCAAAAGAAGTTCCAGTGAAGGCAAAATAACTCTTTCCACAGTAAGGAACTACTCAATCATTGAGTCTCAATGTGAATAAGGGTATCACAGTCTGTCTCTCAGTCATGAATGGTACATCTGAAAGTGATCTTAAGTCTTCCACTGTGCCTTACACCCACCATGAATCTTTCCTCTGACCTGCAATATTTGGAAGGAGAAAGTGTAATGCTGTTAATTTAACAGCTGTCAATTAATTAAGCAAATCACTGGGATAAAGGGTTGGTTTTTTTTTTTACTTTAAATTTATTTTCTCATATTTGCTAGAGTACTTATACCCAGCGCTGTGGTTAACAGCAGGAAACCTGTGAAACAAAATGATATTACAGTTAAAGAATGAACATATGTAGTACTGCTCCTAATTCTGATGAACCAGAAGTCTTTAAAAAGGTAATCCTGGCTGCTAGAATTTCTCCATGTGCTGGACAGAGTCTCTCTGTTTCACGCACCCACACAGTGTACTAATCCTTTTTATTTAAAAAAAAAATGTTTCAACTCCTCCTATTTACCCTTTTCCTGAACATGCATGACCTGCCGCTGATCTTATTTATTTCAGTGTCAATCAGGAGAAGCAAGTCCAAGCAAGCAAAGAGAATTAACTTGATGTAAAACCAGAATAAGGCTCTCCTGGTTGGGAAAGGAAAATAACTACTAGGAATAAATAGTAATTATTACCACAGTATTTTCCCTATACATTTCTACTTCTCACACAGGCTACTGTACTTGATCACATACATACACATAGCAAATTAATCCCTATGCTAAGGGTCATGTGCTCAAGTGGAATTTAAAGAGTCTTTGTACTGAACCATAGCACAGGAGTGCATTTGACGCTCATCTGTAGTACTTCCTCCCAATCAGACTTGAGCACAGTAGTTTGCTCCTGAATGATAGGATTGCTCTTCAGGACTGCTTACACATAGTTGCTCCTACAGGATAGGATAAGCAGCAAACTGCCAGCCTCCTTACCATGCCAAAGTACTGGCCAACAAGCCAATCTCCATTATGTACCAGCAGCTCACAGGCTCCAATACTGGAAACAAAAAATATCACTGATTTTTTAACAGACAAATCTCAACTCTAGGACATCAAGGACAATTACAGAATTTTCCAACATTTCTGGGCATAGAAATCATGACCATGTTAGGTAAGCAGAAAAAAAACAACATTTAAAAAATGTATTGTCTACAGTGGACCTGATTCTTCTCTAATTTACACTGGAATAAAATCAGTCAGGCAGCCTTTACTGAACTAAAGAAAAAAATTGCAAAGGCAAGCTCTTAAGAACAATCATACCATCCATCCATTTAATCTTAAAAAAGTAAAAGCAATGCTTTCTATTTATACCTTTAACATTCTTATTATAGTAATTGTCTGAAGAGTGGATTCCTGTCATACCACTTTGTTCTTATTAAAATCTTTGCAACCAGAAGAGTTATCCGATTTTCATTTTATGCAGTACATTAAACTTGTCTTAGTACCTTTTCAGTAAATGGGTCTCCCCCATAGCTTTGACAACCTGTGGGTAAGGATGTTTGCTTATGGTATCAAGAACTACGAAAAAAGTCATGGCTTTGTCACAGTAAAAAATATAAATGTTAAAAACATACTTAGAAAAACATAAAAATTACTGGGGTCACTTTTTTGAGGAGAATATCAGTTGGGGATAATAATAATGATTAACTAATAGCATAAAACTGTTTTCAAATATAGTTTCGCTCCCTTATGCCACTATGCTGGATGTATAAGGAGCCAAAATTCTGGCAAAACCTTGCTTAATATTGAGCTATCTAAGGTCATAGAGATTATAAATGCTCTCATAACCCTGACAAAAACATACTGTAGTATAGAAAAATGCATGGAATTAAATGAAGCTGTCATTTTGAAAAGTGTTCTGGACATGATCTACAGCTGGTGTAAATTAGAATCGCTTCACTGAAATCATGAACTCTGAACTAAAGAACAACATCTATCTAGGATATTAGCAAGGCTAGTCAAAAATGTTACCAATGATTTAATAATATTTCTGTATGTTAACAGCACCTCCTAGATGAAGGTTTCAAAGCACATTATACATTTTAAAGAATTTAGCATTGGAAATTTTATCCGCATTTTTAAGATAAGGAAACTAAGATAAACTACATTAGGTGACTTGCCAAAGATCACACAAGAAATCTACTTAGAACTTTAACTTCTGATTCTTAGACTTGTACCTTAACCACAGACCATTCTTCCTACTCCTTGATAGCATGTTATGCAAAGTAGTTAGTTTCTTTTCAAGGAAATGTAAAATTTAATACAATACTAGAGCAGTACTTTTACATTTTCTGAATAAGTATAACATGTACAATAATCATACACAATAATTCACAGAACTGTCAGAATCCATATTTTAAAAAATCATGTTGGCAGATTAATGACAAGTTTATGCCACAAACCATCATAATTTACCACTTTCCCAGCTCTTAATCCAAATTAATTTCCTTAAAGATTTGCCTTTGGCTATAATTCCAATTTCACACCTTCCTTCATATGAGTTCTCATGGAATATAGAATTAGCTTACAACATCGGAATATCATTTCTTTTTAAAGATCCTTCATCCTGACCTGTTTCCTTCAACATACTGATGCACTGGGTCTATTTAACACATATTGCAATTTAATAGGTTTTTGACAATGTCTCTTTGAGCAGTGTCATAGATTTATGTAGAACAAGAATGGATGACTGACAATGCTGAAAAATCACTGTCTTAGTAGCATTTCACGATAACTTGACAAGCCCAACCTAGTAATTACTTCTGGCCCTGCAGCCCTCAAATAATTATGGTTCAGATTTGTCCAGGAAGAAAATGTTTAATTGAAAAGAGACACAAGTCATGAATTCATTTATTTTATAAATGATAGAGACATTGTCTAATAATAACTAGGATCCAGATATAATTTTCATTTTATTTTCCTTCAATTCTGTTTGAAAGTAAAGAATGAGACATATAATCACACTGTTTTATAGTGCAGCCTCGTCAAGCATCCCAGAGCACTTTACGACAATTAATTACTAAAATGACAAATACAATTAATTAAAAGCACAAGTCATTAACTGGACATTAAACACAAGCCAGAATTCAACAGACTTTATACAAAAGGACAAGAAGTTTCACAAATGACTGGGAAGCAAAAGATTAAGTCTCCCGAATTTCAGCCACATTCAAGTGTTGCCAAACAAAAGCAAAGCATGGTGTCAGACAAAAGAGAAGGAAACCAACTAAGCATGAGGAGTGAAATATACCCCACTGCAGACGATCAGCAGCTTTTCTGTGAAGGGTATTTCTTTTCAAAGGATGTTGCTCATTTTAGTTCCAAACTTATCTTAATGCCAGAAAACTCAGTGTCCTTTTTGGCTCTTCCTTTTGAAAAGAATTTATATCAGAAATAAAAAACCATGAAACTAAACTTATGTAGAAAGAGTTATTTTCACTGAAGGAATGAATTCCACATCATTTTCAGCATCCTGTATGAGTAATTTTTTGTGTCCCTCATTTTGGGTCTTTATCACACATTGTGTTCTACATTTGGTAACAGAGCTAGATGGCAATTTTCTAACAAACCATTTTTAATTGAAATTGATACATTCCACTGAGGACATTTGGATTTTGACAAAAAAAACCCAGCCATTTTTCTAACAGAAACCTGCCAGCTTTCCTCCTGTCCCCCCAGCCTTCTCAGCAATATGCCCTGCTGGCTACTAGGTAGATCAAGTTCTGTGACTTTCAGGCACCTTGGCAGATCATCTGGTGGGGTGCCTCAGAGCTGGGGATCTCAGGCTTCCTGCTTCCTGGCACCTTGGAAGCTCATATGGGAAGCTCCTTGGGGCTTAGTCTCTCAGGCTTCCAAGTAGCTCAATAGGCAAGTTTCTGATAAAACAGAAAGCCCTGAGAACTTCAGTTCCCAGGCTGCCAGAGAGCTAGAAGGCTAAAAATGCTCTAGCCATTTTTGAAAAATTCCATATTAGTTCTTCTGACACTGATTTTTTTAAAAAATACCCCTTTCAAAGGAAATTCTGCACATCTGTCTATTTGTTCTGACTTAGAATAACTTTTTTTTGAACTACAAAATTTTCCATAGGAGAGAAATTCTGGTTCCCACACAGCCATATTTGCAGACTGGGAGATAGAAACAACAAAAAGCATATGCATCACTTCAATCCCACTTCAGGCTTGGAAGGCTTAACTGGAACTTTTTAGATGCATAAGCCTGTTGCTGGTACTCTGCTCAGGTGAGAATTTTACCCAAGATTTGGAGAGAAAAGTCCATGCAAAAATGTGTACAGCATTAATGCAACTTTAAAATTACTGTTGAGCCATGAGCCAGGGAAGCCCATTGAGACAGGTGAAAATTATGAGGACATTTACTCCTCATTTCTGACCTTAACCACAGAATTCTGCAAAACATGGGAAATGCTAGGAATAGTTAATGAATCACAACAGTTCTTTTTGTTTTGCTACCCCACCATTCTGAATACATTGGTGTTTTGATGTCTTTACTTTTTGTGTTATTTATCAAGATTGTACTGTATGTTCCTCAGCTCAGGTGCTCTGCTCTGAGTTACTGTGATGCAAATCAGGAGTAATCCCAACTAAATTTCAATTTAAGTGTAAAATCAGAATTGAGCCAGTCTTCACTGCATTGGAAGGATTCTGCTTTAGTAGATTTCAGAGGATAGTGAGACAGCAGCATCTTTATAAAATAATTTCTCCAACAACTTCTGTGAATAGATTGATTTATCATCTCTGATCAGATGGTATTGAATTCAGATGTTGGAGATTTCTGATGCTGAGAATCTGGGATTAAACACTGTCCCTGATCGTCTGTTTTGCAATGTCAACTTCTCCTTAATGTTCCAAAGAATCCTGAAAAGCCACTAGGAAAATTTAAAGTGTGTGGTTAGTGTGGTTTATTCTAACTTCGTATTGAATACCACAACTACTGCCTACAGCATGACTGAGCAAACACTGGCTGATAAACTGTGATTTCAGCAACACAATGGAGCTGGTTCAAGGTATGTAACGTTCACATAACATCTAAACCTAACAGGTCTGTTAGTCTGAAAGATGAACAGTTCAATAGATTACTTACTAACTCTAACCTGTGGAATGATACTGTCTCACTACAAGGACAAAGTGCCATTTCAGGTATAAAAATGTATACAAAGGTCACAAACCAACTACTTTTCACTGTCAGTCAATCAAGGAGATAGAATGTATTCTTTACTGGTATTTTTTACTTTTTTATCTCGCTCTCTTAATTCTTCCTGTAACACAATATACTCCAAGTCCTCCAGGAACTCAAAAGACATATCCCACTTGCCTCTTAGAAGTCATTGAGCTATCATTCAAGTTTGTATCCAAGGATAGATTTTTTTGAGTTAGTTACAAGTATGATGCTCAAACTTCAGGTACCACAAACCCTTAAGTTCCTTTTGTCAGTGTTGACAAAAAGCTATCAGAATCACAAAAGAGGCATTTTCCAAGTTTGACTTCATTACTTAAAATGGATGAAGAACTGTTTGAAAAAGCATTCACCCACAACCTTGATCCAGAAAGAGGTTTGGGCTTCATAAACTGTGAGCTAGGCAAAAGAGTTGCAAAACTGATGGATAGCTTAGTACCAGTGCAAGTGAAAGCTAAGTCTTTGGATCTTAGTGAAAAGAGCCCATCGGGAAGCTTTCACCAATTTGGGAAGTTAGCAAAGAAAGGAGGAAACACTCCAAAGCTAGTGCTGGAATGGAATGGAATTAAAAGAACATATAACAAAAAAGCTAAATGAGTACAGAACAATTATACAACCTACCAAGCAGCAGATGGGGAGGGGGAGGGGATCAAGAATCTGGATTTTCTGAAGTCTCCAGTAACTTCTATGAAACTATGTCAATTTATATCAGCTGAGAATCTGGCACTCTTCATAGACACTGTATATTAACCATAAGGTACACATGTATTTGGCAAGTTCTGTGGATGAGAAATATATAGAGGACAGGGTCTACCTGGAAGTGAAATAGGTTTGTAGTACATCACTTTTCCTACTAACAATAAGTGACATGTACCACCTGGTAAAAATCTATCGGAAACTTCCAATAGACACTTATTTCACCAATCTGTAATTTTACTTTGGAATGCTGTACTCAAGGTAGAAATTACAATACAGGATTTGAATCTGATTGTAGAAAAGGTCTTCATATTATAAATTCCTAAATGAAATCAATTTTTAAATTATATTACTAAATTTGCTTAATGATTCCTGTGAAAAGAGTGCCAAAGATTTGTCTCACATATTTGTATGAACTTTATATGACTATTATTATGTTTAAGCATTGAACAGATTATAATTTGTAATACTGGTATTGAAGGAAATAACCACATTGTTAAATCATTTCAAAATTTCTACAGTTGAGTAACATGTAGAAAATGTATACCATATGTACAGTGAAGTTCAAATAGTTAAATTTTTGTTTTTAAATAATGTGTTTTTCTATCTTAAGTGTTTCTTCTTTATATTTTAAGATGTGGACAACATAAAACAGATTGTTATTAATAACCACCTCTAACCTAAGGCACTATCTAAATAAAGACAGTGCTATGTCTGTCCCTATCAGCAAGAAACCAACGCATTGGCTTGAGCTGGAGGTCACATTAGATAAATATAATTCATTAATAGATTCCAAGCTCAGAAGGGTTCATTGTGATTATCTAATCTAAGCTTGTGAATAAAATAGGTGAAAACTTCCCCAAATCAATTCCCGGTTGAACTACAGCATCTTTTAGAAAAAGATCTAATCCTGATTTAAAAATTGCTTTTGATGGAGAATCCATCAAAACCTTTGGAAAATTGCTCTAAGGGTTATTTACTTTCTGTAAATAATATATGCCTTACTTACAGGCTGCATTTGTCTAGCTTCAGCCTCCAATCACTTGAATCATACTAGATGTTTGTCTGTTAGACTGAAGAGCCAATTATCAAATATTTGTTCCCTTATACAGTGTGATTAAGTCATCCCTTAACCTTTTCTTTGTTAAGTTAAACAGATTGGGCTCTTAGCATCTATAAGGTGGGTATACTATAAGGTATGTTTTCTCACCCTTTAATCATTCTTGGGGCTCTTCTCTGAACTCTAATTTATTAACATCCTTCTTGATTTGTGGACATCAGAACTGCACACACTATTTCAGCAGCAGTTTTTATCCTCAGTCAAAAAAGAAGAGGTAAAAATAATCTCTTTATTCCTACCTGAGACTCCCCTTCTGGCATTACAATCTATGAATCTATGTATGTCAAATCCAAAAAATCTTCCAATTTTCTCTCTGCTTCGCTTCTGAATTGGCGAGTCATGCTGGACCTCTGGGGAAAGTTGAATCTACATAATTAAAGCAACCAGTAAGGGGTTACCCATTGGGCAAAAGACCCATTTAATTCCTTCCTTTGAAAACTAAAAGCCTTTGTGACAATTGCTCTTCTTTTCTCCCTTCTCTCCTGCATCACAATGGAGAAAGCACAAGGAGTGTATCAGGGAGAAAAGAAGAGGCTGCTCAAGTCTGTTCCTTTTGTGAAGCACCAGTCAGGGAAGGAAGAGCTAGTAGCATACAGTCCCATCAATATAGTGACACCAGAGTACACACAGCAAACAAGGGGTAGGCCAGGTTTGTTGAGGTTTTGGCCCTCAAGAGAGTTACTCCCTCCACTGAAAGTATAGAGGAGATCTAAGAGCTGCACATGCTGGCAGGCTGCCTTTCTAGGCCCCTGGGGAGGAATCAGGATACCCCAAAGGGTTTGTGATTTAGATGCAGCTCTCTGTTCCCAACTCAACAGCAGCAATGGACCAATCAGAGGAAAGCTGCGGCAGAAGAAGTGAGGAACTAGCTAGCCTGTGATTTCTAGTGGGCAGAAGATAGGAGCCTGTACCTGGGGAGGAAAGGAAGAGGAAGGGTGTTATACTCTGACAAGGTGAGTGAGGTAGATAAAAGTAGGAGCAGAGCAGTTGTCACCTGGTGGAAGGGAGAGAGGTAAGGAACAAGGCAAAAGGGAGTACCTCCTCATTATCAGGAGGAGGAGGAGAATGATGGTGCAAGTTACAGCACAGGAGCTGTTGGGGGGCTAATGTACGTTCTGAGGGAATAGAGAGAGCCCCTAATGGATCTGTCAAGAACAAATCATGCCAAACCAATCTCATTTCCTTCTCTGACAGGATTGCTGGCCTAGAGGATACGAGGGGAAGCAGCAGGGCCAGCAATATATCTTGATTTTAATAAGGCTTTGACACAGTTTCCCATGACAGTCTCATAAGTAAATGAAGGGAATGTGATTTATATGAAATTATGAAATTTATATGAAATAAGTTGGGGGCACAGCTAATAGAAAAACAATTCTCAGAGAGAGTTATGAATGGGTTGGTTTCAACTGGAAAGGCCATATTTAATGAGGCCCTACAAGCAACTGTCCTGGATCCTGTACTAGTCAATATATTCATTAGTGACTTGGATAATGAGAATATGCTTATATAGTTTGCTGATGACACCATGCTGAGAGGGGCTGAAGCACTTTGATGACAGGACTAGAATACAAAATGACCTTGATAAACTGGGAAATTACTCTAAAATCAATGAGATAAATTAAATAAAGATAAGTGCAAAGTAAAAACGAACACAATCAAGTAAACACATGCAAAATGAGTTAGTAGTTCTGCAGAAGAAACCATAGAACGGCCATAGCAGGTCAGATCAATGGTCCATCTAGCCCAGTATCTTGTCTTCCATCAATGGCCAATGCCAAGTGCTTCAAAGGGAATGAACAGAAGAAGCAATTGCTCCCAGCCTCTGGCAGTCAGAGGACAGGTTCACTCAGAACATGGGCTGTATACCTAACAATCTTGACGAATAGCCATTGATGGACCATGAAATTATCTAGTCCTTTTTTGAACCCAGATATAGTTTTGGCCTTCACAACATCCTTTGGCAATGAGTTCCAGAGGTTGATTGTGTGTTATGTGAAGAAGTACTTCCTTTTGTTTCTTTTAAACATGCTGCCTATTAATTTCATTGCGTTGTGAAGGAATAAATAGCACTTACTGTTCCATTCAAGTGAGAGTAAAAGGTTATTTTACTTTCTCCACACAAGTCATGATTTTATAGACATCTATCATATCTCTGCTTGCCTGTCCCTTTTCCAAGCTGTAAAGTCCCAGTCTTATTAATCTCTCCTCATATGGAAACTGTTCCAGACCTTTAATAGTTTTTGTTGCTCTCCTTCCTACCTTTTCCAATTCTAATATATCTTTTTTGAGATGGGGCAGCCAGAACTGTTCGCAGTGGCATTATGATATTTTCTGTCTTATCATCTATCCTTTTTCATAATGATTCCCAACATTATATTAGCTTTTTTGACTGCTGCGGCGCAATGAGCTGATGACTCATCCACAGTGACTCCAAGTTCCCTTTCTTGAGTGGTAACAGTTAGTTTAGACCCCATCACTTTCTATGTATTGTTGGGATTATGTTTTCCAATGTGCATTACTTTGAATTTGTCAACACTGATATCTGCCATTTTGTTGCCCCATCACCCAGTTTTGTGAAATCTTACTTGGACTTAACTATTTTGAGTAACTTTGTATCATCTGCAAATTTTGTCACCACACTGTTTTATCTTTTTTTCCAGATCATTTATGAATACCTTGAACAACAATGCTCCCCGTATGGATCCTTTGAGGACACCGCTATTTACCTCTCTACATTCTAAAAACAGACTATTTATTAATACTCTTTCTTTGATCCAGAAGAGGACCTTTCATCTTATCCTGACTGCTTACTTTGCTGAAAAGCCTTTGGTAAGGGATCTTGTCAAAGGCTTTCTGAAAGTCCAAGTACACGATCTACACTATATCCACCAGAAGGAACCTGTAGCAATGTCTACACTGAAATTGCTGTGGATGAACACAGCAGGAACAATTGAGCAGCCATTGTAGACCTGCTCAATCAATCCCGGAAGTGCTCTCCTTTCCACACAGTATCTCCACCCCACCAAAAAGATTAATGTTGCATTGAAGGAAGAGCGTTTCCCATCAACGCAGCCAAGTGAAGATGCTGCAGTAAGGGGGAATAAGTAAGCAGATGGGCGATACGCATTCTACAGTATGTAGATTAGGTATCTCCTGTCGACCTAGTGTGGCAGTGTAACCCAGGCCTGAGATTTATTGTAGATTAAAAATTGAATATGAGCCAATAATATGATGCTGTTGTACAGAAAGTTTAACACAATTCTTGTGTGTACTGACAGTAAGATGCAGAAAGTAACTATTCCATTCTGCTCGGTATGGTGGTCCTCAGCTGGAATATTGTGTCCCATTTTGGGTACTTCACTTTAAGAAAGATGTGGACAAATTGGAGACAATCTAGGGGAGAGTAACAAAAATTATACAAATGTATGGACATTTTGTGTGGTTATCCCTCTATGAAGGACCTCAAATTCCATAACTAACATGTACATATAAAATAGTGATTTTATACTAGGGATCTGAATTCACTAAAAGACCTACACTATTAGACCTTTACACCCACCCAGCATCCACATGAAGTCAGTGAAAGTCTATATGAATGTAAACAGGCCTAGGGCTCAAGTCAGCAAGGTAACATAGTTACATAAATATATTTGTTTGTCTTTAAAAGTGCCACAGGACTCCTTGTTTGTTTTATAGTTACATATGTGACTTTCTGAACTATCATACTAGAAGCGCATTAATAACAAACGAACAAAGATTAGCCAAAATCCCTTGCCAAGGGAACATTGTAAAACATCCTGATACATGCTTGTGGTCGCTATGTACACCGTTGTGGTATGATCTGTTTATCATTCATGTTCACCCTTACAGTGTAACTGTGTAGGCTCTAATGCAAAGTATGTTGTGTAAGGTGTTTTTGGTATGCTCATAGCATACTGAACATTACTGTTTTGTTAGCATGTTTCCTGCAACATCATTCATTTGTACAAATATAAAACTCTGCTATCTCATGACCCCAAATGAAACACAGAGCTGTAGCTTTATGCACCAGAGAGGCATGCATACAGGAAAAATGGAACCTAAGCACCTTGGCTCAAGAGGGAAAGTTCATGCCCATTGTTGGACATGAATAATATCCTGACCCCAAGGGATGTTGAGAATACTTGTTAAAAGAAAGAGACATTTTGAACCCTGTAAGATGGTAGTTCCCAGGATTGCATCTGGGGCTCCAGGTGTTTGCTGGGGGTCTACCCCATGAGTGGCTAGTGGGAACGCTCTTCCACTGGGCGAGGAAGTGTTTGCATGCAGGAGGCTGGGCATCTGCTGATGCAGGAGTGGGGTTTCACACAACAAAGTGGGGTAAGGCGGGCCCGTGGAGTGAAGAACTGTGATGGCACAGCTTCACACCAGTCCAGAACACAGGAGGGGAATGTCACAATCCCAAACTGGAACAAAATATCTCTTTGAGAAAATAAAGTGCCCCAGTTCTGCCAGAAAATTGTGTATGTCGAGGGGACAGGGCCATTTCCCACATTTGCTAGGAAATGAAATCTCATTCCATAACAAATGCTAACAAACCAAAAGATGGTTCCCTGGCTGAACTAAGCTATGGTGGAGAAGTAGCAGCCAACGGGGCAATAACAAGGAAAACTGAGGACTCAGGAAATAGTTTCTCTGGGTTAAATAAATCTTCGTTTGGAGACTGTATAAATCAGCTCCCGATTTCCAAGCTTTTTGTTCTTCATGGCCACAGTTAATAGCAAATCACATCTTTGAGTCAGGAGACTCTATATACAGGAGATATGTGCAAAGAGCCTGTTAGGCAAAGGGCCATTATATGCACTTACACCTGGGATCTATTTGAACTTTATACTGGATGTTTTCTAGGCCAAACAAACATGGGGTCTTCTTCTTAGGACTTTCTTTCACACAAAATAATACTTAAATCCTAGTGTTAGTCAGCTTGAATAAAGTTCCTTTTATTAAAGTGACCATATGTTCAAAATAAAAAGGTCTTTTTTATGTTTTTACTGAATGTGTACTGATGCTAATTCTGCCAATATCTGACTCAGCAGTGATTTAATTCCAATCTTAAAAAACAAATGTATGGAACCCTTATATCAAGTGGGGTAAATTACTCTTTATAAATGAATATTCTTATTTAAACCAGTGGGACTACTCACATAGGCTATGTCTACACTTGTTAATTTAAGTTGACCTTAACTAAGTCAACAGTGTGTCCACACTTAAAAATAAAGTTGACTTAAAGGGGAACTTAAAAAGTTGACCTAGAGCATCCACACTGGATGCCTAGGTTGACTTCTAGGGGCTTAGGGGGACCTAGGGGAGGTCCACGGGGACAGGGGGGCACCCCTTGCCCAATGCCAGGGGGCTCAGTCTTTGCCCCATTGTACCTAGGTACAATGGGGCAAAAGGGGACAGGGACCCTGGCAGGGCATAGGGGCAGGGTGGACAGGGCTCTGCCCTGCCAGGTGGGGGGGCATGCTAGGCTCCCCCTGTGCCCTCCCCCGGCAAGGAGGGCATTGGTGTAGCCCTGAGGTAGCCCTAAGTCAACTTAGGGCTACCCCACGTCTACACTGACTTAAGTCGACTCTAGGGAGTCGACTTAAGCCTTAGGTCTACTAGGAAGGTGGTTTTATAAAGTCGACTTTATTTTCCTTAAGTCGACTTTATTTTCCTTAAGTTGACTTAAGCAGCTTGCTTAAGTCGACTTAAGGAAACCGTAGTGTAGACGCAGGGTAAATTAAGTCGACTTAAGCAAGCTTAAGTTGACTTAATTTACCAGTGTAGACGCAGCCATAGAGTGCGTCTACACTGGCAACTTAGGTCGACTTAAGGAGGCTTAAGTTGACCTAATTAAAGCCGCATCCACACTGGGCAATTATTATGTTGACTTAAGCATTTGCTTAAGTCGACTTAACAAAACCTCGTTTTAGGTTGACTTAAGTCTGAAGTTGACTCCTTAAGTTGACTTAAAGCCAGTGTGGATGGGGATTAGCGCCTAAGTCAACCTTATTAAGTCGACTTAAAGCATTAAGTCGACTTATTAAGGTTGACAAGGGGCTATGTCTACACTAGAAAAGTTAAGTCGACTTTGTAAAGTTGACTTAAGTTTGACTTTAAGTTGACAAAGTCAACCTTATTAAGTTGACTTAACAAAATTGACTTAACTTTTCTAGTGTAGACATAGCCTTAGTAAGGTACTTCAAGAGTAAGATGGCAGATTCTGGCCCACACATGAGCACCTGAACAGCTCAGCACAAAATCTATCACCTTTTATAGTTATTTAACACATTTATCGATTACACAAAAACAAAGTTACACTTGGAGTGTCCCAAAAGACATTCTTCAAGGCACTATGATATTATATGAAAGACCAAGACTATTCTAATAAAACTGAGACATATGATCTTTACCTTTGGTAAACAACTCCTTGGATACCTAAAAAGTTATGTTTTGGGTTTCACCTCCTATTTCTTTTTATTGGACTCGTTGTAGCACAAAGGGAGATTTTGAGTAGAAGAGGGCATTTGGACATTTGCAGACCAGAAGAAACTTGCAGCATTGCATATTTAAATTCACTATTGCATCACAATTTTGATTCATCCAGTAAAAACAAAATCCAAATGCAACTCAGAAATTCACATGGTCAATGAGCATCAAATCTAGTTGCTGACTGGAAAATTCCCAGGCCCAAATGTTTATACTGGTTAAATAAACTATGGTTCTGAGGATATAATAATGCTAAGCCAACAATCACAAGGAATAATATTAAAAAAAAATCTGTTGACCATGTATTATTAGATATAGTTGTGTGTAGGAAAGTTGTGAGGAGGACAGGGACAGGATTCAGGGAGACCTAGACAAATTGGAGCATTGGGCCAAAAGAAATCTTGTAAGGTTCAACAAGGACAAGTGCAAAGTCCTGCACTTAGAACAGAAAAATCCCATATACTCCTACAGGCTGGGGACCAATCAGCTGGGTAGCAGCAGTGTAGAAAAGGACCTGGGGGGTATGGTGGGTGGGAAGTTGGATATAGTCAATAGTGTGCTCTTGTTGCCAAAAAAAGGCCAATGGCATATTGGGCTGCATCAGTAGGAGTATTGCCAGCAGATCGAGGGATATGATTATTCCCCTCTATTTGGCACTGGTGAGGTCACATCTGGAATACTGTGTCCAGTTTTGGGCTCCCCACTACAGAAAGGATATTGACAAGTTAGAAAGAGTCCAGTGGAGGCCAACAAAAATGATTAGGGGGCTGGGGCACATGGCTTACGAGGAGAGACTGAAGGAACTTGGCTTATTTAGTCTGCAGAAGAGGAGACTGAGGAGGGATTTGATAGCAACATTCAACTACTTGAAGGGGTGCTCCAAAGAGGAGGGAGCTAGGCTGTTCTTGGTAGTAACAGAGGACAGAACAAGGAGCAATGGTTTCAAGTTACAGCTGGGGAGGTCAAGATTGGATATTAGGAAAAACTTTCTCACGTGGAGGGTGATGAAGCATTGGAATGGATTGCCTAGGGAGGTGGTGGAATCTTCATCTTTGGAAACATTTAAAGCCTGGTTAGACAAAACCCTGGCTGGGATGATTTAGTGGGAGTGGTCTTGCTTATAGCGGCAGGTTGGACTAGATGACCTCATGAGGTCCATTCCAACCCTAAGATTCTATGATCCTATGATATAATGATATCATGTCCCTGTTTGGCTCTCTAGAGGACACTATCACATGACACTTCAATACTTTAGCAAGATAGGAAACAGAATCTTATACTTCCTAAGTCATTATCCAGGCATAGACTTGTTAAGGTTATCTGATTATTAAATCGAGCTCCACTTTGAATTCATTTCAATTTTTCTAATTTGGATTTGAAAGTTTTAGTTCCACAATCTTTTCCCTTTGGTTTGAGTTTAAGTTCTAAAGACAGTATTGATCATATTACAAATAGATCCACACTGACATTATCTTAAAAAAAATACATCTCCTTTTCATGTACAAAGACTAAAAATCTTAAGGTATTGCTTGCACATGAAATGTTATGTGGAGGAACCATACAATTTAAGATTTGACAAAAACAAACAAAGAGAAAAGCATATAAATAAAATAAATATAAAACGCACAATGCAACACAATATCTAACTGCAACTTTACCTGGAAATGCATGCCCTGTTAGAGAATCCAAACCTGAAATTAAAACAGTGAAAAAAAGAATCTTTAACACTAATTTAATACACCAAACTTTTATTTGGCACCACAGTCACATAACATTAATATAAAATTTGTCACAGAAAGCAAAGATAAAACCTTTAGTGTTACATTAGGTAGTGTGTATAAATTTGGGTCAGTATGAGATATGAAAAGTAGTATGTAAATAAGAAACTCATATACTCTCACAAACTCACTTGCTTTGTTATAACAGCTTTAATGATACTGTACTATAGTTAGGTTGGGTTTTGGAAACAATTCTTTTACAAACCTCTGTTCTCAGATGTTTATTCCTTGAATATGAACATGTATTCTGATGTTGTACATATGAATTCACAGCCCATAATAATAGTTTTCTTTTCTTTGTTTGTTTTTTTAACAAATGTTTTAAAAAATGACTGTTTAAAGAAATAAGTTCAAAGATGATGGATCCGGTAAACTACTGCAGAAGCAGGGAAGTGTAAACTATTCCAGTTTCCTAGGAGACATCACCTTAAGGGAAAGTAGGCATTGATACCAATACTGCAAATCCTTCAGATTTTTTTTCCCACTGGCAAGACAAGACTCTAGAATTGTAGCTTCCTGGAGCAGCACCCTACCATTTATAATTCTATATTTTTAACACAGACACATTCCGTAACTTACAAAAGATGATCTGTAACTCATACACTTGAGTTCATATTTAGGTCTGTAGATGAAATAGAACCAAGCTTTGTTTTGTAAAACAAGGTCATAAAATCATGTCTGGTGTACGAGATTGACTGGGGCTCACATTATATAAGGAAGACAAAGGTCAAATATCTTGAATTTGATTGGCCAAAAAAGTCTTCTTACCTAATGTATTAACTTTTATACATGGAATGGGATGTTCAGACCTTTTGATCATACAGCAAACCCTCTTGGGTCAACAGCACTAATCCCAATTCATAACTATCACCCTCACAATGGTATTTGGAAAGAGATTCCACCATGAAGAGTTCCTTCTTCCCTCTACCCAAACTGCAAGATAAAATTGGGGCATTGGAGGAATTGGAAGAGAAAAGCTTCCTGACTAGCTTACTCCTATATGTGTGTGTGTTTGATTTTTTTTTTCTTGAGTTTAGTTGGTGTTACTTTGAAATGAATTTACTCTTGATTTTTACCTGGAGAAGGGTTGCTCAGGGATCTGAGTAAATTTATAAGAAATGGATTTTCTTTCCTGTTTGTAACAAACATACAAAAAAAAGCTGATGTGAGTTGAATATTTGTTGATGCAGCTAAAGTCTTGAGCCTTCAACAATATAGTTTTTTTTTTTTTTTTTATTTAAGTATAAAGAGTAGTTGTATTGAGAAAATTGTATCTAGAGAGGCTGACACACAGCTTCTCCCATGGGAAGTAGAAGGAAAACATTACTGACTGTAATGATATATAAATGAGAGAAATTTACTGGGCACCAATAACATGCTCAATGCTGTAAAAGAACAAAGAAATACATGATCTTGCCCTAGAAAATACTGATTTCTCAAAATCATACACAGACAGTGCACAGTAGACATAATCTAAATGCATGTTAGTGCAGCGATTCTCAGCCTTCACTACCTGAGTTACAATAGCAAAATGCTCTCAGATCTCTCCCTCCGCCTCCCCTTCCCCCCCCATAAGAAAGGAGTCATGGTCATGACTACCTTCAGGACCTATTCGTGACCTCTAGACCACCCATGTGTTCCAGATTATACACAGGTTCAAATCAAACTTTCCTATCTATGTATTTAAAATAGACTGTGCCATCCTAGGGCTTAAAAGATCATGATGTTAAACTCTGACATCTAAAAGAAGAGCAAAGAGGGGTCAACTGGTTTTTAGGTGCAGTCCCTCCCAACTGGAGAACAAGACTGAGGTGTTGCAAGACTGAGCATTGCATTGCCTAACTTTCGGGCCCCTAGCCACCCAGAGGAGTTAGTCACCTAGGCTCCATGATACAATGACTGGGGGGCGTAGGCACCCAAGAATGGGATTCACAGATGTAAGCACCTCACCTACATGAGGTGAAAATAAGGTAGGTTTTCACCTTATCACAACTCTACTGTGTGAAGTTCTGAATAAAATAAGACTACTTTGGTAGTGGAAACCAGTAGAGTT
Source organism: Pelusios castaneus (assembly GCA_007922175.1). NCBI lineage: Eukaryota > Metazoa > Chordata > Testudines > Pelomedusidae > Pelusios > Pelusios castaneus. The sequence continues at coordinate 8,511,772 of ML685779.1, forward strand.
TTAGGATACATTGAATCCACAAATCATGATCCACATGCCCCACTTCCATCATTACTTTCTCACAAAGTGTGATATGAGCTGAAACCAAAGACAGGAGACAGTGTAGATTTCCCAAATACAGTCAAATGCCATCTGCTGCTCTTTCCTGCTAGACTTAAGTATATGCAGTTACTACAGTTAATTATGGAAGGAAATCTTTGTTGTGCCTCGAACAACCAGGATTTTCAGTCATTGCCACAGGGATTTCACTACTCTGTTACAGCAATTAAAGGCCAGGAGAAGAGCAACTGTCCTTATTAACCAAATGACTTTGCATTCCCTGGACTGATCTTCAGCTAAGTATATTGGATCAGATGGAATACAAGTTTCCTGCATTCTTTTTGTCAAATCTATTGCCTTGATTTGGTGGTATTCAGATTGATTCACACAAGAGCTCCCAAACAAAAACCAGGAGCATTAATGAAAGTGATGCACTTGCAAACAAAACACATTTCCAATCAACATAACTGCTATGTCCACAGTAGCAATCAGCAATAAATTATACTCATGAAATGCATACCCTATTGAGGTGATAATTCATTGATTTAAGAAGAAGATGACGAAGAAGTAGAAAGACAGACTGATTTGAAGGTAGCACTGACTTCCATTTACACTGTAAAAAAATCTAGATGATTTTAAAAAGGAAAAGGGGATACACTGCTCTTTGGTACACTGCAATCATTTCATTAGCTCAGTACAGAACAGGCAATAGAGACAGTACAAGCTTTCTATACAGATAAAATAATTGCTTATTTCTTAGCATTGATTTGATTAGGCTTTCCAGCATCACAAAGATGAAGTCTTCTCTTGTTTTCTGTCTCCAGGGCACAATTTCTTACATATGAATAACAGCACATATTATATATCACCATATGCAAAGCTTTGTCTTCCACCTAAAGCAGGACTTGTACTAGAATAATATATTAGATCTGCTTCCTGGATTAAATTTCCATGTTTGTACTGCTGCTGCATTGAATTGAGAGAGAACTGACAATTACTCTGGAGACACAGTCATTCTGATGCCACACTGGGAAATGTAGTACAGGTGTAGAACACATGTAAGTAATTGTAATGTTAAGAATCCTTCCCTAGAATATCAGTGAGATACTGAAATGACAAATTTAATTTCTGTGCACTAATTCATGCATAGCAGGGTTAAGAGAAGCCAAAAAAAAAATCTTTACTATGCTTCTTTGCAGATATATGTTCCTTGATTCTAAATGTTCAATAACTTCACTGTCAGAAAACACACTTCTCTCCTCTATTTCTATGTGATATGCAAAAATATATTACAAGAAGACTGGAACCTAATTCAGTTTGGGCAGGAGAAAAAAGAGGGAGCAGTAAAAATAAGGTTTCAGGAGCAATTCTGGGTGTGCAGGGTAAAATAGCAGAGGCCCTAGGGACAGTGCCCTACAAAAAGTTTGAGACATGAAGGAGAAAGAGATGTGAAAGGCTGGTGAGGGCCTCATGGAAAGAAAAACAGGCTGGGATTGGAAAGCAGAGCTTCAGTGGCTGGAGAAGTAGGAAGGCTTCTAGGCTATGTCTACACTTAGGGATTTAGGTCGACTTAAATAAATCCACTTTAAAAAGTCAACTTTAAGTCAACCTTATTAAGTCGACTTAGAGAGTCCACACAGGACTCTTATTAAGTCGACTTAAAGTGGACCTTACTAATTCAACTTAGAGAGTCTATACTAGACTCTCTAAGTTGACTAGTCAGGTTCAGGGAGAGCCAGCCCCGCACAGGTGATCCCCTCCCGCTGGAGCCCTGTCTGGCGAGCCCTTCTCCCTGGGACCATGGCTCCCCTGGCAAGGAATTCACGGGTCTGGGGAGAAGGGAGAAAGGGGCTCCCCAGGGAACAAGGGAGCCACAGTGGCTCCCTTCTGCCAGGGAGCCATGTGGGGCTCCCTTGTCCCCCCCTGCCTAGGTCGACCAAGTCGACTTAGGGCATCTACACTGGCTAAGTCAACTTAATAAAGTCAATTTAGACACTAGTTTGAATTATAATGAGGTGTTATTAATTTTAACTAGTTTTTCCTTAATTTGACTTAAGGAGCAGCTCAAGTCGAATTAAGGAAAGCCTAGTGTAGACGTGGATTAAATTAAAATGACTTAAACCTGCTTAAGTCAACTTAATTTATAAGTGTAGATGCACCCCTACAGATCAGAAGAGCTTTATCTCTTCCAGCCAGTACAGGGGAAATAAAAAACTACATCTGCCAGTGTGGGGCAAGAGAAGTGGGCAGAAGCAGTGGGTGAGAAGCAGTTGAGTTGTGTCTGAGCTCTCTACTAATCTATTAAAAGACGATGAGAACTTTTGTGTTTTAGTTCCATTTTTTTTCTCCTGATTTAGATCAAGTGATACCTAAATTTGAAGCTCTTCTCCAGAACATCCTACACTGCAGACAAAGCTGGCTGATTTTCGCAGGCTGCATTTTCTCCATCTCTTCCAAACTCTACGGATCATCTTATTTTGTTTTCCTTTCTTTCTTGTGTTCCACCTCCTCATGCCTCTCCTGATTTTCTTTCAGTCTTCTAATCTGTTTTAGTTTGTGAAGTTTGGAGTTCAGCTCCCTCTCTTCTTCCCATCCTGGGATCTAGCTGAGAATCTTGTGAAAATCATAAGAGTTAACAAGTCTACAAAACCCAGAAGAAGATGGCTGCTAGTGAGTTTTAGGATTGGCAGTATCTGCATTTGGGATTTTGATTTGGGACCACCCTTAAGCAAAAGTAATAGGTGGAGGCATGGAGAAAGTTCTGCATGATAGCTCTATAATGGAAATTTTGTTTCGGCCGCAAAAACACTGCACCTTTTAACTTAAAGGACTGTTTTTGCTGTAAAGACACTTCCCACACAGTTCTCTTTCCAACACTTAGATCTGCACTATTTATCATTACCCTATGCTCTTGCCCCTATCCTCAGCTCAGCTTTCAGACTCTTTCTGACGGTCACTGTTACATTATCACACTCATTTGTCATTATTTCTCTTACCAGCGCATTATGGGTGCGTCTACACTTACAAGTTAGGTCGACTTAAGGAGGCTTAAGTCGACCTAACTTACTCTCCGTCCACACTGGGCTTTCCATAAGTATTTCCTTAAGATGACTTAAGGAAAAATTAAGTTGACTTAATAACACCTAGTTTTAGGTCGACTTAACGTATAAGTCAACCTTATTAGGTTGACTTTAGCCAGTGTGGACAGGGATTAGCCCCTAAATCAACCTTACTAAGTTGACTTAAAGCATTAAGTCGACTTAATAAGGTCGAAAAGGGGCTATGTCTATACTTGAAAAGTTAACTCAACTTTGTTAAGTCGACTTAATAAGGTTGACTTTAAGTCGACTTAAATTTGACCTTATTAAGTCGACTTAACAAAGTCAACTTAACTTTTCAAGTGTAGACACAGCCTATGATTTTTAATGTTTTCTGTAATGATTCATCTGATAAAAATTGAGAAAAATTAATTTGCAGATTACACAGACTTTCACAGTGTTCCAACAGTCGGTTTAAAAACCACATAAATCATTTGCGCTGGTTGTTTGAACTCATTTTTTAAAATCATATCAGCATTAATTCAAGAAGAAAAATAATAGTTTGGTTAGATAGTTATGAAAACTGTACAACAATGCACTTATGAACACTATTCATTTCTTGGTTTTATCTATATACTGGCATAGTAGTGATTAAACTGTACATCAAATGGGTCATTCAAACCAAATCCATGGGGGTAATCATTAATTGAGCCTGTGAACTTTTGATCCAATGCTCTCACCGTGGCTTCTCAAAGACATTACATTTATTTAATCAGAATATAGAACAATGGAAGAAGTGTTTGGGTAAATGTTTGTATGGAAACTTGTCTTACTGTTAATAAAACTGATAGTCTGACAACTCTGAAAAGCACAAGTTAAATTGATCCTAGGACAAAAAATGAAATTGTAATTCAAAGCATTAAGAATTTAGGAGTTGGACCCTTGGAATTATAACATTCGTTTAAAAAAAATCAAGAGATTGTGAAATATAATGAAGGATGGTTTCTTTTTATTTGAATTCTGGTTTTTTGAGTCTTTAGGGTTCATGTTACAGTGAAAAGCTTGAAAACAATGAATGAGGAATGCACTCTTTTTTTTGTTTTGTTTTTACACAAAGGTTGGATTTTCATGTAATCATGTTACATGTTAAGAGTGGAGGCTATAATAAAAACACCAAATATCCTAAGACTTCTGATAAAATCACAAGAGTTGGTAATGCTGTAAAATATATACTACCTCCAAAACTATGCTGTTCCAGGATCATTGATGCCTAAATAATATTATAAAATCTCTATACCTATCTTACTAAAAATATCTTATTAATACTGAAATAACTATACAAAAACTGTTAACTCCTTTGCATTTCTTTCTCTTTGGTCAATGAAAACCAGTTAAATCAATTATCTTTACTTTAGTTAATTTCACTTCTGCATTCCTGGTGTTATAACCTTTGGACTACAGAAACTGCAGTGGAATGGGTATTTATAAAATAAATAACTCTGATGTGGACTTTTAAAAATGATTTTTGCTTTTGGATTTAACTTCCTCAAAAATGTAAAGTTAAGCTCCAGGTCATATATGAATTGACTGAGTCTCACTAATAGAGCCCCACACAGACAGAAAACTTGTATCTGCACCCGATTTGGGATCTGCAAAAATTGTCTGTGAATATCCCCAACCTGGGGATGCAGATATCTATGGATATAAAGTGGATACCCATGAATATACAGGACTCTACTAATAGCTCCATGGATCACTGCGCACCAGTGATGCAGGGCTGTGCCAAGTCCCTGGCCCCTCTAATGTTCTCCACTTTCCCCCAGAGACCTCCTGCTCCACTGCCTGCTCTGCTCCCACTATATCTTGCTCCCTGTTCCAGGTAGGGAGGCTATATCCTGAGCCATTGTATGCAGTACTGCCACCCCAGTGGGGGGACTGCACACTCCTACACAGCTGAAGGGGTTCTAATGCACACAGAACCAGCCAGGTGTTTTGCTGAACTAGACTGACAGGCTGCTCCCCAAATCCAGTCTGGTGTGCTGCTATGACCACTCGAACCCCGCTCCTGAACCCCAATTCACCCTGCTCTGCTGGGTGACCACTCACTCCTGAGTCAGTCCCCACCAGCCACCAGCGTGTAATTGGTCCCAGGCAGTGGGTGTAAATCCACTAGCCACACAGGCGTGGGTCCCCAAGGGAGCACACCCAGTCCCAGACATTACACTGGGAGCCACTGCCTTACAGGGATTGGGACCCACTACCAATCACCTGAGTCTTAAATCCATCCACTTAACAAAGAAGTGGATTGTGCCCAGTCTTCCACATCCACACCCTCTAAATATCACACAGCTTTAGATAAAACAAATACTAATTTATTGATCAGACTCCAATTTTAAGTAAGAACATGGCCAATCAAGGCAGAAACATACTATAAAGAAGTCAGGAGTGACCACTATCGAATAAAAGGTATGAACCGCATACTAATCTACCATCTCTACCTAAACTGACCTCAAAGTCCAAGATTATGCGCATGGTGTTCGGCTGTTCGGTGTTTTACAGCCATTCTCTGCCTGTTTTCAGGCAGGGCCCTGATCTTGCTTGAAGTTGGTTGCAAGATGGTGTCTTCTCAGGCCAAAAGCCTGCAGCTTCTCTCTTCCCAATTTCTGTATCTTTGTTTTTACAAACTGCTTACAGCCCTCCCCGCACTGTCCTGTTGGGTGAATCTTTTCACTTCTACCTGTACCACGGAGGGCATTAGCATTCCCTTTAACATGTAAATCTCCAACCACTGTGCTAGAGATAGTCCTGAGAGTCTGAACCCAATATCATGCTTCACATCTGTACATACATGTTGCTGTAGGAAACAGGGCACCATGGTAATCATGAGGAATATGTTCTGAGCATTCACAAAGGAATCTGGTATAGCATATTTGGCATCAAATCACACAATTACACTGCAAAACTGAACAGAAAAGTTACAGAGGTCATGCCCTAGGGCTGCATGGATGTGCATCCCGTCACATAGACTAACACCGCTATCCCTTTGGAAGGTGCGATATACAGTGGCAACAGCTACTCTGCTCACAGTGCCTGCCAGTTTAAAGTACAATACCTGTTCTAAATAGGCGCTTGGCTCACAGTGCAGAAACATCTGGGCATGCTCTCTTCTGGGAATTGTAGCTTACCTTGTCCACCCAAGCAAGCTGGGGACTACGACTCCCAGAAAGCCCAGGGGACTATTGCCACATATTGCTACTGCGTGATTCAGAGAGCCAAGCTGCAGCCTGAGGGTGAGAGTTACTCCATTTGTGTGTGTGCTGCAGAACCCTGGGTGGATACAAAATTTGTATCCGCACCTGAGTCGTGACCCAGAAAAATAGTCCCCAGAAATAAAGAAGATATCTGAAGTATTGGAGGGCTTCACCCATTAAGTTGGTCACCGGCTGACAAACCCAGGAACATTTTTTTCAAAAGTTGAAAAACTTAGGGTCTACTGAACCCAGCCAGCTTTACTGGATCACACTTTATATTCTCCTCCCACATTTCTTTTTTTCTTTTTTAAACTCTGTTCACTTAAAAAGGAGGCTATCTACTTATTTAATCGTGTTCATTGGTCCATCATTTTCCTTCTGTTAATGCTGAGCAAGCTAGTTACTTTATGTTGCTGAGTGCAATCATAGTCTTGAGACTGGTTAAACTAAACTCAATACAGGATTAAAGAAACAATTCTGTAATATCCTACAGAACACTGAGCTACATACAAGTATCTCAAGCTTGAAATACTAACATGTTGCGCTTGTCTTACTGCCTTTTGTCAGAGGAATTCAAAGCACATTACACCACATTCCTCTCACTCGCACTCTGACAAAACACCTTAACTCAGCAATGTCCCCATGGACATAATACATAAATGTACACCTAATATATTACAAACAAATGAGAAAAGTCTAAAATAGATTATGAGGTTTTGTGTTAAAGGTGTGAGTCAGAGAAATATGATCTGTGTATTGTATATATTTAAATGTTGCAGATGCAAGGCATGTTCTTATGGAGGACCATCACTGTGAGGTTTAGATCGTAGAGTCCCAGACTGTAAGATCAAAAGGGACTATCATGATCATCTAGTCTGGTCTCCTGCACAACTCAGTCCACAGAACCTTGCCCACCCACTCTCGTAATAGATCCATAATTTCTGGTTGAGTTACTGAAGTTCTCAAATCATGATTTAAAAACTTCAAGTTACAGAGAACCCACAGTTTACACTAGTTTCAAACCTGAAAATGACTCACGACCCATGGTGCAAAAGAAGGCAAAACAACCCCAGAGGCTCTATCACTCTGACCTGGGGAAAAAAATTCTTTGCAACTCCCCCAAATACAACAATCAGTTGGACCTGGAACATGTTGGTGACCTCTCTTAAAATTAAGAATATAAGAACATAAAAGTGGCCAGACTGGATCAGACCGATTGTCCATTTTCGACGCCGCTAATATTTTGGTCACCCTCCGGGATCTTATTCATCGGAGGTGGCGTGCTGACCTGGGTCCTTTTGGAGACGGGGATAATAGCCCCGCCCTTATTCGGTGACTGATTTTTGGAGGCCCACGTTGTAACATAGGAAGTCAGTATATAGGAACAAGAGAACACAGGACAAAATCCTCCCAGGACCCAAGCCATTAGTAGAAGGATAGGGTGCTTGTCCCAGGAGAGGGAGGTTGGGAGTGGGGCCATGGCCAGGAAAATGGGAAGGGTCAGGAGAAATAACAGGGAGGCTACAAAGAGTATTGTAAATAGAAGAGACAATTTATTTTTCATGGTTCATAGCTCTGTAGAACAACAGGAAACAGAATTTAAGGTACAGAGATGCGATTTTCTTAAGCAGAAGTCTATGCCTTTCTATGCGGTTCCTTATTGTGGCCTTAAAGGCACAGTATATATTTATTGCAAACTTTCCATGTGTACACCAAGCTTCAGTTACATGCGCATTATATTTAAACTGCACCCTGTTACACTGCTGACGTTGCCCCTATGTTTAAAGGGGTCTTACTGCAGCCCTAACCTACCTGTACTCCCAGGCTCGGGGTTCTAACCTATTTCTGTCCTTACTCCAGGACTGCGGGGTTCTAAACTTAAAGGGTGTTAAACCTTATTATCTTGTAGCTACTATTATTCCATTATACCATTATTCCTTTATTCCAGGACCATAATTTATTCCCTTACTAGGGCCAATATTCACTAAGGTAATTTATTCCTGTATTCGGGCCAATATTCGCCTAGGTCCCTTCACTAAAGTAATTTATTCCCGCATTCGGGCCAATATTCGCCTAGGTCCCTGCACGTGCCTTTTACCAATTACTCACCAGCGCTCCCAGCCAATCGTGTCGAGTCCGTCTTACCAAGGATCTGGATCGGCCTCTCAAGTCCTTTCCACCGTGTCAGTCCCTCTACCTGTCACCAGGCCGGGCCGCTGACGCCTCTGCCCAGACTCAATGATCACAAGGACAAGCCCTGTGACCAAAGAGTCTTTGTCCAGGAAACCTCTGACGTCTCAGAAGTTCTGGACTCCGACCCCCTTTCTGAGTAGGGGGCCTTCAGTTATAGTATTTTTTTGGTCGGCCCTGTCTCTCACCTTCCTTGGGGTGCGAGACTGTGGCCGCATGCTGTCTGGAAAGCATGGTTCCTGATTGGTTGACATATGCGTTGAGGGTAACACTTTTTTGCCCAAGGCGCCTGGGAAGCTGCACACCTCTCGCCCGAGGCGCATGGGAAGCTTCACACCTTTTGCCGGAGGCGCATGGGAAGCTTCACACCTCTTGGTCGAAGGCGGGGGTGTGAACAACATCCCCATCTCCGGACCCATGGGATACTTCACACTTCAGGGGCGATAGACAATGCTGTTCCAAGGCGGGTGGGAAACTTCACACCTCTCTCTGAAAGGTGGGGTGGTGGTCGTGCACCTGGGCCCATGCCCTTATAGGGAGCGGGCCTCAGGCCTTTGCAGACGGCCCAAGTTCTTTGGCATCGAATCAAGAAGGGAGTTACTGGGCAGACAAGGCCTGTAAGGTTATTTTGGTCTTGTCGTTAGGCAAAGTAAGGCCTCTGGCTCTGTTTCTACTTCAATTTATCCTAACCTAAACATACTATGCTTATCTATAATCCTATATAATATACCTATACCCTCCTGATTCCTACCTATACCTACCTTATTTCTACACATTTAACCTAGTATCCTGTCTTCCAATAGTGGCCAATTCCAGGTACTTCAAAAGGAATCAGCAGAACAGGTAACCATCAATGATCCACCCCCTTTTGTCCATTCCCAGCTTCTGGCCAACAGACTAGGGACAATTCAAAACATGTTTCTGAATCTCTGCCATCCTGGCTATAGGTCTATTGATGGGCCTATCCTCCATGAAATTATCTAGTTTGTCTCTGTATCCTGTTACACTTTTGGCCTTCACAGTATTCTGTGGCAGAGCTCCACAAGGTGACCGTGTGTTATGTGAAGAAATACTTCCTTTTGTTCATTTTAAACCTGCTGCTTATTAATTTCATTTGGTGACTCCCTTCCCCATTCTTATGCTATGAGAAGTAGTAAATAACACTTCCTTATTTACTCTCTCCATAACAGTTCTGGTCCTAGTACAGATCCCTGGGAGACAGACACCACTCTTTACCTCTCTCCATTCTAAAAACTGATCATTTATTTCCACTCTTTGTTTCCTTTCTTTTAACCCGTTACTGATCCAGAAGGCCATTCTCTCTTACCTCATGACAGATTATTTTGCTTAAGAGCCTTTGGTGAGGGACCTTGTTAAAGGCTTTTTATTGTTTGTGGGTTTTTTTCTTTTCCTTTCTTTAATATGAGTCATAGTTAATAATTATGATTATTTTACTTGTCTTTAATCATGGTGTCCACTAAGACATGGCAAAGAACCACATGTGAGTAAAATAGTGGCTGTCAACTGACATTAAAAGAGATAGTTATTAAGATTTGCCCCACTACATCTTGCTTCTCGAGATTGTCCATTTTAGTATTTTTTAGATAAATTTACATTATTTAACAAATTGAAATGCTCCTTTCACAATTCCCCAATTGAACACTTACAAGTTTAATCCCACTTTTTATGGATCCACAATTCCATGTGATTAGGGTAACCCACCAGCAACTTAGTTTGAAAATCAGCTATATATCTGTATAGGGGCATCTAAATGGACATTTTCTCCTATTTGATCTTTGGAAAAATGTGCCTTAAGTAATTTGTCCAAGACCATACAGCAAACAAGTGCAAAGGATGAGAACTGAAACCAGGAGTTCTGACTCCAAATATCCACGTAACCATTCAGTTGCACTCACTTTCCATCCCCGCCTGCACAAATTTATAAATCATTGCTTCATAAAGCAATGACTATTTTGCATGAATTAGTGCAAAACACATGCATTCCAAAACCAAAGACAGGCAATATCAATTTCTGCACTTCATGTCATTACCCATAACACTGCCATCACATCATGCCATCACATTTTGCATTTTAAGACAGGGTGGTAGATTATTAAATAGATTAAAAATAGATTTAAAATTATGTATATCTAGTTATTTATGCAAGTCTCAGTGTAGAGAGATTGTGGATTAGCAGCAAAAGTCTATTGCTGAAATTTGGGGGTGGTGGCACTGAATGTAAAAAGTGTCAGGTTAGATTCAACAGTGATGTAAACAAAGGGTTGTGTTACAAATGAGAGACCATTACATGTTAGGTCTGAATGGAAATAGGTTTAAATGATAAACTTGTTTAATACAGATTGAATGCAAAAACAGTGTATGAACAAAATAAGTTACCTTACACACAGAAAATGGTAGCTGGCCAAGTAACTAACAAAGGTGTAATATAAAGTATAGCAGCCCTTCACACATCACATCGTTGTCTACATCCAACATGTAAGATACATGACTGTTTACGTTACCATGGAATCTGGCCAGAGGCTATTACAAAAGAGGCACACGCCTACAACAGGTTTCATTTGGTCCATCATATCTACACGTACACATATATATTTATTAAAAGAGGTTCCTAGTTCCGTACAGACAGACCGAAGAATATACTTAAAATATACAGAATGTTGTTTCCCAAAAGATTTAAAGCTGGAGATGTTGATTTAATTTATTTGCTGGGTTTTATTTTAACTGACAAAACTCTGCTTTCTGTACAATATGAGAAACAAAATGCAGAATGTAATTGTCCCGTCTAATGTCAAGCACACCAACATGCTCCTGTGAGGCCATTACTTCCTTTCTCCTAATTCTTTCTCTGTCTAATATTGCTCTTTTTTTCCTTAACTGCTCCATTCTCCATTCCTCTCCTCTGATTCCTTGCCTGCTTTTCTCAAGTACACTACAGTCAATCCTATTCTAAAATAATAATACGTTCTTGGCCCAACCAACAGCTGCAAGCACCAATTTCCTCTTCCCTTCTGCATCTATAATCTTTGAGACTGCTAACTCTTCCCATTGCATCAGCTTCCTTTCTTCTAATTCTTTTTCCAGTAAGCACTCTCCAATTTGTGTTGCAACCCTCGACTCAGCTGAAACTACTCTCCATAACATCACTGATAAGATCATCCTGGCCGTCAAAGGGCTTTTTTCTCTCTTCATCGTCCTTGAATTAGGCACCACTGAACACTCTCTCCTCAGTGGTTTTTTGTGTTTCTGGTCTCCTAACTCTTCTCTATAAGGGAAGATATCATCTTCTACACACTGGTATGGGAGTGACTAAGCTAATGACTGTGCTAAGCCTCTGAGCATATCCTGTGTGAACTAAATGTTTTCCAAAGCCTGTGAGGAATCCAATGGAGCTGAGTATCACAAAACTGATTCAATTACTGTGACCCTTAGGCACCCCTGTATTCACATTCTGCATTGTATTGCAATTATTTTTGTACAAAGTATGCCTTCTAAGGTATCATTTGAAAACTAATAACACACTGGTCAAAGATATTGTAAAATATGTGTAACAGTGCTTTATGAGAATTTATGGGTACTTGGGGATAATATGCTTTAAAAGCCTGTGACTAAAAGGCATTAACCAGACATGTCAAGGGGGGAGTTGATAAATCAGTATTCTTCTGACAAAGAAAAGAGACAGCCACCTCAACCAGGCAGCCAAATTCAACAGTCTATTCATTTGTACCAGAAGCTATTTGATCTCTACCATGTGTCCTGTCCAGGATAGTCAGTAAAAAACTGGAAAGATGACTGTGGATGAGAGAAACCATTTTGAACAAAGACTGCATCTTGCTAGATTATGTTTTAAAATTTTAAATGTATATTTTCACTATTTGTGTGTGATTATCGCCCTACTTTTATTCTTTTTACTTGGTATCACTTAATCCAAGCTCTTTTATTAATAAACTTGTTTTGCTTTCATTATAAATCATCACAGCTGAGTAAGATCAGTAATGTGTGTGCTTCTAGTAACTGATAGGTTGGACCATTATACTGACTCTGCAGATGCAGCAAACCTATTTTTTCATATGCATCCAGTAAGAGGGATAATAGGATGATTTGGGGGGGATTTGGGGCTGAAAGGGTATAAAAATCAGCCTGTAAGGAGTAACCAAGTTGGGCAAAGCTGTAGTAACCCAGCAGGCTGCTAGCAAGCTATTGGGTCAGAGCTCTGAACCAAATATACATAACTACAAGACACCAACAGATACAAGCTACACATTCATTGGCCCCCTTATTGGTTGGATGAACCCCAAAATGTTACAATTCCTTATTAAACAATAGATGGAGTTGGCCCAATCATAAGGCTAGCTGCACTGCAGTCTTATTTTCTTTTCTCTCTGAGTGCACCCTTTATAGCTGTCAGGCCTCAGGCTTTTACCTCTCCTGTATGGAATTCCTCAGAATTCATCGATTCTCATACTGGGTTACAACCCCAAGTGCACCCATCCAGCAGGTGCAGCTCAGGCTGAACCCTGCTTTGGGAACTTACAGCATATCTTTGCAGTGATACAGAATCACTTCTTCAAAATCAAGCTTTGCCCAAAAGCTTTTTGGACAGTGAGATTTTAAAATGACGAGAACTGCACATATATTCCTTTAGCTAAGCTTAACTTCTAACCTGTAGGTCAGGTGGTGTGAGCAATATTCACACCCTACACACTACCGTGGCAATCTTTGTACAATATATGCCTTGCAAGGTATCATGGTGAAATGTGTGTAGCAACATTATATGTAAAGTTACAAACATAAGGTGAAATTTGACTTACGTGTGATTGACTTACAAGTCTAGGGAGGAGGTAAACCTGTTCCTCAGAGACAAAGGACAAGTTAGTACTTTAGGCAGCTATTTTCGAAGTTGACTGACAATCATTTGTTAAGGGGCTATTCTTTGGCAATGAATCAAGGCAGGAACAAATTGATCTGCATTTTAGCAAGCATTTCCACCATGAGACTCCATGTCTCCTTCCTCCCAGCAGGAAACTCTGTCTAGGGATAACTCTCAAGAAAATATATTTCAAATGGTGACTCGAGTGTAAAAGTGAGAGGCAAAAATACCCCAGGGTCGGTCGGTCGGTCGGTCGGTCGGTCAGTCGGTCTCTCTCTCTCTCTCTCTCTCTTTCTCTCTCTCAATCTCTCTCTCAAGGAGACAAAAGAACCAGTCATTTGACTTTTGGGTGGGATCCTGACATGAAAATTTGGTTAGCAATGTTCCTGGGAATATGTGGTAAAAGATTCACCTTGAACCATGTCTAGTAGCACTCCTTTCCCCTGGGCAGCGGGACTGGCAGGAGACAGGAGCGGCACGCTCCATTCCCCTGCTGACCTTGTCCCCCAACTGGGCAACAGGGTTGGCAAATAAGGTGCCAGTACTCCATCCCCCTGCATACTGTCACAAAAAAGCACTGCACGAACTACCCAGTATAGTGATTAAACTGAATTGTTTGGTAAAAGTCCAAGTAAAGTAGCAAACATTTGGATATTGACCTCTTATAGGGCAATAGACCTATGATATCTGAAATGGCGAGGAGATTGCTGAACAGCCCACTACACATATTTTAGGGAAAAATCATGAACGGGACTATGTTGGGGTCACCCTGTGAGTGGTAACCAAGGCTGGTGGAAGTCAGATTGTGATTGGAGTGTTGTTGAGAGGCTGTTGAATTCAGATCTGTTGGACCAGGGCTGCAGCTGTACACAGACACTCGGTGTGACCTGCATGCTCTTACGGTGTTTGCGAGCAGCCATGTTGGGAGCTCCAGTAGCAAAGCATTGGGATGCACCCTAAGCTGGTGGGCAGGTGGTGATACAACCCCACACTGGTCTGGAATGAAACCCAGAATGTAACTGGTGGTTTATTCTGTTTTATTACCCAACTCTGAGCTAGGAGGAATAGCCTACACTGTTTGTAGTACTATTCTGGTTATGTCTTCATTACTTTTCGGAGTGAGCCTCCCAGCCCAGTGCACCAACTTGCACTATCAGGGCTTCCATTAGTATTCTACACACAACTGTGTGTAGACATTGCTTAGATACTGCAGCTCAAGCTACAACCCTGCCAACAACGCAAGCTCCAATCCAAGCTCCAATGTCTGCACAACTATTTTTAGAATACCAATGTGAGCCCTGCTAGCATGATTCTGTGGACACAGGATAGAGACATGCTCCTAGATGCATGCTCCTATGTAGAGGCACTTTAAGTGTCTCAGTCAGATTTTCACTACCAACCTTTTCACTACCAACATGATATAAGAAGCTTTTTTCAAGCAACAAAAGCCATTTGCGAGGCAAGTTCAAACAACATAACGCCTTTGTGATTCCAGGACAGCTCTGCCCTTCTTTAACGACAATGTAGTGCTTCATTGGAAGAAGCACTTTGAGACTCTACACAACCACAAGTCTGAAGTCTCAGCTGCCATGACTGAGTCCACTCTTCAGCATCAAGTAATAGGACATATTGCTGACCCCAAAACTTCTGTGGAAGCTTTGTGTGCCATCTCTCAGACTAGATACCATAAGATGCCAGGCCCAGATGGCATCCCTATGGATGTCTTCAAACCTGGTGGAAATAGCACTTGTGCAAAATCTTCATCAACTTCTTACTAAAAGTTGGGTTAATGAGGAAATTCCACTGACCTAAAAAATACCAATATTGTGACCATTTTTAAGAAAGGGAAAAAGTCAAAGGACGGGAATTACCCAAGTATTGCCCTTCTCTCTATTGCTGGAAAGATTCAATGAAACGTGGCTATGAAAAAATCAAATGCGATCCTAGGATGTATTAGGTGAGGTATTTCCAGTAGAGAGAGGGAGGTGTTAGTACCATTATACAAGTCATTGGTCAGACATCATCTGGAATACTGTGTGCAGTTCAGGTCTCCCATGCTTAAGAAAGATGAATTCAAACTGGAACAGGTGCAGAGAAGGGCTACCAGGATGATCTGAGGAATGGAAAACCTGCTTTATGAGAGAAGACTAAGAGAGCTTGGTTTGGTTAGCTTAACCAAAAAAAGGCCCAGGGGAGATATGCTTGCTCTTTATAAATACATCAGACAGATAAATACCAGGGAGAGAGAGAGATTATTTAAGTTCAGCACCAACGTGGACATAAGAACAAATGGATATAAACTAGCCCTCGGGAAATTTAGACCTGAATTCAGATGAAGGTTTCTAACCAACAGAAGAGCGAATTTCTGGAACAGCTTTCCAAAGGGAACAATATGGGCAAAAAGCCTAGCTGGCTTCAAGACTGAATTTAATAAGTTTATGGAGGGGACTGTATGATGTGACAGCCTAATTTGCCAGTTCACTGATCTTTGAGTACTAGCAGTAAATATGCCCAATGACCTGTGTTGCAATATTAGTTGCATTGGATTCTGAGTTACTATAGAGAATTCTTTCTGGATGTCTGACTTGTGGGTCTTGTTTACATGCTCAGGGTTTAGCTGATCATCATCTTTGAGGAAGGAATTCTTCCCCACAGGCCCAGGCTTTTTTTTAACCTTCCTCTGAAGCATGGGGCATTGGTCACTTGCTGGTGGATTCTCTATACCTTGCAGTCTTTAAATCATTATTTGAGAACTTCAATATCTCAGTCTTAGGTTGAGGTCTACTGCAGGAATGGGTGGGTGAAGTTCTATGGCTTGCTTTGTGTAGGAGGTCAGATGAGATGATCAGATTAGATGATCCCTTCTGACCTTATAGTCTATTAGTCTATGACAGATCCAAGAGAAGTGTAGAGAACAGCACCAGCCATTGTCTGTTGCATTCATTGACCAAACTAAGGCCTTTTATTCCATCAATTCTGAGACATTATGGAAGGCTCTGTCTAGATTTGGTTGTCCATTGAAGTTCATTTGTGTTATCAGACTACTTCATGATAGAATGTCCACTACCGTCCTTTGAACTGGTTGGAGATGGACCTGTTCATCATCCATACTGGTGTTAAGTAGGGCTTTGTTATTGACTCAAACCTTTTCTCCATTTATCTTGCCATGATCTTGATTTCTATTTATGACCACCTTCTTCTAGAATTGGGATTGAGTATTGCATGGACAGTCAGTTCTTCAATCTGTGGCATCTTCATTCTAGAACTAAGGTCACCAGGGATTGTTATTACTAACCTTCAGATGACTATTCTAACCTTACACACACAGATGCTGATTTGCAATCCACCCCAGATCTTTACTCAGGCATCTATGATAGCCTAGGTCTTTCCCTCAGCATTGGGAAGACTAAAGTGCTCCACCAGACTGCCTCAGCACAGGTTGTCCTCCTTCTCTCACAAACTGTCATTGGTGGAAAATCCCTGGAAAATGTTGAGCATTTCCTTTATCTTAGTAGCCACCTCTTGCAGACAGTGAATCTTGATATAGAGATTGAACATAGGACCCATTGCGCCAATGTATCCTTTAGAAAGTTGCTCTGCCATGTCTTTATTGACAGAAATTTGTGGATGGAAACTAAGATCCTGGTTTGCAATCCAGTAGCCACCCCCACTCTTCTATATGGGTACAACACATGGGTGACTTATCAAAGCCATCTTAAGCATCTGGAGTGGTACTAATGGTGTGCTTTAGAAAGATTCTCCATAGCAGATGGGAAAACTGTCATACCAATGCCAGTATGCTCTCTGCAGCTAACATCACCATTTTGAGATGTAGATTATAAAACATCAGCTTCACTGTGCTGGCCATTATGTGTGGATGGCTGATACTTGTCTTCTGAAGCAAGTCCTCTTTTCTCAAGTTTACTCATGGTAAAAGGACCCACAGGGAACAGAGGAAACTCTACAAGGACACTCTTAAAGGATATCTTGCCACTGACTCCATGAATTGGAAGAGCTGGCTGGCAATAGACTGCAATGGCATCACATCATACAACAATTCTCAGCCCGTTTTTTTAAGAGAATTGCTTTGCTCAAGAGGCTGAGGAGGAAGGAAAGCATACATCATCCCAGCCAGCAGCTGTACTCATCCAAGGAACCACCTGTCACGAATGGAAAAACCTGGGTTCTTCAGCCATCTTAAGTCTGATCAATGACTTTTCCCATTGGCAGGCAATACCCATGTATTGAGGGATAGTCATCACCACCAACAACCATCCTGACAGCCTCTTTTAGTTCACAAAAGACTACCCTCTTTTCTTCCACAGGCACCTTTTTATCTGGTCAATGTCTTTTGATCTCATCCTCAGGCTTGAGAAGAGTAGAACATCTTTTCCTGGATGGAATCAAGTAGGTAAATTGTCTGCCCAGCTGATGGCCCAGCCATTGGTACATAACAATGTAAGAACAATCATCCTGCATCAGACTAATGGTCCATCTAGTTCAGAGTCTTGTTTTCTGACAGTGGCCAATGCCAGATGCCTCAGACGGAATGAACAGAAGAAGTAATCATTAAGTGATCCATCCCTTGTCCCCTATTCCCAGCTTCTGGAAAACAGAAGGTAGGAACACTTCAGAGCATCTCTTCAGAGTTATCTTAACTTCTTTGAAGTTGGGCACTTGAGAGTCTGTGTCATCGTTTTACCTCATCTGCTTGGTCCTTCACCAATTTCTTTACATCCTCCTTTGATATAGCTCTAAAGCATTCAGGCAAACAGCAATACACAACTGAACAAGGAAACCAAATGACATACAGTATTCATATGAAATAAAAACAGAGGCTGCAATGCTGCACCCAAAGTGCAGGCAATATTGTGTTCCATGTGGCAAGCCCAGGCATGCTGCTGGTTAATAAAGCTTTTACTTGGAAATAGGAGCAGGAGGCAGAAGATAAAGGGGATTTGGCACAGATTATGCATAAATTTTGTAAACTCCAAAAATACTACTTATGAGAGATGTTTAATAGTCTCAGAAGACATCTAAAGCAAAGCTTGTCTAATTATCAGGAGGATATAAAATACAAGGGCAAAGGCATGCACAGTGACTAATACAGCTTATTTAATAAACCGCTATAACTCTGACCTTCCATACAGAAGAAGCAGATATACCACCTGTGTTAGGATTAAAAATCAGGCAGGGCATGAAGCTGGTATAAGAAGAAGTATGTTGTAAATGTTACAGAACTAAACACAGAGTACAGACAACATACTGGGAGAATTCTCAGATGTCTTCCAAGGCACAGAGTGTCTGGAAGACGAAGAAGAGATTAAGACAGACAAATCAGTAATTGCAGTGATCCACCCACCAAGAAAAAACATTGAGCTTGATTATATGGGAGTTATTGAAAGACTAGAACCACCTATGGACTGAGTTAATTAATTCTATTATTCCAATAGAAAAGTCAAATAAAATATAGATATCCATTAATCTAAATGATTGAAATAAAACAATATAATGTGAAAATTATGCAATATATATTGCTGACAATATGGCAGCTATGCTTGCAAAAGAAAAAAAAAATATTCTCAGTATAATATATGGGACATTAATTTTAGCAGCTAAGCCAAAGATTAAAACAGAAAATTTTAATTCATTGCCTTAATACACTATTTAGACTCTGTATATGTAAACAAATGCCATTTGGCATTAGTTCTACTCCCAAGGGGATCTCAGGAGTTTTAAAGTAATAAAGTTCTAATCGGTGGTACTTTAATTTAAAGTCAGAACTCTGTAGGCACCCATAGGGTTTATGTCAGACCAACAAATATTTTGGATGGGTGTTAAGGTTCAAGGAGAAAAAAAACTCCTTTTTCAAGTCTGGTTTAATTATGGAGTGATGGTTGCAAACCCTATTTTAGCCCTCTCATAAGCCTGGGCTTGGAAAATATTACCTGAAAATTGCCTGATATACTATGAAGGGAAAAGAGAATGTTTCTACAAAATCTGATGATAACTAGTCAAAGTGTCAATGAGTTATAGAACATTAAAAATGTACCTCAAAATCAAATTTTGAATTCTCTGTCTCCCTCCAGCTCGAACAACTTAATATCCTTTCAAACTTTTCATATATATCTACAATTCCATGGCCCATAGTTGAAGAGATTAAGTTAAAATTAAGCAAATCTATTATTAATTTTGGGCCCAACTCTGTTTCTAATGATGCTGGTGGGAGTACTCTTGCTATTGAGATCAGTGTAAGTAGAATCAGGTACTAAGTGTGAGCATATTTCTCTCTACTGGCTGGCTCTATACCTTAGAAATAATGAGGGTCAGCTGTTCTCTCAGTACAACCAACAGAAGCTGGTAGTGCTCCAAAGAGGAGGGAGCTAGGCTATTCTCAGTAGTAAGAGAGAACAGAACAAGGAGCAATGGTTTCGAGTTGCAGCTGGGGAGGTCAAGGTTGGATATTAGGAAAAACTTTCTCACTAGGATGGTGGTGAAGCATTGGAATGGGTTACCTGGAAAGGTGGTGGACTCTCCATCTTTGGAAATATTTAAGGCCTGGTTAGACAAAACCCTGGCTGGGATGATTTAGTGGGAGTGGTCCTGCTTTTAGCAGGGGGTTAGACTAGATGACCTCATGAGGTCCCTTCCAGCCCTAAGATTCTATGAGTCTATGATATGGTTTTTTCCTCCTCAAAACCACTCTTGTGTCCCATCTCTGAGACAGCTGCTGTGTCATCTCCATCAAGTCTAATTATGGCAAGGGATGTTTAGGTTGGACATTAGAAAAAAATCCTAATTGTCAGGGTGATTAACCACTGAAATAAGTTGCCTAGGCAGGTTGTGGAATCTCCATCATAAGAAGTTTTTAAGAACAGGTTAGACAAACACCTGTCAAGGATGGTTTAAGAGGGTACTTGGTCCTGCCATGAGTGCAGGGGACTGGACTCGATGACCTTTCATGGTTCCTTCCATTTTCTATGATTCTATGATTCTCTGAAAACTGGACCTGTACATACTCTTCCTAAGCCAAACAGGCATTCTGGTGATGTATGCAGGAGGGATTATTTTACTAGGTCCTGGAGCTGTTTGCTTTCATATTTAAAATTATAGTAATACCTGCTCGTATGTAGTGGTTTTCATCCAAGCAAGCCTAGTTGGCTCAAAATAGAGCATTAATATACTATCTGTCTCTGTTATTGTTTCCCTGTTTGCTTCTCTGACTGGGGATCATATCTAGTTTATAGTTAATGGTAGTTTCTTACATATTTTTTTTTTCTTTCCTTGAAAATTACCTCTTAATGAGGCATAGTGAAAAGCTGTCTACATCTCAAATGCTATGGTGTAATGCAATAAAATTGGCTGATGTGATTGCAGAGTCGCTGGCCATTATCTCTGAAAACTCGTGGCGAATGGGGGAGATCCCAGAGGATTGGAAAAAGGCAAATATAGTACCTATCTTCAAGAAAGGGAAAAAGGAGGATCCGGGGAACTACAGATCCGTCAGCCTCACCTCAATCCCTGGAAAAATAATGGAGCAGGTCCTCAAAGAATCCATCCTGAAACACTTGGAGAAAAATAGAGTGATCAGGAACAGTCAACATGGATTCACCAAGGCCAGATCGTGCCTGACCAATCTGATTGCCTTCTATGATGAGATGACTGGATTGTAGATGCGGGAAGAGCCATTGACCTGGTATACCTTGACTTTAGAAAGGCTTTTGAAATGGTTTCCCACAGCATTCTCATCGGCAAGTTAAGGAAATATGGGTTGGATGAGTGGACCGTAAGGTGGATAGAAAACTGGCTAGATCAACGGGCCCAGCAGGTAGGAATCAATGGCTCAGTGTCTAGTTGGCAACCAGTAATGAGTGGAGTGCCCCAGGAGTCGATCCTGGGGCTGGTTCTGTTCAACATCTTCATTAATGCTCTCGATGACGGGATAGATTGCGTGCTTAGTAAGTTCATGGATGACACCAAGCTGGGGGGAATGGTAGACACACTAGAGGGCAGGGACAGGATTCAGGGAGATTTAGACAAATTGGAACACTGGGCCAAAAGGAACCTCATGAGGTTCAACAAGGACAAGTGCAAAGTCCTGCACTTAGGATGGAAACTTCCCATGCACTGCTACAGGCTGGGGACCGATTGGCTAAGTAGCAGCACTGTAGAAAAGGACCTGGGGGTTATTGTGGACGGGAAGCTGGATATGGGCCAACAGTGTGCCCCTGTTGCTAAAAAGGCCAATAGTATATTGGGCTGCATCAGTAGGAGTGTTGCCAGCAGATCGAGGGATGTGATTATTCCCCTCTATTCGACACTGGTGAGGCCACATCTGGAATACTGTGTCTAGTTTTGGGCTCCCCACTACAGAAAGGATGTGGACAAATTAGAAAGATTCCAGCGGAGGGCAACAAAAATGATTAGGGGGCTGGGGCACATGACTTAGGAGGAGAGACTGAAGGAACCAGGCCTATTTAGTCTACAGAAGAGAAGACTGAGGAGGGATTTGATAGCAACCTTCAACTATTTGAAGGGGGGCTCCAAAGAGGAGGGAGCTAGGCTGTTCTCGGTAGTAACAGAGGACAGAACAAGGAGCAATGGTTTCATGTTGCAGCTGGGGAGGTCGAGGTTGGATATTAGGAAAAACTTTCTCACTAGGAGAGTGGTGAAGCATTGGAATGGGTTGCCTAGGGAGGTGGTGGAATCATTGTCTTTGGAGATACTTACGGTTCGGTTAGACAAAACCCTGGCTGGGATGATTTAGAGGCAGTGTTCCTATTTTTAGCAGGGGGTTGGACTAGATGACCTCATGAGGTCCCTTCCAGCCTTATGATTCTATGATTCCATGAAAAGGATTGAAGGAAAAGTTCAGACACAGAAAAATTTAAAGAGGAACTGTGGTTAAGTCTTTTAATCTCAAAGATTTAATCCATCTAAACAAAATGTTCATAAAACATTTTAGCTGTCAGTGAGACTTTACCTTAAAAATGTGAAGGCAGCAGCAATATTATT
This sequence comes from Pelusios castaneus, assembly GCA_007922175.1. Classification (NCBI taxonomy): domain Eukaryota; kingdom Metazoa; phylum Chordata; order Testudines; family Pelomedusidae; genus Pelusios; species Pelusios castaneus. The sequence continues at coordinate 8,534,193 of ML685779.1, forward strand.
TTTAGGAGTATGAAAATTAGTCTTATAAATGGGATTGTGAAAGTTTAACTAATGAGAGGCTATTACCACTCCATAATAAAATAGCATAAACACTGCCATGGACAAGACTTGAACCTAGCATTCTAGCTAAAAATTCAAACAAGCAAATCCCTACACAGTCCTACAGTCCAACCAAAAATACTGGGTTCTGTTGGTTGTACTGAGAGAACAGCTGACCCTCATTATTTCTGAGGTATAGAGCCAGCCAGTAGAGAGAAATATGCTCACACTTAGTACCTGATTCTGCTTGCACAGATCTCAATAGCAAGAATACTCCCATCAGTATCATTAGAAACAGGGTTGGGACCAAAATTAATAATAGATTTGCTTAATTTTAACTTAATCTCTTCAACTATGGGCCACAGGATTGTAGATATATGGAAAGTTTGAAAGGATATTAAGATGTTCAAGCTGGAGGGAGAAAGAGAATTCAAAATTAAATACTGAATAGCCTACTAATACTTAGTGAATAGTCTTAATCCTGGACATAGCCCTTCTGAATGACTAGACTAGAAAACACACTCACATGGGTGTGGCAGAATAAACACCTGATCTGGAGTATCTAATCCAAGTGAGGGGAAGCCAAATGTACTGACCATCCATCCCCCATTCCCCCCGCTTCTCCCCACCCCAAAAAAACCCTTGCTCCTTGCTGGGCAGAATCCTTTAGCACCACCACTGTACTGCAGGGCAGAACCTCCAAGCTCCTGACCCCAGTCTGGTAGTTGCAGAATGGGGGGAGGGGAGCATATGGGGCTCTACAAGCCACTCTTTAACAGTAAAATAGCTGCAAGCAGCTCACAAACCACAGTTCGGCAAGCCCTGATCTAAGTAATCTCTAGACAACGTACTGGTGAGCTGGAAATTAAATCTTGCTACTTCAAGCACACACTAAAGTAAGACATCGTAGAGGATCCCACTGTATCATACATTGTCAGATTAAGGGTGTTTGATTTATTGCAATGAACCATTTTATTTAACTGATCATTGAATAAGAGCAGTTTTCCATAGTTGCCACTGATCATGAGGCTACAGGTGAACATTCTGCACTATTACTCCTGTGTAATTCAGGAAGACCTCCAGCAAAGTTAAAGGAGCTGCTTTGGAATTACACAATGATAACTGAAAGCTGAATCTGGTCCAAAATAAACAACCACCTTTTCCTTCCATGTTTTTAGCATACCTAAACACTGAATATTCAACATTATTTTATAAAGATGAGAATGGTATATATGCTAGATATGAGACAGAATATTCATAATCTGAGTAATTGTGATAAAAAAACTGGATCTGTGTTATTCCTATTTCTCTAATGTATTGAGTCAAACCACTGGAATCTAATGCCCCCTGATTTGGAGACAGTTTGGATTTAGAATTGGTGTTCGTAGTTCAGGCTCATCTCTCATTGTTTCATGGGACACTGCTTTTCACGTTATGTCAGCGGTAAAGAATACACAGCAGCTGTATCATGAATAAAACAAAATATGTTCTGCAATTTACAGAGCTACCACTCAAAACCTTTCAATGGTCCATTACCAAGAAGAGAAACTCTTATTTCCAAAGGTAACAGTAAAAATTGGATTGTTAATTGCCTTTAGAGCATTGTTTGTGTCATCTTTGTAACTTTATTTTATAGTATCCCTGCCAGAAATTTGAGTTACACTAAAAATAAAATAAAATAAAATAAAAAATTGCAGTTACAAACAACTTGTGGTTATTTTTCCTCAAGTTAAATTGAATAATTAAACCGATTGAGTTTTTGCTTATTTATTAGTAGTAATACCTTCATTGAATTACATTCATAAAATATTTTATCCATCTTTTGCAATGTTTAATTTAATTGCTTTATTGCAGTTGAATGTAGCATATAGAGTGTGTGAAAGACTGAAGATAAAACAGTGAGGTAAGAGAGAACTTAAGTCAACAGTCCAAGGCAAGTTACATTCTCAAAATTTGCCTTCGAAATCTTGTGAAAGATATGCTCATATTTAAATAATATTGTATTCTTTATCTTTTTGCTGGGCGGTATATATTTTTACTCAACACTATAACATTCCAGGGGATGTTTTCCAGGCTGATTTTTATCATGTAATCAAATCTGCAGTCTTCCAGTTTTTGAACAAATATATTTTTCAGTGATTGCAGAAATGTTAAATCCTTAAGATGTTTCATCCTAAGATTTGATTTTTCTTTATTGCCTCTGAAACCTGCTTAGAGTCACAGGTTTTATAAATAATTGATGTTATTTCAGTCATAGTTTCTGTCGTAGTTGTCACAGGATTATTTATTATAGACTTGATTTTTGTTCACTTTCTGTAATTGTACTAACAATATTTAATCCTTCTCTTACATGGAATCCTAAAATATTTCAATTAACTCTTAAGCTTCTAAAGATAACAATTCTGAAATCCTGTATCTAAAGAGGCCCCTAGAAAAATATTTTCTATTCCAGTACTACTCTTTCCACTCCATTATCTTTTTGATCTGCCTCTTCTCCTGGAGATCCCTCCTACACCTTTAGACCTCTCTTCTTCCTGCACCAATCTCCAAAATACTTGCTTCCTCTCTCAGGTGGTCAGTATCTGAATATTGATGGGCTATGTGCCTTCCAATGCTCAGCCCACCTTTCTGCATGTAGTCATTCTGGTTCCTACATTAGTTCTCCTCTCCCCCAACTCATAGGCTATGTCTACACTTGTAAATTTAGGTTGACTTTAGCTAAGTCGACTTAACTAAGTTGACTTAGCATGTCTACACCTAAATTTTAACTCGATTTAGGGGGGAACTTACAAAGTCGACCTAGAGCGTCCACACTGGATGCCTAGGTTGACTTGTAGAGGCTAGGGGGACCTTGGGCAGGTCCATGGTGGCAAGGGGGGCACCCCTTGCCCAGTGCCAGAGGGCACAGCCTTTGCCCCATTGTACCTGTGTACAATGGGGCAAAGGGGGACAGGGACCCTGACAGGGCATAGGGGCAGGGTGGGCAGGGTGCTGCCCTGCCCTTTGCGGGGGGCATGCCAGGCTCCCCCTGTGCTCCCCCCCGGCAGGGAGGGCAGTGGGGGAATCCTGGAGAGCCCTAAGTCGACTTTAAGTCGACTTAGGGCTATTCCACACCTACACTGGCTTAAGTCAACTTTAGGAAGTCGATTTAAGCCTAAACTCGAATTAAAAGGAGGTTTAATAAAGTCGACTTAATTTTCATTAAGTCGACTTTATTTTCCTTAAGTCGACTTAAGCAGCTTGCTTAAGTCAACTTAAGGAAAGTGTAGTGTAGACGCGGATTAAATTAAGTCGACTTAAGCAAGCTTGGATCCCAATGTGTCTCACCTTTCCTTGATGGCTCCTGGCCAGTTAAAGGCATGAGAATTAGATCACCATCAGGACAAGAGGTAGGTTGGAACTCATTCCTTAAAAAGGCCCGACCTACTGTCCTACCTCACAACACCGAGAAAGTCTCCATCCTCCACAGCACATTACTTCCCAGCAGTATGGTAGTAACAACAGCTCCCAGGCTGTGCTGGCTGGCTAGTTCCTAGGAAGTAGGCAGTGCTTTTAGCCTAGCAGATAAGGTACTGCACTGGGACTCAGGAGACCTTAATTCTATTTCCAGCTCTGCTGCAGGCCTTCTGGGTGACTTTATGTAAGTACCTTCATCTCTGTTCCTCAAGTTTTCCCATCTGTAAAATGGGGATCATTTTACTTAGCTCCTTTTCTGAGCTATGGAAGAGCTAAGTATGATTACTATACAGTAACACCTTTTCTCCTGCAAAGTTCATTAATTCAAACATCTAATTTTTACACAATTTGAATAGTATTGCAGGAAGCTGCCAGCAGTAGTTTGAACAAACAGTGGATTTGAAATCATTAGTCAGTTAATAATAAATCTATATAGTTCTTATTCTACCAGCATAGGAGGCTTTGTACAAAGTTGCAATGCAATATAAACACAACCAGCTTTAAAAATACTGAATCCAACAGGTAGTTTAAGCCTTTTAACGGGGCAATGGGATTCCTGTAATAGACCCCTAACCTATGACTGAGTTACTGAAGTCCTCAGATAATGATTTAGAAACTTCAAGGTACGGAGACTTCATCAGCAAGCGACCCAGACTCCAGGGTCTCTGCCAATCTATTCTTCCTTCTTGACCCCAAATATGGCAATCAGCTAAATCCTAAGTATATGGGCAAGACTTACCAGCCAGACACCCAGAAATAATACTCTAGAGCAATTCAGAACCCAACCTATCTAACATCCCATCATTGGGCATATGTACTTCTTGTAGTCAAAGATCAATCGATTGACAAATTAGGCTGTTCCATCAAGCCATGCCTTTCATAAGCACTTATCAAGCTCAGTCTTGAAGCCAGCTAGGTTTTTTGCTCCCACTGCTCCTTTGGAAGGCTGTACCACAACTTCTCTTTTGATGGTTAAAAACCTTCATCTAATTTCAAGTCTAAATTTCCTGCTGGCCAGTTTATGTTGACTAGTTCTTGTGTCCACATTGGTTCTGAACTTAAATAATTCTTCTCCCTTCTTGCTATTTACCCTCTGATATATTTATAGAGAGCAATCTTATCTCCGCTCTGTCTTCTTTTGATTAGACTAAACAAGCTAAGCTCTTTGGCTACGTCTACACTCAGAAAGTTAGGTTGACTTTCTTAAGTCGACTTAGAGAGTCTACACAAGTCTCTTACGTCGACTTAAAGGTGACCCTATTAAGTCAACTTAGAGAGTCTACACTAGACTCTCTAAGCCGACTGGATAAGTGGAGGGAGAACCAGCCTTGCAGGGCTGGCTCTGCCCAGACTAGGAAGCCAGTCGCAACTCGTCCTGGCAAGAGCCAGCCCTGCAAGGCCGACTCCCCCCGAGACAGGCAAGCCGCCAGTGACTCGTCCCGGGACAGCCAGCCCTGCAAGGCTAGCTCCTCCTGGGAGAGCCAGCCGGTGCACAGCTGGCTCTCCCCAGGACCAAGAAGCCACAGGAGGCTCCTCCCGGGACAGCCAGCTGGTGCATGGGTGGCTCTCCCTGGGATGTGTAGCCCGCGGCTTCCTGAGGAGAAGGGAGCTTCCGGGGCTCTCCAGCCAGGGTTCCAGTGGGGGATTCCCTCCGGCTGGAGCCTTGGCTGGGGAACAGTTCTCCCCAGGAATGCAGCTCCTCTTGCAGGGAAGCCGCGGGTCTGGGGAGAAGGGAGCAGGGGCTCCCCTGGGGACAAGGGAGCCACCTTGGCTCCCTTTTTCCAGGGAGCCATGCAGGGCTTCCTTGTCCCCCCACCCTAGGTCAACTTATGTCATAAGTCGACTTAGGGCATCCACACTGGCTTAAATCGACTTAAAAAGTCGACTTAAGCCTTAATTCGACCTAAACCGAGGTGTTATTAGGTCAAATTAAGCTTTCCTTAAGTCGACTTAAGGAACAGCTTAAGTCGACTTAAGGAAAGCCCAGTGTGGACATGGACTAAGTTAGGTTGACTTAAGTCTCCTTAAGTCGACCTAACTTGTAAGTATAGACGCACCCTTTGAGTCTCCTGTCATAAGCAGAGGCGGCCTTTGGCTATTGGGGGCCCTAGGCAAAGGCCCATTGTGGGGCACCCCCATCAGTGGTCCTGGCTCCCTGTGCCTGCCCCCTCCCCCTGGTTCTGGCTCCCCACCACCCTGCCCCCTCCCCGGCTGCCAGCACCAGCTCCCCACTGCCGGTCGTGACCCCAGGGGCCAGTTCCTTCTGCTGCTGACTGAGGCAGACGTGGCTTTTGGGGTAGGCAAAGCAGGTGACAGGGCCCCTTATTGCTCGAGTCCCTAGGCATGCACCTGCTTCATGTACCCCAAAACTACCTCTGCTCATAAGGCAAGTTTTCCATTCCGGTAGCCCTTCTCTGCAGCTATCCCAGTTTGAATTCATCTTTCTCAAACTTGGGAGTCAAGAACTGCACAAAGCATTCCAGATGAAGTCTCACCAGCACCTTATATAATGGTACTAATTCCTCCAGAAATAGCTCACTGGACACATCCAAGGACTGCATTAGGTTTTTTCATGGCCACATCGCATTGATGGCTTATACTATCCTGTGATTAACCAATAAGCCCAGATCTTTCTCCTTCTCTGTCACTTCCAACTGACACTTCTAGGTTATAGCAAAAGTTTTTATTAATCCTTAAATGCATGATATTGCACTTTCCACTATTAAATTTCATCCTATTTCTATTGCTCCAGTTTCCAAGATCATTCAGATCTTCTTGTATGATATCCCTGTCCTTCTCTGTATTAGGAATACCTCCCAACTTTGTGTCATCTGCAGACTTTATGAGCACACTCCCACTTTTTGAGTGAAGGTCGGTAGTAAAAGGTTAAATGAGGTCGGTCTCAAGACCACTAGTAACCTCCCTCCAGCCTGACAATTCACCTTTCAGTGTAATCTCCCCTTTAGCCAGTTCTTTAGCCACTTTTCAATTTTCATACCAATCCCCCTCTTTTCCCAATAAACTAATAATTCCACATGTGGAATTGTATCAAATGCCTTACTTATCTCTAGGTAAATTAGATCCACAGCATTCCCTTTGTCTAAGAAATCTATTATCTTCTCAAAGAAAGAGAGCATATAGATCTGGCACCATTTACCTTTGGTAAAACCATGTTGTATTTTGTCCCAATTACCATTAATCTTGATGTCCTTAACAATTTTCTTTTTTAATTTTTTTCCCCAAGACCCTGCATACTATTGAGATCAAACTAACAGGCCTATAATTACCTGAATCACTTTTTTCTCTTTCTTAAAAATAGGAACTATGTTAGCAATTGTCCAGTTATACGGTACAATCCCTGTGTTTACAGATTAATTAAAAACCCTTGCTAATGGGCTTGCAATTTCATGTGCCAGATCCTTTAGTATTCTTGGATGGAGATTATCTGGGCCCCTGATTTAGTCCCATTAAGCTGTGTGAATTTGGCTTCTCCCTCAGATGTGGTAATTTCTACCTCCATAGCCTCACCTTCATTAGCCACCCTGCCATTATCTCTAAGTTCTTCATTAGCCTGCTTAAAAACTGTTCGCATCCTGAATACTTAGAAACGCTACAGTGTTTTAGTTTACTTATTTTGTAATTCGAAAATTTCATTACCAAATGTAAACATTCCTCATTATGATTTGTTGAGATTATTTCAATGTGAATAATAATATGGACTAAGTATAAATAGAGCCCTGCATTTACAAATATGTGGATCCACATCCGATCTACCTCTGAAAGAAATGGCCTGAAGCTATTGGTGTTGTATCCACAGATGCAAATATAATGTTGATATCCACAGATATATGCAGATTTGCAGGGATCTAGCCCTGCACAGATATAAATATGTGGCTCTGGATCCAATCTGCATCTGCAAGAAATTGTCTGCGGATACCTGCATTGTATCCGCGGATGCGGATATCCGTGGATATCCGTGGATTTGCAGAGCTCTAAGTATAAACACAGAACCAAAGATTTTAGGTTATAGATTACTCAATATTTTCTTTGTGGACTTGGGAAGCTCTTTGAAGATTAGAGATTTTTATAAGGATTACAACAAGGATTTACAGAGAAGAGACAGGGACCAGCACAAGCAAGTGACCAAGATCAAGCGCCTGAATCCTCCCAAACCTCTAAAGGCATGTCTACACTGCAACTGGGAGGTGTAATTTTCATTTTGGGCAGACGGGTGCTAATTCTGTTCAAGCTAGCATATAAAAATAGCAATGTGGCTGTAACGGCATAGGCAAAAACACAGTCTAGCAACCCAAATATTTACCTAGAATCTTGGACAGAATTGTACTCAGACAGCTAGCCCAAGCCACCGTGCATGCCATCATAGTACACTGCTATTTATAGCATGCTAGCTTGAGCAGAGCTGGTGTGTGTATACCATCTACCCAAGCTGCAAAGCATACCGCCCAGCTACAGTGTTGATGTACCCAAAGGGGCAACTTGTCTCACTGCAGTGCATTCAAAGAGAGCATGAGCATGAATAGAAAACTTTAAGCTCAGGCTACTCTGAAGAAAGCTCGTTATGCAACAGGAACAAAGAAGATCCTTTCTGTAACAGAACACACCACTCAAAATGATAAAGTCAGAGACCTGAGAGCCTGAAGAACACAGGGGAATGGAAACAGAGCAACAAGAAGTCTCTGCACAAAGAAAGGTCCAGCAGTGAGCCCAGCAGTCAGAAAGAATGCCCTTCACAAAGCCACTATTAAGCCTCAAGTTTCATTTGTGAAAATATTGCATATGTGGAACCCAAGATTGGGTTACTTTTATTTTTATATTGATTTTAATTTAACCCTTAAATTTTACTGTAATTTGAAATAAAACAAACAGCTTCTGCTGTTAAACCTTGAGCAATTGGAGATTATGTATCTGTGAAGAAAATGTATGATGGCTGAGCTAAAATAGATTGTGAGGTATTTAACTTGAAGGTGAGTGTCTTAATTTTTATTTATCTTTTATGAGTATATATGACTTATCTGACAGCAGTGTGTCAGTGCCTTGACCAAATTAGGACCCTCATGTGTGAGGCACTGTACAGACCTATAGTAATCTTCCTATTTAAAATCACTATTTAAGTGAGCCAGTGGTGTGACAGATATCTCAATCACTTGCAATATCTCTGAGACCCATATAGCATTAAATGTGTGAACAGTTTACATATTGCCGAGGACCTGTGATTATAAGCAACTGCCGGAAGTGTCACCTTGGGCAGCTATATGGATTCAAACTGGATTCTTCAGAGACAAAGAAAGGGCTTCTGACATAAAGGGGATGTATTTAAACTGACCCACGCCCTTCTTTCTGATCCAGGAAATGGACAGGATCTTCTGTCCAAGGAAGATCCTAACCCTGGCAGAAGGATTAGAAATGTTTTGGCCTAGTAGGCCCCCAAAAGACCGATGAGTGACTCCTTCTCTGTTTAATGTGTTTTAAACCTGTTTAATATTTTTATGTAGGCTGTGTAATACCTTTACCTTAAGAATATATGTATTTGCTTAGAAAGTGCTGTGTGGCAAGTTGTAACTGCTTGCAATATGCTGTTCAGAACCCTCAGAAAAAAACCAAAGCACAAACACTGACATTTAGGCAGACTGCCTTGCTGGGGATATCACAGTGCTGCCTTTAAACCTCCAGTTAGAAGGGAGTGGTGCCAGGGTCCCTCCCCAGAGACAGGTGATGGCTGGAGAGCTGAGACCTGAGTGAGAACTCCTGGAGTGGACCACAGAGGGGGGATATAGATGCAATTACTCTGAAACAGAGATAGATAGGTTAAGGGAAAGCTAAGACTATTGAACAATGTCTTAAGTAATTATTTAAGACAATCCTCCAATCCTTGTTGGGGCCTCTGGGTGCTTCAATAGTAAAAGAGAGAGAATGATGATTGTGAAAACCAAGAAAATGATATGGACAATCAACAGAAATATTGCTCTTTATAGTATAAATTGATAGTTTCCTAGGAGGAACAGAAATCCCTCCATCTACATTGCAGTGCTATTTAGGTACATTAGAGGCTCTTCTTCTGCCTCTGACGCCTAAGGTATGGCCAAGCCCCAGAAGCAAGATACAACATTAGATTGACCAGCATTCTCAGCATGTATGGCAACTCATATTTGCACAGGGACAATGCTCACATTCAGGCTATGTACACACTACCATTTTTAACGCGCAATAATCCTCTTCCGCATTAATTCTCCCGTGGCTGTTGTTGCGCGAGATCGCGTACACACTATGCTTGCTCTAACGGAACAAAGCCCCCCCCCTTCTGAGCGCAGTCCTCCAGGAAAGCGAAGGGGATTGTGGGTACGTATCCCAGAGTCCCCAGTATCATCTCCCGTGGTGCATTCCGCTACTGACGCTACCCAGCGGTTGCCAATAGCAACGAGCGCGAATTTCAAATTGAAGCAACCTTCTTCTCGGCACTGCCTTTTCAGAATCGACATGGATTCAGCTGTGATCTTGAATGCTGCCTTCAGCATTGTGAACACAGCCCAGATTCTGTTGCGGTTTGCCTTTGGCTATGATTCGGAGCATGACACGGATGACTCGGTCTCGGATGATGACAGCATTGAAAACCAAACGGACATTCTGATCAGTTTCGCGGACCAGCAACACAGCCTGAACCGCCGTGTTTGGTCCCGGCAGACGAGCACAGATTGGTGGGAACGAATCGTCCTTCAGCTGTGGGATGATGATCAGTGGCAACAGAACTTTAGAATGCGGAAAGCCACATTTATGGAGCTATGCCAGGAGCTTGCCCCTGCCCTTCGATGCAAGGACACGAGGATGAGACCCGCCATGACCGTGGAGAAGCGTGTGGCTATCGCACTTTGGAAACTGGCGACTCCAGACTGCTACCGCTCGGTCGCAAACCAGTTTGGGGTTGGACGCTCGACCGTTGGAGTGGCACTGTCACAAGTATGCAGAGCCATCAACCGTATTCTGCTCAGGAGGATGGTGACCCCGGGAAACGTGAGGGAGATCATCGCAGGATTTAATGAGTTGGGCTTCCCGAACTGTGGGGGTGCAATAGATGGGACTCACATCCCTATTCTCGCTCCCGACCACCTTGCCTCTGAATACATCAACAGGAAAGGATACTTTTCGATGGTTCTACAGGCACTGGTGGACCACCGTGGTCGCTTTATGGACATTAATGCTGGCTGGTCTGGAAAGGTGCACGATGCACGCATCTTTAGAAACTCTGGACTATTCAGAAGGCTACATGCTGGCACATTTTTTCCAGACGAGAAAATAATTGTGGGCGGTGTAGAGATGCCAGTGGTGATACTTGGGGACCCCGCCTACCCACTGATGCCATGGCTCATGAAGCCGTACACCGGGAAGTTGGATCCTGACAAGGAGCGTTTCAATTACCGGTTAAGTAGATGCAGAATGGTTGTGGAGTGTGCCTTTGGCCGTTTAAAAGCGCGCTGGAGAGCGCTGTATGGCAGGCTAGATCTCCACGAGGACAGGATCCCATTAGTTATTTCGGCTTGCTGTGTTCTTCACAATATATGTGAAAGCCGGGGGGAGAGATTCAGGAACTCTTGGACCACTGAGGCACAACGTCTGGAAAATGCCTACCAGCAACCAGACACGAGGGGTATCCGGGGGGCGCAGCTAAGGGCAGTTCGCATAAGGGATGCGTTAAAAACCCATTTTAGTACTGTTGGTTAAAATTGTACCTTTGAATATAGTTACTAACCATTTCCTATATGTTTCAACTGTTAAAAATTAAGCTTTAGAAATTTTGTGTTTTTCCCCTGTAAACATTCATTGAATCAAAAACCGTTAATGTTAAATTAATGAAACAAATAAAGAAAGTCTGATTAAGTTTAACAAGGATTCAACTTTATTTAATTAACATTGATCAAAACTCGGGTTTGAGGGGAGTAGGGACTAAAGGTGGGTGTAGGTGCGGGACTCAACTACATATGTTGGGGGAGGGGTTCTGTTAGGGTTACACCATGGATGTCCATGGTGGTCTAAAAACTGTCTGGGGGGGGAATGTGGCGTGGATGCACTGAAAGGCATATGAGGCTGATGATGGGGGGTGCGAGCCTGTAGCAGACCGACCATGGTCTTGAGGAGGTTGGTCTGCTCCTGCATGATGCCTATCAGGGCATCCTTCTGCTGCTCTCTCCTCGCACTGCTCTGTCTCCTGTCCTGCCTGCACTGCCTCCTCCATTGCCTTGTCTCCCTCGCAGAAGCCTCATGGAACTGCATGAGCTCCTGGAAGACGTCTTCCTTGCTCCTGCGAGGCCTCCGCCTTATCCTCCTCAGACGCTCAGCTGCAGCTGTAGACTGTCCACCGAAGGTCATTCCTGTTCAGATATGAAAAATGTAGAATGCCGCTATTGTTCTCGCCACGGTCAGGAGCAAATGATGTTGTTCTCCCCACACATTCCTTCAATACACAAGAGGGGACCTATGGGGGGGCGGTAACAGATTTCCCAAAGCTTGGTACGGGTTGCAGAGCTAGTACAACGGAGAGTTGACTATTGCCACACCAAGTTCTGATCCCGTGCCCGAGATGGCTGAAATAGAGGCAGATCTCACACTGCTTAGAGTGCCTCTGCAAGCGAGAATGCATCTCCTTCATGTTGCCGACTTCAAGCCGGGACCTTACGCTGCAGGACTGTGCGCAGCAATGTTGCCCGCAGGAGTGCTTGCGAGTCTGAAAGGAAGAGTGTCCCTGAATGGTGGAGTGCAAAGGAATGCTCTACCATGTAATTTCAAGAGAAGACTCTGGAAATATTTGGATGACGCGTTCAGTGAGTTGAAAGGGAACGACTACTTGGAAATCGAGGCATACATCGATGACCTTTTTAAGTAATGCTAGTAACACCTTTACAGTTCTGTAAGGAACAGAACTGAGGACACCGAAAACAAAAACCCCTTGCAAAAAAACCATGTCTACGCTGAGCTGTAGCACCTAGAATAGAGGACATTGCGAACGGGACTTACCAGAGCTGCCTTCTGATGATTCCTGGGTAGGCGTGGAGAAGGAATCAGTGGAGCTTGTTTCTGGCTGGGTGGAAAATAACTCCTGGCTCCCCGGGTCAGTGGCTCCGTTCTCTCCGTCCTCGTAGTCTTCTTCTTCTGATTCCTCGTCCACAATTGCCTCGTCGCCTTCTGCTTCCTTCTCTGTTTGGGGTGCAGTCTCCGAGGTGTCTACCGTGCAGTTCGGGGTGGTTGTGGGATCGCCGCCCAGGATCGCCTCCAGCTCCTTATAGTACTTGCACGTTGCTGGCGCGGAGCCAGAGCGCCGGTTAGCCTCTCTGGCTCTGTGAAATGTTATCCGCAGCTCCTTCACCTTTGCCCGGCACTGCAGGGTGTCTCGCTCGTACCCCTTTTCGGTCATGGCTTTGGATATTTGACCGAAAATGTCAAAATTCCTCCGGCTGCCACGTAACTGTGACTGCACGGCGGACTCTCCCCAGATGCCGATCAAGTCCATCACCTCTGCTGCTGTCCAGGCTGGAGCTCGTTTGCTGCGGCGCGACGACATTGCGAGCGAAGCACACAGAGGCAGCAGCACCGAACAGCGAGGCAGAAGGGAGAGTGGTGAATTCAAAAATTCGCGGGACAGAAGAGGAGGTCGGGAAAAATGACGTCACGACGATAGAGTACAGGCGGAAGTGCAGAAGGGATGGAATTTGAATTGTGGGCCATTTCCGTTATATTCACATTGCGCGATAAGCGTACACACACTGGCAATCGCGCAACAACTATTCCGCGTTAGCAGCAACCACGCTCGTTTAGGTGGTTTACATTTTGCGCAAAAAGAAGGGACTTAACGCGGAATAACTGTAAGTTGTGTGTGTACGCTCTGTTTGTTATTGCGCATTAAAGGGCTTTATCGCGCAATAACTTTGTAGTGTGTACAAGGCCTCAGTGTCAATCATCAGAAAGTTTCCTCACTTCTATAAAACCATAAAACTGAAATCTTAGGAACTTTAGTTTCCTCCTCACAATAAAAAATATCCACAATCTTCGATATTCATCAAAACATGTACCACATCCTTGATCCCATTTTGCTACCTAGTCCAAGGATATAGGGAAAGGAGTATGATGTAACTGGCAGAGGACATGGCAAATTAAACTACCCATAGCTGCCTTCTTGATCAACTGAAAGAATTCTTATAAGCAAGTATCCAACCCCTGAATACCAAATAGGAAAGTGGGTCATAAAGAGGTCTTTGTGATGTGCAGGATATTTTACTGCAACATTTTAATGCATTCTCTCTGACAATTTAAATTACTGCAGGTGGTTTCATATTCATTTAAGAGCTTTCAAAGTAAATGAACATGAAGCACTAATCCATCAGGGTGAGATAGAGCAGGGGAAATCCTACATTAGCTGCAACTGCAGTTTTATATTACTAATTAGCTACTCAATACAAGATACATTAATGCAGCTGTTCTGGTGAACCATTAAACTATAAAGATATGAAGACACTGAAAGGAGAATGACCTTTTATATGTCAAAGGCATCTGCAGCTAATGGGCCTGTGGCTTGACCATTCAGAAAGAGTAAATAGGTATATTAGCTTACTCAGCTGGAAAATGCTTCATAGCTGCTGGTCATCTGACACCAAATTTAATTCATAGCTCCTTTAGCTCTAAAGTGAACTTGATCTTGTCATGCTGTTATTCAAATATCCTGAAATGTGATCTGCTGTATCCATAAGACTGGTGAACAAAGAACTAATGTGAACACTGGAGAGAGAAAAATAGTCTCTCTATTTTCTGTCCTAGCCTCTTGTAACATCCATTTTGAGTTTGGGGCTCTTACAACTTCAAGTACCCCTTTAAGTACCTAAAACAGAAAATCTCATCAAATGGAACAATTTTAAAGCTAACTGAAGTGCATATGAGGCTTAATGCAAATGTATAATTCAAGTTCCACTTTAGAGAATATGCATAGATACCTCACATTACCTTCATAATTCAGATTATTGGACCTAAATCAGTATGGATATTTGAGTACAACTGTCAAGTTTCTTTTTCAGAATACTTTTCAATATTACACTGGATCTGATTCTGCCACCCATATTCACACTGTGTAATACCATACCTCACCAACTCCAATACACCTGTAATCATGGTCGGGGTGGGTGTACAGTACACCTGAGCCCTTTGACAAGGTGTACCCCTAGATCCACACACAGATGGGACTCTTCTCATTCTCCCCCCACCCATGAGATACAAAAGGAGATTCCATCCACCGCAGTGACACCTTTCCCACTCTAACTCTGGTCCTATTAGAGCATTTTCACATGGTCTGCTGAGGAAGGAATTGGTGATAAGGCTGGTTGAAAGGAGTACTAAGTGAACATAGCCATTCCTAGTCTCTAGCTCACCATCTCATCAATTGTTGTTAATGGGCCACATCTACACTGTTTGAATTGAACTGACCTTGTTAATTCAAGCTTCATGTATCTATATCTATATCTATATCTATATACCTAGCATATAGCAGTTTTCATTTCATGCATCTGAGTAAGTGGGTTGTAACCCAAGAAAGTTTATGCTTTAATAAATTTGTTAGTCTTTATAAGTGCTCAATTTATTTATTTTTTCATTCTGAAGACAAGTAGGTGTGGTCATAACCATTAACTCCCCATGTGGCAATTTTATGATGAAGTTAAAAAACCAAAAAGGTACTGTGTAAAATAGCAGGGCTTTGATAAATTCCCGGGCTATGCTTCACAAACCCTAGTAATATTTGGTAGCTCATATCATGATCATATTATTCAATTTTGCAGATTGTCTATTATTTTGTAATTATGCAATTATTCTGAACACTTTCACAGTCACTTTGAGATCTATAAAACACTTCAAGAAAATTTTCCATTTTTGTATTTCAATGTACAAACCACAATGTACAAACCAGATTTTGCTAAATGCAATTTTTCTTATGGAAAGATGTATGTAAAACTCCTATGATGAACAGTGATTCTAATCAAACTTGCCAGTTTCACTTATCAGTGTGAACTTTTTCACACAGTAATACAAAGCACTTCTAAGAAGTAGGGATTTTATGATCTAGCAGACAATCTTTTAGGATATGATACATATATTTAAATGAATGTAAAATGCCCCAGTGACCAATGCAATTATGGGAGCGATAATGAGAAATAATGATAAAGTATGTAGATTATAAATTGAATTTAAAATAAAATAACACAACTATCTTCACTTATAACTGCATACTCAGTATTGCAATTTAAAATGGTATTTATCATATTGATCAGATTACAATATATGTTGGCATTTTCCTGTCCATTGAATGTAGCTTACAGGTGAGGTATTTATAGTAAGATAAAACAAATGCTTCCTTTTAAGCTGGCCAAGTCTTACACATTTCTAAGACAAGAAGCAACATTGGCTATGATTTTTAAAGAGTGCGAATACATTATTCTTTTAATACAGTCATGAAGGAAACAAGTTGTATTCAATATGGCCCTCCAGAAACAGAATCTAAGTAATTTTCAACTATTTAATTACTGTATCTTTAACATTTCACCTTTTCACCATAAATCTGTCTTTCTTTAAACTTGTTAAGCACAACTAAGTGGACAGAAATGCCTATCTTCTTCTCAAAAGCACTTACTGTAAAGAATTATTTGACTTGTTACTCCTGTATGTAGACGCTACTAGTTTCATTACATCACTAAGGTAATGTCTACACTACCACTTATGTTGGTATAAATTATGTGGCTGAGGGATGTAAATAAGCCACCCCTGAGTGACATAAGTAACACTATATAAGTAAGCCCTGGTGTGAATTGCCACTTGTTGATGGAGGATAAACTAAGTCAACAAGGGTTAGTCTACACTTAGAAATTAAGTCGACTTAAGCTTGCTTAAATTGACTTAATTTAATCCGCATCTACACTACACTTTCCTTAAATTGACTTAAGCAAGCTGCTTAAGTCGACTTAAGGAAAATAAAGTCGACTTAATGAAAATTAAGTCGACTTTATTAAACCTACTTTTAATTCAACTTAAGGCTTAAGTCAACTTCCTAACGTAGACTTAAGCCAGTGTAGACCTGGAGTAGCCCTAAATCGACTTTAAGTCAATTTAGGGCTCTCCAGGACTCCCCCACTGCCCTCCCTGCTGGGGGAGGGCACAGGGGGAGCCTGGCATGCCCCCCCAAAGGGCAGGGCAGAGCCCTGCCCACATGCCCTGCCAGGGTCCCCGTCCCCCTTTGCCCCATTGTATCCAGGTACCATGGGGCAAGGGCTGAGCCCCCTGGCACTGGGCAAGGGGTGTCCCCCATGCCACTGTGGACTTGCCCAAGGTCCCCCTAGTCCCTACAAGTCGACCTAGGCATCCAGTGTGGACGCTCTAGGTCACCTTTGTAAGTTCCCCCCTAAGTCGACTTTAAATTTAAGTGTGGACATGCTAAGTCGACTTAACTAAGTCGACTTTAAGTCAACTTAACTAAAGTCGACTTAAATTTCCAAGTGTAGACATAGCCCTAGAGACTCTCTCTCCTGTCTGTTTAGAGGGGCTATACTAAAGAGATTACAGCAGCACAGCTGCATTGATGTGCTTTAGTGTAGCCGTAGTCTAAATGACAAACACACATTTTTTGTGTGAAAAATATATACTACATTATATCTCTTATTACACTATGGCCTAGAGGCCCAAGTTTGTACCTGGAACCCCATTTGTGTTAAAATGCTGAATAACAGAGATGGTTGCATCAGCTACACACTAATCATCATACAATCTAAATGAAATTTAAACATGAGATAGTAATTTTAATAAGATTTATAAATATTTCATCACAAACTTTTAACTATTAGTACATTTACAACTAATAAACATTTATATTTGGGATATTTCAGAAATCTTACATAAACAAACTGCACATATGCATGCACATACAATCATTCACACACTTTTGTGGTTCAAGTCCTATATAAAACGTTATATTGCCAAAGTAAGAACTAGTACCGTACAGTATTGTGAGACAAACAACTTCTATTGTTGCCAGTGAGTTGTTTAATTCTCAGAAAGGCTGCAAGTTTATCCCAGAGACCACAACATAGGGTTCATATCCCCAGTATTTTTATGAATTTAGATTTTTGCCATATTATAGTCAATTACGGAAATGTTTCATTTATGTTTGAAGATTAACAATAGCTTAGAACAGGGGTCGTCAACCTAGGGCACACGTGCTAAACATGGCATGCGAGCCCATTCACAGTGGCATGCAGGGCTCCCAGCCCTGCAGCTGCTCTCCCTTGCTGGCCTTCCCCCACCCCCAGCAGGACCTGAGGCTGCAAGCACCATGCATGCAGCGGCTCCTGCTGGCCACAGCAGGACCGCGGCATGCGCGGTCTTGATGCCCCAGGCCCAGTGGGGGGTGGGGTGGGGCCAGTAGGAGCATCCACACACGTGGCTCTTGACACCCCAGGCCCCGACCCTGGCACCTGCTGCCCCACCCCCAGCACCTGCTGAGGGTGTGGGATTAGGGCTGGCACGGGGGCCGGCAAAGGTTCCTGACCCCTGGTTTAGAATAAGATTATTTTACTACTGGATTTCGCATCCAGTTATTTACTACTGCCTTGCTCCAGAGAAAATAAATGGAATTGGAGACATGATATAATAAATATGAAAGCAATCCTTTTTCATCCTCTTTAAAACAGTTTGCCCTTTGAATAACACTTGGAAAAAATAGGAAAGTGGTAATTTTTGTGGTTCAGGTTAAAATTAATTTTATAAAATCAATCTGATGGTGGTTATCAGGCTGCTACCCTGGTGTCCCAGCCATATATCAGATTGATTAATTAAATTCTGCTGCTTTAAAATGTCACCAGCAGTTTTCAGTTCTCTATGGTATTCTTTACTTCTCATCCTAAAGTACTTTGAGCTATTGCTGTGGGATGTCATGTTGTAACCCAAACACTCAGGCTATGTCTACACTAGAAAAAGTTAAGTCGACTTTGTTAAGTCAATTTCATAAGGTCGACTTTAAGTCGACTTAAAGCCGACCTTATTAAGTCAATTTAACAAAGTGGACTAAGTCAATTTAACTTTATGTCGACTTAGACCACTTTGTTAAGTCGACCTAACCACCCTTAAGTCGACTTAATAAAGTTAACTTAAGGGTTACTCCACATCCACACCATCCTTAAGTCGACTTAAGGAGTTAACTTAAGCCTTAAGTTGACCTAATGAGTGGTTTTTATTAAGTTGACTTAAGCTTTCATTAAGTCAACTTAGGGAATTTCTTAAGTCGATTTAATGAAAGTCTGGTGTAGACAGGGAGTAACTGAGATCGACTTAAGGGTCCTTAAGTTGACCTAAATTGCTAGTATAGACATAACCTCTCTCTCTCTCTCTCTCTCCCCACACCACTCATACAATGGATTCCATATGGGAATCCACTACAGTCTGATAATCGTTTGGGAATAAAAGGCATTACCTATAAGATACAGTGGTCATTATTTTTAACTGAATGTTCGAATCACTAAACTTACAAGGACACAATCAAACTGTTTAAGTAAAAAGTGAGTTATGTTCAGTAACCTACCTACTTTATAACAGTTATGCACAATTATAACTATTCTACATTATTTTATTACCACAGAGAACATGTGGTCAGGAGTTAACAACCTGGTATTGCATAAAACTTCACAATGTGGGTGCTAAGTAAAATTTGAAAATCTGACTTCAGTTGGGGATACGGAGCACTTCTCAACATGGGGCCCTACATACACAACTCCTATTAGAAAGAAATGTCATGTGAATTATGTCATACATGTATATATGAAATCCATACACACTTCGAAATCCATTCACTCTGGTGCAGGGACCACTGCATTATATCAACATTCAAAATGGGGAAAATCCAAACCTACCCTAAAAGGGTATTTTTCTGGTCTGTTTGGTCGAGAGAAGTGACACAAAAGAGCCAGAGCAAGTGCTGAATATCTGGGCTGGTGATGGAGTGTACAAACCCCACACTAGAGTATAAGGGACTAAGGAGCAGCACTGGGCCCAGGTGGTCCTGTTCTTCTGCACTTACAAAGCCTAGACAAACTGGAGGCAGAGGCTACTATGGGAGGCAGCTAGTGGAAGGAAGCACACCCTATGCCCCAAATGTTTGGGAAGGAGCATCCCAGGAGCTCTTGGCCAAGCCTGCAAAGGAAGGACTAGTGACTTTTGAAAGGTCAGATACTTTCATTTTGTGTTTAGTTCTTTATTCCTCCCTATAACAAGAAGGGACATTGAAAGTGATCTACATGCATCCCAAGGTGCAAGTCTTTTGGACCCTGGACTGGAGCCCAGTGAGGAGTGTGGGCCTGAGCTACCCTACCAACTGCTTAGGAGGGGACTACAACCAAAGTCTCTTCCTTGATAGGGAACCTAATTGTGGAAGATTCTGAAGATGGAAAGGTCTGGACCCTAAGAACCCAACCCAAAGGGAAAACGTTGATGCCCTTGCTGACTTCTGAAGATTTCCATATCACTGGATTCTTTGTGTATCCCAAAAGGGGTGATTTGAACGTGTAATCTCATCAGAGGGCGGAGTTGCTAAAAGGACATACCTCATGCACAGTGGATCAGTAGGGAGAAATGGAAACACCTGGGAGGATACCCTGCCACACCCCAGCCTGAGCACTAGGTGGCAGTGCAGGTGAACATTCCCCTTCACCGACCTATAACATCAAATTTTAGCAGCTAAATATTGTATTAATACGCCACTAAGTTTGTAATGTTTAAAAACAATTACTCTATTAAAAGTGGAATTAAAAGAGGAATGTTTGCATCTGTACCGGTTCATTTTTGAAGACTGAATGCATTTTATAAAATTAATGTTATGTGTACGAAAGGGACCCATCTCTCATAATGTATTATTTCTTATGTAGTTCTTCACAAGGAATGAAATGTAAAAATTCAGTAGACCAGAGAAGTATCTATTGTTCACTTGCACAAATTTCTCTTATGTTGGCATTATGTATGCAGACTTCCATATCTAACCACCCACATGCAATGCATAGTTTACATGTGAATTACTCACTGCAGCAGAAAAGCCTCATTAGATTTCCAAAAGGGATTATAGATAGCTAAACAGAAAGCACGTATAAGTCTTAAAATAGTAGTAGTCACTATCTGTACTTATTTATTTATTTATCGTGGCTGTTATGGCAGTGTCTAGGTGCCAGCTAAGAATGGGATGCTATTATATTAGGTACTGGAGAACCACAGAATGAAGGACAGCCTTTCCTCTAAAGAGGTTTAATCTAAACAGACAAGAGAGACAAACAGTGGGAGAAATATAACAAAAAAGTGCAAACAATAGGAGAATGACTAATGTCTGGTTAGTTCTGCAATTTTAATTAATTAATTAATTAATTTTGCTTTTGTTTTGTTGTGTAAATTCTTTCACTGGGGTTTTCTTAGATGGGAATTAGCTAGATCGAAAAGCACAGGAATGAAGAGGGTGGGAGGGGTTAGCGGTATTGAGGGAAGGGGCAGGAAGTATTGTAGGAAACAGACATTCAGCACAGAGGAGAGGAGGTTCAGAGTGAAAACTACAGAAAGTAGTGTGACATCATCAATGTTCATCATTCCTCGCTTTCTATGCCTGCTGTGCTGACTTCAGACTCTGACTGACTTCTTCCTGCAATCTCTTTCCCAAAGACCACATGGACAGAGGAAGAGGGAGATGCCACATAAATCACAGCAGCCCCAGGGGCGAGAGGGATGTCCTCTGCACAGTTCAGAGCCTGGGAGTGTTAGGAGCGAGAGATGGTTCTGGCTGGGTCCCATTTTTTCTCTCCCTTTCAGTGCAGTGGTACCTGCTTGAACTACTGTGCTAGTTTCAGTTGCTGGCTGGCTCCATTTAAACCCATAATTCTGCTGGGAGAAGGAACCACAGACTCACTCCTCATTGCTAACAACTCATGTAGATATGCTTATTCTTGTGGGTATTCGTGACCATATATATTTTATCATAAAAATGAACATCACAGTGCAACACAGCATTCTTGTTCATGCAACGTGTTTGATCATTTTGCCCTCAGTACTCTGTTTTGTCACTTTATTTTAAGTACACATACCTTTTCTACGTCTCCATTTAAGCTACAAGGTACTATTTTTCCACTAGCCTGAAAACCTGAAGAAACCTGCAGTGAAACTGATGTGGGTGTTCTGCATCTAATAAACAAGTCAGGAATATGATGGTCCCTTTCACTTCCCCCACATTGTTTTCCTGCAGTTCACCTGATTCTTCTTCTTTTTTGAAAGTATATTTAGGAACAACGTAGCTCAATAGCATGCTGTGCAAGCTATTTACTACCAGGCAGAGTTTTATTCTCGGCAACAAATAGGTAACGATACAAGGTAGTGGGCATCAAGAAAAGTATCTTAGAATTGAAATTGTCCAGTTATTTAACAAAATGCTGTGCTGTAGGAAGATCATTCCTAGTTTTATATTATTTAAAAGGATAGTTTTTGTATTATTTCAATTTTAAAAAACAAGGTAGGGAAATCCAACAAATGTACAACGAGCTGCAGTTAGTGAGAGACTAAAAATGGTAGCTTTAGTTCTCTTCTTTCGAACTTGCCTACCATCTAAATCGATATTTAGACCGAGCGGTCTGATTTTCAGAGCTGTTGAGAAACTTGTAGCTTCTACTGAAGTCAGTGGAAGCAATAGCTGTGAAAGAAGAAGACACTTGTTTAGGTGCCTAACTTTGGACACCAAGTCTGAACATTTAGATGTGTATCTCAGATCAAGTTTTGAGAAGGCTACAGATGAACTGACACCTGAAGATCCACATGTACTGACTCAGAATTGACGGTGAAAGGAGAGTAAAATACAGCAGAAAACAAATTTTTTGTTGTTATGTCTCACATGAAAGACCAAATCAGTCCTTTCTCAATGGGACTGTATGTTCCCCAGGAAGTAAAATCAGTGCACAAGGGCAGGAAGATGTCAGATTGGGTTTGAATAGGGATATTTCCTGGCTTTCTCATTATAAACAGTGATTGTCCCCTCTCTCACCTTCCCAATGTGTTATTCCACTTAGTTTGAATCAATACATCCTGTTTTGATTTGCTGAAGTAATATGATCTGATCCTGTGATTACACTTCACTGCATTTATCCCTCCTTCCTATACTGTAATTTTTCCATTTTCAAGTGTCTGATGAAGTGGGATCTCTCCCAGGAAAGCTCATGTGATAAATACATTTGTTAGTTTTTAAAAGTGCCACAAGAGTCCTTGTTTGTTTTGCTGAACTAGGCTAACATAGCTGCCCTTTTGGAACTTGAAAACCTGAAGGTTCAGATAGTACACTGGAAGTAGAAACTCACATGATATAACAGTAATTCAGAATGGTTAGGCAAAATTACATACATTAGACCTTACAAAGCAGGTTCCATAAACATAATTTAAACATGATGTTAGAGCTTAAACAAGTCCTGCTCTATAAATATATTGCTTCAGCTTGAGAAGAAATGTTGAAGGAAAAGAATTAGCAGTTGTGAATATCTGCTATCTAAAAGAAACTAGTCTGCAGGGATTAAGGTAGTGCTACAGAACAGAACTCTTGAAAACATCAAGGTTTTTATGGTAGCCACAGAATATTGTATTTAAATATCCTGACATTGGCCAGCTCTGCTGATAATGCACCATATTGCTAAGCAGCAGATACTTTCAGGACACTGGCTCCTCCAAATGTACAAGGGTGGCAGGAGTGTGACCATCTTGATAGATGAAGAGTGTGCCTAATGTTACTCTGAAAAGCAGTTATTAGTAGCTGCAATGAACTGGCCCTTTGGCCATGAAGGTGCATATGATGACTTGACTCTCGGCAGCAAAAAACTGGGAGAAAACATGAGGGGTTTGAGGAGAACTTTGCAGACATACAGGGCACCCCTAGAAATCCACATGATCGTGACTGTAATTAGCCCCAGCGACACACTCTCACTTTTTAGCACTCAGCAATGAGTTCTAAATGCTTATTAGTCACTTGTGACTTAACCTACTCATTATCCTTTATCACTGAGAATTTTGTGATATATTGTAAATTTTTACTGTAAAAGATAAAGGTAACATGTGTTTTTATAGTTCAAAGACAACCAGCCTATCATCAGTCCGAACTGACTAACTGTAGCCCTCACCAAAAATTTGAGATCAGGAAGAAATTGTCAGAAAAAATAGAGAAGGTTCAAGATTACTTTCAGAAGCTGTTCTGAATAACCAAATAAAGAGTTAGTCCTGTTATAAATCAGTTGACTCATCTCAAAAGCGAGAAACAGTTGGAGATACGCTCTTTATAGTACAACTACACTTAAATTTAAGGGAAGGTGAATAATACTAACATACCATATGTGGAATCTATTCCTATGCTGACTCCCTTTATAAATTGCTAAATACTCATTATTTATTATTAATATGTATTACAATAGCAGCTAAATCCCTAATTCAGGGTGAGGGATCCAGCTTGTTAGCTGCTGTACACAGTTGGAATAAAACAGATCCTGCCCCAGAAAGCTCATACTCTAGACTTCTGACAAAATGCAATAGGTAGCTGAAAGGGGAAACTAAGACAAGATAACAATAAAATGAGAATTTTTTGAATTACAGTCAATACTTTCCTCTTACCACCTCCACGCCACGGGCATAGCTATGGGTGGGCCTGGGCCCACCCACTTGGCTGGGAGGCCCACCCACCTGATGTAGGGAATTTATATTTTATAATAAGTGGGCAGCTGGCCACCTGGATTTAGGTCAAGGAGTCAAGAGGTCAAACCTGTTATTGAAGATGTGACACTGTAAACAGCTTTGGCCGGAAAGCACCAATATACAACTAACGAAAGAAAAGTGGAATGGAAACCACTCATGGTTAGGTGGTAACCCTCTACTGTGGACGGCGACCAGCGTGGCTTAGCAGGGAACTCTGCGGGGAGCTGAAACATAAAAGGGAAGCTTACAAGAAGTGGAAGCTTGGACAGATGACAAGGGAGGCGTATAAAGATATTGCTCGGGACTGCAGGGATCAAATCAGAAAGGCCAAAGGACAATTGGAGTTGCAGCTAGCAAGAAATGTGAAGGATAACAGAAAGGGATTCTATAAGTATATCAGCAACAAGAAAAGGATCAGAGGTGGTGTAGGTCCCTTACTGAATGGGGCAGGCATCCTCGTGGAGGATGATGCGGAAAAGGCTGAAGTACTCAATGCTTTTTTTACTTCAGTCTTCACAGGGCGGGCCAGCTCCCAGGCTACTACACGGGGTAACGCGGACTGGAGAGAAGAGTGGCCCTCAGTGATGGAAAGTCAGGTTAGGGAACACTTAATGAAATTGGAAGTGCACAAGTCCATGGGGCCGGATGAACTGCACCCGAGGGTGCTGAGGGAGTTGGGGGAAGTGATTGCAGAGCCGCTGGCCATTATCTTTGAGAACTCGTGGCGAACGGGGGTGGTCCCGGAGGATTGGAAAAAGGCAAATATAGTACCTATCTTTAAGAAAGGGAAAAAGGAGGATCCGGGGAACTACAGACCGGTCAGCCTCACCTCAATCCCTGGGAAAATCATGGAGCAGGTCCTCAAGGAATCCATCCTGAAACACTTGGAGGAAAATAGAGTGATCAGGAACAGTCAACATGGATTCACCAAGGGCAAATCGTGCCTGACCAACCTGATTTCCTTCTATGATGAGATGACTGGATTTGTGGATGCGGGAAGAGCCGTTGACGTGATATACCTTGACTTTAGCAAGGCTTTTGATACGGTTTCCCACAGCATTCTCGTTGGCAAGTTAAGGAAGTATGGGTTGGATGAGTGGACCGTAAGGTGGATCGAAAACTGGTTAGATCAACGGGCTCAGCGGGTAGGAATCAATGGCTCGATGTCTGGTTGGCAACCGGTAACGAGTGGAGTGCCCCAGGGGTCGGTCCTGGGGCCGGTTCTATTCAACATCTTCATTAATGATCTTGATGATGGAATAGACTGCGTGCTTAGTAAGTTTGCGGATGACACCAAGTTGGGGGGAATGGTAGATACTCTGGAGGGCAGGGACAGGATCCAGAGAGACTTGGACAAATTGGAACAGTGGGCCGAAAGAAACCTCATGAGGTTCAACAAAGACAAGTGCAAAGTTCTGCACTTAGGACGGAAAAATCCCATGCACTGCTACAGGCTGGGGACCGATCAGCTAAGTAGCAGCGCTGTAGAAAAGGACCTGGGAGTTATGGTGGACGGGAAGATGAATATGAGCCAACAGTGTGCCCTTGTTGCCAAAAAGGCCAATGGCATATTAGGGTGCATCAGTAGGAGTATTGCCAACAGATCGAGGGATGTGATAATTCCCCTCTATTCGACACTGGTCAGGCCGCATCTGGAGTACTGTGTCCAGTTTTGGGCTCCCCACTACAGAAAGGATGTGGACAAATTAGAAAGAGTCCAGCGGAGGGCAACAAAAATGATTAGGGGGCTGGGGCACATGACTTATGAGGAGAGACTGAAGGAACTAGGCTTATTTAGTCTAGAGAAGAGAAGACTGAGGGGAGATTTGATAGCAACCTTCAACTACTTGAAGGGTTGCTCCAAAGAGGAGGGAGCTAGGCTGTTCTCGAGGGTAACAGAGGACAGAACAAGGAGCAATGGTTTCAAATTACAGCTGGGGAGGTCAAGGTTGGATATTAGGAAAAACTTTCTCACGAGGAGGGTGGTGAAGCATTGGAATGGGCTATCTAGGGAGGTGGTAGAATCTTCATCTTTGGAGATTTTTAAGGCTCGGTTAGACAAAACTCTGGCTGGGATAATTTAGGGGGAGTGGTCCTGCTTTTTAGCAGGGGGTTGGACTAGATGACCTCGTGAGGTCCCTTCCAACCCTATTATTCTATGATTCTATGATTCTACTGTGATGGCCCTACTAGAAAGCAATTACCTCAGTTCTGGTGAAAAGGTGATGCAAGCAAGGCACCAGAGAAGGCAAGAGAGTTTGGAGCATTTCATTGGTCAGAACTATTATTTGGTACCCAAATATACTGTTAACATCAACAGAGGCAAGCTGATTATATGCTGTATATTAAATATAATCTAATCATGTAACCTCCCTATTAAGGATAGTGAAACCATGTAGAGATTTAGGCATGATGTAACCTGTTGCATTATGCATATTGTATTCAGCATGTTAGAAAATATATATGTCTTGTGAATTTTGTATTCTGGGCTTACTTGTACGGGTGTCCAAGGAGGCAGGTTGTGGCCACTTCCCGCAAGGTTGGATGTACAAGGGGAACAAGCATTGGGATTAAAGGCAGCATTTACCCTTCCTGCTCCTGGGTGGACCTGATCCTTTTCCTCCTCTTCTTTTCCTTCTAACACCTTTGGCTATGTCTACACTGGGGAATTTAGGTCGACTTAAATAAGTCAACTTTAATAAGTTGACTTTAAGTCGACCTTATTAAGTTGACAGAGTCCACACAGGACTCTTAAGTCGACTTAAAGTGGGCCTTACTAACTCGACTTAGAGAGTCTATACTAGTCTATACTAGACTCTCTAAGTCGACTAGTTCAGTCCAGGGAGAGCCAGCCCCGCACGGGACTGGCTCTCCCCGGGGCAGCAAGCCCCTGAGAGGTCCGGGGGAGAAGGGAGCATGGAGCTTCCTTCTGCTCCGGACTACTCGGTTCCCTTCTGCTCGGGACTTCTCAGGTCCCAGGCAGAAGGGAACCCTTCTAGCTGGGACCACTCGGGTCCCGGGGAGAACTTCCCCATGATCCGAGTGGTCCCGGCCAGGAGGAAGAGCTGCAGACCCGCGCTCCAACTGCTCGGCAGCCGGCAGCTGGAGCACAGGGCTTCCTTCTCCCCGGGACCCGCGCTCCAGCTGCCGAGGTGTTATACGAGGTGTTATAAAGTCAACTTCGAATTTCCTTAAGTTGACTTAAGCAGTAGCTTAAGTCGACTTTAGGAAATGCCAGTGTGGATGCAGAGTAAATTAAGTCAACTTAAGCATGCTTAAGTCGACTTAATTTACTAGTGTAAACACACCCTTAGTCCCTGGCAGTGGCACAAATTTCACCGCCAGCAGCTGGCGGCCGCGAGCAGGGCAGTGGTGCCAGTGCCTCTGCTCCTCTCACAGCCTTTGGGCCCCGCAGCTGGGAGCAGACCTCAGGCGCCAGCACCTCTGCCCTGCTCATAGCCACAGCCGCTGGCTTCTGGCCGACCCTGCAGCTGTGGCAGTGAAGTTCGTGCTGCTGCTTACCCGTGCACTGTTCCCTTCCCTCTCCCTCAGGAGGCAGCTTTCAGTTGAATGTCTGGAAGCTGCCCTTGGCCAGGCCCACCCTGCATTTTCAGGGGCCCAGCCAGAAAACAGGAGCTGGCTACATCCCTGCTCCACACAGAAGAATACAATTTAGACTACATTGTCAGATTGCAGTACAGTAGAATTTACTATATTGTATGAACAATATTTATTTCTGATTTGTATTGAGAAAGTATTACAGCTCAGTGTTCACTGCACTTCTAAATTTCATTTTAAGAGAAAATTTGACTATCATAAGACAGGACAGACCATGAAAAGCAAGTTTTAATCTAGGTTTAGTTTTAATCTATCAAATCTATCTAGTTTGAATCTATCAAATACTGTATCATCAAGAGGTTGTTTTAATCTAGCATGGTCTCACAGGGATTTAGGGATTGGCTGTCAGCCCTAATAATTAAACATTTTTTTCAATGACCAGGAAGAAAATATAAAATTGTCAATGATAAAGCACACAGATACACCAGATATTGGGGGAATGGTCACTGATACAGAACAATCTAGATCACTTGATAATCTGGACACAGGTAATAGGCATTTTAATATAGCCAAAATGTATATACTCAGTTACAAAGAACATAAGCCATATTTACAGGAGGTGGAATTCTATCTTGGGAAGTACTTCTGAAAAAGATTTGTAGGTTGTGGTGATAATTGGTTACATGAGCTTCCAGTGTGATGCTGTGATCAAAAGGGCTAAGGCAATCCTGGGATGCATAAACAGAGGAATCTCATGTAGGAAAAGAGGTAATTTCCAAGGGGTCACTGTAACTTCTCCATTAGTGGTGATTTTTAAATCAAGATTGGACATTTTTCTCAAAGATATGCTTTAGGAATTATTTTGGGAAAGTTCTTAACCTGTGTTATATAGGAGGCCAGACTAGATTATCACAATTGTGGCCTTGTAATCTATAAAAAAGCCACAGGTCAAGACATAAAGAGGAATTTAACCATATTTTGAAAAAAATCTAGTATCTTGCAAAGAAGAGGCTGCTGATCTACACTTAGTCAATTAAAATAAATTATGTTACACCAACAATTGATTCCTGAGCAAATCTGATTTTCTGACTTATTTAGCTGAGTGTTGACCTATGACACGATCATGTTTGACTTTGGGATGATGTGACAATTTGGGAAATCTCTTTGTACAATTTATGAATTCTTTGTGACACTATAAACTCAATGTATGTATCTGTACCAACCTGCAAAATCCTTTTTGAAGGTGCAGCCTTTTCTCTTCCTTTCACCATCTTGCAGGATTGAAATTCCAATGGGCCTAACAAATACAGGGTTGTTACACTATAATGGACCTATTCAAAAAGGAACTACACAAAGCAAAAGGCTAGCTTCTACTCAGGAAAAGAGGTTTGTTAGGGGAGAGGTTGCTTTGATTATGAAGTCAGCTGACAAGGGTCTATGATTAGGTGACACGGCTGAGTAGGACATCAGTTGACAAACGGGGTGAGACAAATAAAAGGCTGCAGTTGCTTTATGCTATTTTTCTCCAGCTCAAGGGCTACGTCTACACTTGTTAATTTAAGTCGCCTTAGCATGTCCCCACTCAAAAATTAAGTCGATTAGAGGGGACCCAGCCAAATCCACCTAGAGCATCCACACTGGGGACGCCTAGGTCGACTTGTAGGGGCTAGGTGGACCTGGGACTGGTCCACGGTGACAGGGGGGCACCCCTTGCCAAGTGCCAGGGCGCTCAGCTTAAGTCGACTTAATTTGTAAGCATAGACGCACCCAAGATGAAGGAGAAGCAACTAAACATGTAGGGGCATGATGCGTTGGGAGGCCCTGCCACCTATTTGAACACAAATGGCTCACAAGGAAACCCAAAGGAAGCATGAGCTAATAAGAGTCATTGTGGTTATTGTTTCCTAGTGATCTGTGCTTTCTTGTGCTTATCTGTTAAGTAACAGAGGAAATCAAGCTTTAATCCAGTGGTTGGACTCTGCTTAAGATCCACAGACTTAAAACACTTAGAGTGCGTCTACACTTGTAAATTAAGTCGACTTAAGCAGGCTTAAGTCGGCTTAACTTACTGTGTCTACACTTGAGTTTCCTTAATTCGACTTAAGCAGTTCCTTAAGTCAAATTAAGGAAAAGTTTGTTTGAATTGGTAAAATCTCGTTTTACTTTGAACTAACCCTTAATTCAAACTAGTTAGTTCCAATTAAGTTAATGTGGCTATGTTAGTTCGAACTAACTGCTTAGTTCGAACTAACTGGCACATTGAGCTTAATGCAACTGACTAATTCGAACTAAGCAAGTGCCATGCATGGCACTTCCTCAGTTCGAACTAGCATTCTAGTGGGGCCATTCTAGTTCAAATTAAGTTAATTCGAACTAACTAAAATTAGTTTGAATTAGTTCGAATTAACTAATTCAAACTAACTTTGGTAAGTGTAGACATAGCCTTAGGGATATAGTAACTGGGCCACTGCAGAGCAATCTGGTGGGTAGTTTGTAGGGGAAGGCCAAACAAATCTGTAAGAGATGGTTTTATGTAGTTCTGTTTTCTAAAGTCTATTTTAACAAGTTTAGTAGTTTAAAATTGTTCTAATACAGTTAGAGAACTTCACAAATATCACTTAAGAAAATAGCTACCATCTCTACTGTACCCATCTATTTTGAGTCTTTTGGGAAGTGACCATGGGATCTGGACAACACTAGAGGTGAAGCTCAAAATGGGGAATCCAGCTGGGGAGCTAGGAATTCAAGATCCTTCCCTAATGATGTTCAGATCTGAATTTTTCTGAAAAACTAAGTGCATACATTTGATTTTCCTACAGTCTTGTCTAGCTTTTGTAGTTCACTGGCAAACCCTCAGAGTTTGAGGATGATTGTCTTCCATAAAATGATGGTCATGTATCGCTAATGGATCTGCAGGGGGCTAATAAAACAGATATAGGATCTGCATATCTTGTAACAATTGGGGCAGACATTTCCCAATAGAAGGGGCTAATTTGCATTGTTGAGTTAGGCTATGGTGCATAATTTCCACCTTTCCCATTTCTCTGTTTCCTCTTGTCTCTATTGGATCTCAAAATAATGCGATCCATGCTATGAAGTAACTCTCCATTTTGGTTGGCTGTGGGTTTGGGTTTCCCAAGGGTTTATGTCAATACTGCACTTCATGTTGGCTTATGTACCTATCACATAGACGGTAAATAATTTAGGACCAGATTCTGCCACTCATGTTGAGTATCAATTAACTATGCACATAGTCCTACTGATTTCAGTGAGACTAATTGCAAAATAGAGTACTATGTCAGTATGACACTGCATGAATAAGAGTGGCAGAATCTGGTTGTAAGTTTTTGGCATAATTATATGGGAAATGTTTTATAAGGACACGGTGCTACTGAACAATTGCTCTAATGTATTAGGCACAACGTGTCATCTTTCAGCATCAGACATGTGAGTCTCTTTTTCCTCACTTCCCTACAATCCTCCTTGCCCCCACCCCACACTCAAAATAAACATCTACTTTGGCCAGTGAAAGAGAAATGACATAACATTTATATCTGCATTCCCCATTCTCTTGTATATCTCTCACTAGGTACTGGTGGATAACATGCTCTTCTTCCACTTACCTTTTTATGCAGAAACCTCTTACAAGACATGAAAGCTTTAGAGGAACTGGTAGGGTTTAGTGCTCTTCTGCCTCAGTGGGTCCATCTCTTGGGTACAGACTGATCTTTGTCATCTTGACATATCAAATTCCAGAGCATTTAAGACTGTGCAGAGGCTGCACTGGCAGAGGACATAGAAATGGAAGTGACTGTTTTCGGGCCATTCTGTCCTCTTAGACTCAACCTGTCTTGTGCATTTGACAGGGATACGTTCAATCTAAAGGAATACCATTTAAACAAAGAGTTCATAGAACAGATTGCACAGTTACCTTATATGTCACACTTCCAGTTTTCTCTGAAAACAAACAGGAATTATAGGTCTCATTCAGAAATCTATTAATTGGGGATAGGATTGTTTAACTGATTTTATTCTACTTCACCTTTACCTTCTCTTTCTCCTTCTGAGTTGTTTCAAAGTTGTGGTTAATGAGCATGAATGTGTATTAATATGCATCTTCAAAGAAGCAGAAAAAGTAAAAGAGGGTGAGTGATAAAAGGGTGAGACAGACTCAGGCTATATTACATTTTCCATGGCGCAGAAGGCAGTGAGTTATACATCCCAAAGAACCTTAGCACTGCTTGCACCCTCCTTTCCAATCCAGCCGGCAGAGTCTCAGAATCCAGAGTTGCAGAGAGGACTCTGCTGAATCTGAGTATGTTTTCCTGAAGTAGTGATTTCAGTCTCAGTCCATCCCAACCCCTCTTAAAATAAAATATCAATAAGTTGAGTAGTCAAACAGCTCTGCAACATCAAGTGATTGTCTACATGTTTGGAAAAGGAAAATGGCTAAGGAACAAAATTTCAGTGATAACATTTCTTTCCAGGGAAACAAAAATCTCTTTGACAGTGCTCTTAATTTTTATAAGTTGAGGGCTTTGTATTCTCAACAGGTATCTTATCAAATGAGAAAAAGCATACAATTTGTGCCAGTAAGCATTTGACTGAAGGAATGCAAAATTAGAGAGACAAAGTAGATAGGTCAGATATAGAGTGACTGCTTTGTGAAAGACAAAAACATCTGTGGGTGAACTTTCTTCATAAAGCAATCACCCTATATCTGATCCATCAGTCCTCGGCCTCAAAGGAAACCTGCAGTCACTCTATATCTGACCTATCTACTTTGTCTCTCTAAAATGCAAAATTAGAGAGACAAAGTAGATAGGTCAGATATAGAGTGACTGCTTTGTGAAAGACAAAAACATCTGTGGGTGAACTTTCTTCATAAAGCAATCACCCTATATCTGATCCATCAGTCCTCGACCTCAAAGGAAACCTGCACAAGATTTTCAAAAGAGGAGCCTGGGAGCTTAAATTTATCACACTGCTACACACTAAAAACAGAAACACTGGATTTAAAGCTTATTACAACATTCTGTGCCCACTGACCTGTCTTTTTGTTCTACATCTGCATAGGAGTTAATGAGTCATTCTACCTTGAACGGTCATATATTATGTGCTAACTTCTTATGTTAAATGGTCTGTTCCACCTTGCATTTTATGCTAGGAATACCTTTCCTAGATCCGAAGAAGAGTTTTTTGTGTAGAGCCCCGCAGATTGGCTGTGGCTGCAGATTCTATTTTTATGATCGATCCCTGCAGATACTGCAAAAATCTGTGTTGTCAGCAGCATACAGGGGACCAAGGAAGTGCTCCAGCCAATCCTAGTTGTCCTCTGCCAGCCAATCAGAGTCTCAATCACAACAGGCTGGGGCTTGGAGAGACACCACTCATTGTCAATCAGTTAACATGCTGACCTTTGATTGTCTCATTCCCCATGCCATCCCCCCCACTTCTTCATTTTCTTGTTTGTGGTTCATATGCCATGCTGTCAATCAGAAATTTCATTGGTGGCCAAGGAAATCTGATTGACAGCACTGCATGCAAATCACAAACAAGAAAAGGAAAAAATGGGTGGGACTCATGTTGCAAATGAGCCAATCAAATGTGAACATGCTGACTGTGAGCCAAAGCTCAGTTGTGGATGTGGTTCTGGATCCACATAAAACATGGCATGCGGATTGCGGATTGGATAAAGACTGACATTGGGTGGGTGCAGTCTGGTTCTGGATCCACATTTTTGTATCCACACAGAGCTCTATCTATGTGGCTTAAAAGACTGTCTCTCTTACAAACAGAAGTTGGTCTAATAAAAGATATTACCTCACCTACCTTGTCTATCATAACATGTGGTGTACCTGAACTAGAGCACTAAATGCCCCAACAACAACTAAGTGGGTGAAATGAGACAATCATGATGCTCTTGAATGAACTCATGCCAAAAAATGATAAAAGACAAAAACACCATATCAGCCATGGGCATACACTTTTCACAATGTTATCATTCTATAGCTGACCTCTCAGTCTTTATCCTCAAAGGAAATTTGTATAATACCTTCAAAAGACAAGGCTGGGAGCTTAAGTTCATTGTTTTGCTAGACATTAACAATCAGGGACTGAATATAGACACTGGATTTGTGCTTTATTTCCACACTGATAAGCCATTATCCCACCCCACCATTCGCTTTTTTCCTCCCTTTCCCAAATATGATTGGAGAGGTTTTAACAGGCCACTTCAGCCTGAGTCATTCTTTGAAATGTGTGTTAAGTACTTATGGTAAACAATCAGTATTTAGCTGTGAAATTCTGAGTAGTACATTTCCAATTCCTGAAGAAGAGCTCTGTAAAGCTCAGAAGCTTCTTTCTCACCCCAATGGAAGTTAGCCCAAAAGATATTACTCACCAGCCTTATTTCTCTAATTTCCTGACATTAATATGCCTACAACACCAAATACATGAAGAACAAATGGGATATTGTTGTCATATCAATTTATTATTGTTTTCATATAAAATGAGTATCAGCAATGACAAATAGAATTGATTACTGATTAATATGAAAAGGACTGACTGAAAATCTCAATAAGAACCTTTGGGCATCGATCCTATTGCCAATGAAATCAAACGGAATTTTGCCATTGACTTCAATGGAAGCAGGATCAGACCCTACAGAAATGTGTTCATAACTTTGTTACAGTAATTAAAAAATCAAACAGAGATAAGACCAACGATTGCTACAAATAACTTAGACAGAAAAGAGATTATATGCCATAAAATAGAAAATGTAAATAGTATGCCTTTACTGGAATTTTCTTGGTCTCTCAGTTTCTGTACCATTGGAATTTTTGATAAAAAAAAGAAGAAAAGAAAAACAAACAAACAAAATAACACCATTGAAAAACCAAAGCTTTATGGTGGAAGATGACATTGTGATGGATATGTTCTTGAGTTGGTAGAAGAGAGCTCTTGAAGAGGCATCAATGGGGAGTTAATTCTAAAACCTACTGATGTAGGTTTAAAATGCTGACTATTTTACATTAATCAGATTAGATGAGACACCCAGACTGATGTTATATCATAGATGCTTAAAAATGAAAAAAATATAGAGTATTGTCATCATATCTGTCCACTGCATGACTGTTTTTTACAATATTGTTGACCCTTCACCCAAGCAGTTAGCCAATATTTGAAGCCTTGCCAGATTGTTTCCATTAGGAGGAAAAATTAGAACATAGGAACCTAAAATGGGACAGGATGTGGAGATAAAAGTTTCTTGATGCCATTAATGATTACTTTTTGGTGCAGCCAGCCCTGGAACCCACAAGGGGAGAGTAATACTTGATTAAATCTTAAATGGAACACAGGATATGGTCCAAGAAGTAAATTCAGCTGAACGGTTTGGTAATAGTGACTATACCTTTAATCATATTATCATCCTTGTGGCATGGTTGAGGGTGGTGGAGGGTGGGTGGAGAATGGTGTAGAGATAGAACATACCAAATAAGCCCACATGCTACAGTAGCACTGAACTGCAAAAAATGAGGAAGCTAATTAAATGGAAAATAAAAGGAACAGTCATAAGAGTGAAATGTCTGCAAGCTGTATGGACACTTTAATAGAGGAATAAATTAAATGTATAGTCCATATTAAAAAAATAAAGGATGGAAAATGCCACCATGTCTAAACAAAACAGTAAAAGTCAAATTCTACTGAGGAAAATAAAAAAAAGGCATAAATTCTGAAAAGCAAGATATAAAAGAATAAATTAGGCAGGCCAAAAAAATAATTTGAAGAGCAATTAGCAAAAGACTGAAAAAATAATAGTAAAAAAAAAATGTTTTAAGTAAGTACATCAGAAATAGGAAGCCTACCAACACATCAGTGGGACCACTGGATGATAGAGGTGCTAAAGAAGTATCCAGGGAAGACAAGGCCATTGCAGAGAAGCTAAATGAATTCTTTGTATTGGTCTTCACTTCAGAGGATGTGACGGAAATTCCCACATCTGAGCCATTCTTTTTAGGTAACAAATCTGAGGAACTGTCCTAGATTGAGGTGACAATAGAGGTGGTTATTCTAACTCTGCAGTTTCCCTAGAAATTGGCGCAATTAAATTGGGTCTGAATAGAGATTTGGACTGGCTCTCTCACTACAAAAGGTGATGTACCCCCCTTTTAACCTTCCTTCCTTCTTATCTATTGTTCCACACTGTTTGAATCAAAACAACTTGTTTGGTTTGCTGAAAAAAATCTGAACTAATCTTCTGATTTACCCTTCTCTGCATTTATACATTTCCTTCCACACTACAGTTTCCATTTCATGCATCTGATGAAGTGGGATTTTGTCCATGAAAGCTCACATGATAAATAAATGTGTTAGTCTTTTAAAGCGCCACAAGACTACTTTGTTTTTTGCTGAACTAGACTAACATAGCTATCCCTGTGAAACAATTCATTTATAGTCAATCCCCAAGAAACTTCTCTTATTTTTCTTGAGTTTCATGCTCAGGCCTTTTCATGTGGGCATGGACCAGTGTCCTGAATGGTGGCTATTATTGTTTCAGCTATTTTACTCCAAAAATTGCTTAATTGCTTCTTTCATTGAGCCAGAATGAAGAGGGAATACCACATCCATCAGCTTTAGTAATGTCTGTGTTTGCTAATTAGGGAGATAGCCAGATGTGATTTTCTGGCAGGGCCAGCCATTGACTCAGGTGGGACCAGAGGCAGGAAGCTTGGGAACCGACAGAGAAACTAAGCTGCTGAACTCTCCATTTATGTTCGTAAATGGAATGTTGAGCAGCTTAGTGATTCTCAGCTGAGGTGCATGCTTCTTGCCATGTGCCCAGAAGCAGAAAGTTCAGCTAGCGACTGGGTGAAAGCTGCCTGATGCTTCAAGTGTAAGTGGAACATAAGCGGTAGAAGCAAAACATTGGGTGAGCCTGCTTTCAAAGTAGATAGAATATGGCCCACACAGGGCCACTCTTAGCTCTACTCCTGTTGCCAATAGATTGAAGACATGACCATTGGCAGCCATTAACACCTTCCAAAATAACAATGTATTTTACAGACTAATTATAAATGTCCCAAACAATGGGGACATACACTTGGAGGCTATTTCATATACTACCTGATCTCAGTGTTAGGAGGGATCTCGCTGTTATTTTACCAGCTTCTTTTTTCTGAATTCCAGTCCTTTTCTAGAGGGGTAGTCATGTTAGTCTTTGTACAGCAAAAACAATGAGAGTCCTGTGGCACCTTAAAGACTAACAAATTTCTTTGGGCATAAGCTTTTTTGCCACTGACAGCCTCACCCTCCTGCCACCCTTGGTCCTCTGCTTTCTTCTTTCCATCCCTTTTTTACATTCCTTTGCTTTTATTAATTCCCCCTCCTCCTATAATTCTGCCTTATTTCAATCCTGCCTTCATAATAATTTTTTAAAAATTAAAAATGAATGCTTTTAGAGATGAAATAGCACTAACAAGGCATGCCCATTGTTACTGTTCACTTTGTTTGCATGTCCTACCCCTTCCTCCAATCTTTCCTCTGTTACTTTGCTTTTAGACTGTAAGCTCTTTGGGATAAGAACTTTTCTCTGTCAGTGCAGAGCCTAGTACCTTCAGATTCTTATAGTGATTAGGGGATCTGAATAAATAAATAACTACACCTCTAGATAGCCCCCTGAACTAAGTGAGCCACCAGAGAAGGGACAGGAACATAGGGGGAAGATGGGGAAAAATTTCATGGTATGGAAAGAAAGTGGTTATCGCCCATTAATGAAAAGGTATGAACAGACAAAGGAGATAGCAAGGTAACTTGGACAAGAACAGAATTCCACCAGATTTTTTTCAATATTTTAACCCCTGAATTAGAATAAGAGTACAGCTAGCCAATGAAATAATTTCTTCAACAGTCTGCTCACTGATTTAAACCTGTGTCAGGCATATAGGCAAGAATGGCTTCACAAATATATAGAATCAACATTTGAAGCAGGGTTTAGGTTGTTCTTATATTTTGAGGGCATTTAAATACTCATAAGTTCCATATTTCAGAAACTATAAATTGGCTGAATTAAAATGCAGCAGTTAGAAGTATAAGCAGAAAGTAAGGATAGAAATTACACTCTGATGATTTTCTCTCTTTGGGAATTTCTGCATCTGTGCTATTTCCATAAAAATTGGGATTCAAAGATGAGATCTTATATTTTTCAATTCTGATGGTAAGAGCATCATTTGACCTCACAGATTCATAATTAAGTAACAAAAGTTAAAAGTATTGTTTTGAATGTTGTCCTATT
The DNA here is from genome assembly GCA_007922175.1 of Pelusios castaneus. NCBI lineage: Eukaryota > Metazoa > Chordata > Testudines > Pelomedusidae > Pelusios > Pelusios castaneus. The sequence continues at coordinate 8,572,318 of ML685779.1, forward strand.
CTATTTTATTTATCTAATTTTTATGTTTTTGTATCTAAGTGTCCTTCCACACTCTACTTAAATCAAAGTGCCCCTTTGGGTGTAACACTGAAGGTTTAATATTGTGGATAGGTCTACTAATTTATTCTTTTTTAGAAGTTCAGTTGATCCTTTTCTCAATAATGATTATTCCCTAGGATGTACTAGGAGTAGGCCTTTTTCTGTTTTGTGACAAGAATTTTCACTGCTTTTCTACCTCAGGCATGGCAGCAAATTCAAAAAGTGCAATTCAAAAAGAAAATCAATCCCGTTTATCTTACAACCTTTATTCTCCGAAGAGTTTACAAAGAGATAACTCCACCAATTCGAATGTAGTTTGTTTAGGAGTAAACAAAAGCTGTGGACATAGAGTTGAAGTTAATACAATCTTCATTTCCCAGTTGCAAAGACCTGGTCAGTACTGCTGTGCTATGGTGTAACGAACCCATCCATCTTGAAAGAATAGCTAAATTAATGTGAGCAGAGCAGATGTCTCAGCAGATCAATAATATCCCCTTGTCAGTCACTAACATATGGCAAAACATAACATCAGAAAAACAATGAGGAAGAACAAAACAATAAGCACCTGTTACACTATCCTGGTTTTATAGCTAAGGTGACACTTAGCATTTTGAGTTGAATGCAGAACATCAGATGCAAAATTTGGTATCTTCTCCAAATGTTTAATCTGTACCTTTGTAAAAAAAAAAAAATCACAGAACAACAGACTAGAATGACACAAGTGTCATATTGAAAACACTTTCCAAACCACAACTGAAATCAACCTCTCACAATAAGAGCTTGAATAAATATATGGGGCTTGTGATATGTCTTGAAGGTCAAGAAACTTGAGCTCTGTTGGAACTACAGAGAAAGCAATTATCTAATCATGGACCTACCTCTAAAACACTTTATTGCCATACTCACATATAAATGATCAATAGATGTAATACTGAGCACATATTAAAATGTTATGTTCAACGATCTGTACACATTAATTAATCCTTCTAAACCCTCTACTACTAATACAGGGTCTGTCATCGAAGTCATCCTAACTGATTTCAACTGAGCACTGAAACTGAGTCCCTCTGACACAGGAGGATCTGTAGTGATGCCTGTAGCCAGCCTGCCCTATCAGTGATTCTAACTTTAGGAAAGTGGACAAAAGTTTATAAAGTGTCACAATAACTTATAACAACATTATTGCAAAATGATGCAAAGATGGAACTACCGTATTTTTCGGACCATAAGACGCACTTTTTTCCCCCCAAAAGTGGGGGGAAAATGAGAGTGTGTCTTATAGTCCGAATGCTGTCCAGCAAGCAGTGTTCCCGCCAGGGGGCGTTGCTGGATAGCAAAAAGATCCAGGGCTGCGGCCCTCCAGCCCACTCCCTGCTAGCCCCCACCCCCTGGCCAAGCCACTAGGCCGCTCCCCCAGTTCACAACCCCACACACACTCAAACAAACCCACACCCCTGCCGGATGGGGCAGGCTCGGCTGGGGTTGGCCCCCCTGTGACGCTGTCAGGATTTAAGGAACTATTTATGATATTATTTTGTATTAATATTTTATGATTGTTATAATCCATAGGAACTATGCCATGTTTGGTGTCAATAGAAAGGTAATAATTTGTGGGGAATGATTATATAGTTTATGTGTAGGATTTGTATTCATATTAGAAGTTAGGAATATGATTGTTATATTTTAACTTGTGTAAGGCTGGGAAAATTCCCCAGACTGAATGTCTACCTGGCCATTGTCTCCTTAATGGCCCATTAAGGAAGCTCCCCAGTATAATGGGCCGAAGAAGAAAACCTGTTGAGCCACTAGGACTTAAACATGTCTCTGGAACTATTCCTCTGAGACTGAACAAAGGATTGAGGCCCACCCTGGTGCTGGGTGTTTACCAGAGGAAGAAGCCTGCAAACTCCAGAGGAACAAACCTGCAAACTGCTTTTCATGAACTTTAAATCATTTGTATGTATGTGATTCGCTTTGACCCTTTAACATCTCTCATATTTGCCTCTTTCCTTCTCTCTTTCTTTTTCTCTTCCCTTCCTTTTCTCTTCTTCGCCTTCCCTTTCTCTTTCCTTCCTTTTCTCTTCTTTGCCTTCCTTTCTCTTCCCTTCCTTTTCTCTTCTATTTAGTTTACCGGTACTATTTGGTTCAGAATATTTTTTTCTTGTTTTCCTGCTCTAAAAACTGGGTGCATCTTATGGTCAGGTGCGTCTTATGGTCCGAAAAATACGGTAGTCCAAACAAAAGACCTTCTGATATAACTCAAGACTATGTTTAGACCATGTCTAGTAAACAAGGGAAGCATGGAACAGGATATCAACAAACAGAAACCGATGTGTCAGAACTTAAGCCTAATTAAACAAAATATGAACAAAACAGGGAGAAGATGGGCTATTGATGCGTCACTTCTTCTTGGAGTCCTTAAAAAAAATGCTTTGGAGGGAAAACAAGAAAGCAAACAAACAATTGCTGACTGAAAGAAGTGGAAGCAGAGAACTTCATCCTCACTGTCTGCTAAGAGCTACTGGACACAATTGTGCCATTGCTGTCCTAACTCTGAGAGATAGCCTGACCGTACCAAGCCACAGAGAGTGATTCCACATGGTTAAATCCCAAACACCATTTGGAATTTGATATTTTGTCACTGTCCATTTTCTTAACCCCCATGTCTTCTTTCCTTTCCCTGCCTTATTTCTTCTCTTGCCAGTCTTTTCCCTTTTGCCTTCTGGTTAATAAAGATCTTGCTTAGCTGGCCAAATCTATCTATTTTGCAACACTGTGGTAAGCCCATGACCAAAAAAAAGCATCTAAATAGAACACACTAAATACCTTAACATTGGTACAAAGTTTCCCAGGTTTTGGGGTGGCTGTTAAAATCACATGCCATGCCTCAGTTTTTCCAGAAACAAGTGAAAGTCAACACTAGAGTCTGAAACTGCATTTTCTATCTTTGCTGTTCTTTTCTTTACTTTTCTGTAGGTCTTATTTTATCTTCTAAAATATGGAATTGGACATTAACAGCAGCAAAAACAAGCCAGCCCATGGCAACTAACTTCTCTCTTCCTCCTGAAAAGATCTTGTTACTATCTCTCGGTGCGTCTACACTTGAAAATTAAGTCGACTTAAGCTTGCTTAAGTCGACTTAATTTACCCCGCATCTACACTGCAGTTTCCTTAAGTCAACTTAAGCAGCTGCTTAAGTCGACTTAAGGAAATTCAAAATCGACCTTATAACACCTCGTATAAAGTCGACTTTGAGGCTTAAGTCGACTATTTAAGTCGACTTAAGCCAGTGTAGACATGGGGTAGCCCTTAGTCGACTAAGCAACTGGCAGCTGGAGCGGGGATCCCAGCAAGAAGGAACCGCGGGGCTCCCTTCTCACCGGGACCACTCAGGTCCCTTCAAGAAGGGACCGTGGGGCTTCCTTCTCACCGGAAGCGCGGGTCTCGGGGAGAAGGGAGCCCCACGTTCCCCCCTAGCAATTGCTTGCGCCGCGCTCGAGCTGATCAGAGAAAGCCCCGGGGTTTCTTAAAGAGCCGGAGCACCAGCAATGCCGGCACTGCTGCGCTCCAGGTTCTGGGAAGCCCGAAGGCTTCCCAGAACCTGGAATGAGCCCCAGCTAGGAGGGAGCGCGGGGCTCCCTACTAGCCAGGACCAAGCGGTCACGGCCAGGAGAGAGCATGGGACTCCCTTTTCCCCGAGACCCACGCTCCAGCTACCGAGCACCGGCAGCTGGAGCGCAGGTCCTGGGGAGAAGGAAGCGCGGGGCTTCCTTCTCGCTGGGACCACACAAAATGGGAATAACTGGCTGTGTGGCTGTGTGGCAGTACTGCAGTATTGCTGGAAAGGAAGTTATATTGGATCACCAAGTGAATGGGAGTCACTAATGTGATGCAATGCGAAGATTAATATAATACTGGACAGTAATAACAGAAGGATTATTGGTAAGATATTGGAGGTTATTGTCTTATTCTACTCAAGCACTGGTGAGTCCTCAGTTGGAGTACTGTGTCCAGTTCTGAGTGGCACACTTTAGGAAAAATATGTACAAATCAGAGATTCCAGAGGAAAGCAACAAAAATGAGGAAAGATTTGGAAAACAAGAAGAAAGGACTAAATATGGATAGGTTTAGTCTTGAGAAAAGAAGAGTGGGGGGACAGAGGGGACTGGTAACTCTCTTCAAATATTTTAAAAGACTTACAAAGAAGATGGTGATCAATTGTTCTCTGTGTTCACTCATTGTAGGACAAGAAGTCATGGGCTTAATGTGCAGCAAAGGAGATTTAAGTTAGATATTAGAAAAAGCTTTCTAATTTAAGAGCTCTGGAGAGGGCTTCCAAGGGAAGCTATGGAATCCCTATTATTGGAGACTTTTAAAACTGCTGAAATCAGCTTTGTCATGTTTCAGCAAAGGAAGCCAATCTTGATGACTTCTCATTGTCCCTTCCAGCCCTACATTTCTATGATTCCCCCAGCTGACTAAGACTGAATCAGTTAGATCTGCCAGGTTGTTCTTCTATCATAGGAAGAGCAAAAACTCTCACAGAAATTGGAAGAATAGTACAACACTATTTCTGTAAAGGTTGATAAATTGACTTCATTTGTGTTCCTATCCCATTGGGGGTTTGCTGTTCATAAATATTCCAGCAAATGAGAACCTGCTATTTACAGAATTGATTCTGCCAGCTATAAGGAACAAGTGCCAACTATTAATACAAAGTGAATTATGAATTGGTAAAAATAAGCATTTGCAGGACAAAGCAAGTACAATATTTGTTATGATTATTGATTATTGCAAGACAAAGCAAGAACAATATTTGCATAAGAAGCCTGAGTCTATGAATTATACTTATCCAATCAGGAATCAAATGTACCATGCAACCTGTATGCAGAATACAGCTTACAATTTCTTAATATATTGAATATTTGCAACAAATTGCACATGGACTATTTAGAAATGATTTTTTTTCTGAAGAAATTATTTGCCAAGTGATTTTGCACAAGAATAAATTTGCGACAAACACACTGTTCACAGACAATTTGTGGAGCGAGATGAAATTCAACCCATTATGGAATTCAACCATTACTCACTGCAAATTGTTTACTCAGCTCTAATTTTGACAGTAGTTATTGGTCATAAAGGGAGAGGTTCTTCCCGGCCCTAACTTCAGGGCACTGAAATGTCCTTCAATCTAAATTCCATCCAGAACCCACATTTCCTACCTCAGAGATACCTAAAAGCTAGACATGAGCATCCCACAAATAGGTGTAGCAGTGTAGCTTGCCTCTGCATACCCCAAACAAATAGTATTCTTCAAAAATATGAATGGCCTCTTAAAAAAGGAAAAGCAAACACGAATATTGCATTTTGAAACAAAACAAAAGAAAACACCAAGTACACCAAACAAACTACACAGCAAAAGAGAACACAAAGTTGTCTATTACAGTGAGACATTGAAAGGACAACAACCTATTGATCAAAATCTAACAATCTTTCACACAATAGATAGCTCTGCAAGGGACCCATTAACCGCACACAAGAGCAGCTGCACTGTTTATAAACCCACAAGGGACATAATACAGGTGCACAAAGAAAACCTGTGTTTATAAATGTAAAAGCAACAAACCAGAGAATTACCTCTACTTCTAGATGTTAGTGTAATCTTCAGGTGGGCTAAAATTCATTTAATTGCCCTTCTCCAGTGCCTTAAAAGAAATAAACCCAAACTCCTATGGAGAAGCACCTGGAGATCCAGGATCTAGTCTGTAAGGGACTCACAGCAAAGATTGCTCAGAGTTGCCACCCCACATTAAAATACTACTAAGAACAAACACAACAATGAACTCTATTAATTAATAACTTAATAAATCTTATCCTAAGAAAATAAAATGAATTTAAACAGAACTGTCCCCATAGAAACGCCATGAGAAAGATACCCAAGAGTCCCGAAGTCCAGGTGGAGTTCACCCAAATCTGTTACAGTCTTTGATCAAGTCTAAAGGCATGAGTGGAAAGAAGTAGCTATCCTCTTCTTCTTTGGGTGCAGGAATCTTCAGTAGAATTCCATGCAGGCTTTTCATTCTCTTCTGGAACCCGCACCATCCAGTCAGCTTACTGGTTAACCAGCCCTCAGTCACACATACACATGCCTGAACTGCTGCAGAAGACTCCATAGGAGGGAGGAAACATCTTGCTCCCACTCCTGGCTCAGCTTTTCTCCTTGCACACTGAGCACATTGGGCTCCTCTCACTGCAACTCCTGTCTTGTCTGCAGGGCCATCCCTGGGGGGGCAAACGGGACGATCGCCCCTGACCCCGCAGTTACGCTGGCCCCGTGCTGTCCCGCTCCCAGCAGGACAGTGCAGGGCCTGCACCACGGTCCCCCTCAGGGCCACACTCTTCCCTGCTATAACCCACTTCATCAAATGCATCACAAAAGCTTATGCCGAAGAAAATCTGTTAGTCTATAAGGTGCCACAGGACTCTCGTTGTTTTTTGCTGTACACAGACTAACACGGCTACCCTTCTGGAAAGATAAATTAAGTGACAGACACAGAAACAGGCCCCAGAAGTCCTAATTCACAGTCAGTTGCTCTAGCTAGAGAGACCAATTACAAGCCCCACTATAGCCTCCAAGAGAAATACTTTATGGCTCATGTCCTTTGTGAATTTCTTCAACATTTTTGCTGTCTGGAAATGATCAGATTTGTAATGGAACCAGGAACTGGAAACAATTAACTTCTACAAATATATATGTATAGCCTAATCCTTTAATATCACATTTAATTTTGTCTTTAGGATTCTGAGATTTAGCCAACACTTGAATGTTCCAAGATAGATTAAAAGTTTGTCTGCTCATATATATATATATATATATATATATATTCATTCCTATGAGGCTGTTTAAAAGATATTGAAACAGAAGCACACCTACAATTCAAACCTACCCACAGAATCTAAGGAAATTATTTAATGTTTAAAATTCATAGCAGTGTTTTAGAGAGCAAAAGACGTTATCAAAAACGGTATGGAGGCAACCCAGTGATAATAGCAACTGTGTCTTGGTTTTACAGATGAAAGCCCCAACAGATGGCCCCAGGTTGTCCTCCCCTCAAACCCTGTCCATCATGTATAATAGGAAGAAGGCCTTTACAAAGGAGGAAGCTGCAGCCATCTGGAGAGGGAGAGGGTGAGGGAGGATTAGAATTAAGATTGCCATAAAGAGCAGGCTGCAGGAGCAACTCCTGAAGCTACGATGGAACTCTCAGGAAACCTTCACCCTGACCCTACAAAGATTGCATCGAATTCTCAGGGGTAAACCAAATAGGCTAAGCCTGACTCAGGAGCCAAGCAAGGTAGTTTCTCCACTATGTGGGTGTTGTATCAACTTTTCCCTATCCCCCATTTGAGGGGCCCTGAAAATGCATTGGCATTTGCAACTTTCCTTTTTGATCCCCCATTTAGAGAGACTTAAGAAGGCCTACAAAGGGCAAGATCCCTTGCAAGTAGTGAGGAACTGCAGCCACCCAGTGGAAATAATTGGGTGTGGTCAGGTTCTCCCACCACCTGGGGGAAGAACCACCAGGGATTCTGCTACAGTTTCATATGGTTTTTATATCATCTATAGCTACAGTTTTAACACTAGATATGTTAGTAGTTCCATTGACACTCACAGAACTACTACATTAAGTGTATACTGAAATGCTCTGTTTAATGCCAGCCTAAATGCTGGGTTGAGGCAAAAAGTGTTCCAATTGTCATCTTAGAGAGAGACTGTGTAAAATCTCCACACTTCATGGCAGTTGCTAGTAGTCTTTTTAGTTTACGTTTAACAAGAACATTGTATACATGGCAATGAGGTAAGAAAAACCTAACCAAAAAAGCTTACTAAACATCTTAGATTCCAATATTTTTTATTGATTAGTTTATTTGCATTATAAAGGATTCTCTGCTTACAAAGCTTTCCACCTACCGCAGAAAAGAAAAAAACAACCAAAATGGAAAATTCTTAAATATAACAAGAAAATAAACATAGAGTATCCTTTTACTTGTGGAACTTTATGGAACTTTTCTTTACTGATGCAGCCAAGCTGCATATTAAAAAGGAACAAATTCTACTCTTGCATAGCAAGGTACAGCTCTCAATTTTGTCCTTGGATGTTATGTGGTTAAAACCTCTCCCAGAGTAGAGTTTATACTGCTAAAATGTACCTGTGATATATGGTTTTGTGTCTCTATGTGGTTTGATAAGTGTATTACACGGAGAATCCACTAAGAATATTTACAAGGTACATACTGGAACATGATCATATGAGGCATTCAAGAATTTAATACATCAATTACAGTAACTCACTTCACAGCCTTTAAGACAGGTATAAATTCATTTGGCATGTCTTTACTAAGCTAATAAAGACAGATTTTATTGTCGGCAGTCCCTTTTCTCCCTTCATCACTGTCCACAATTAGAAGACCCACCCGTATCTATCCTGATGTTTCCACTCTCCTTTGTCACCTCTTCTAAATGAGCCTTCCACCACCTTTCAAGTCTGACTGGTTCCTCTCAAGAATCCCAATCTGACTTGACACTCATTTCCCAAAGCATGCCCTGTTTCCATGTGCAGCCTCCTGGCTCTATTCCAGTAGACCAAATGAATTAGTAGCAAACTATCCGAATCCAAATTTCCTAGAGTGACTCTTTCTGAAAGTTCTCTCTTGGCTAACTTGGGCACTGGGACAAATTTTCATTTCCTCTACACTGCAGTGACAGCAAACTCATACCTCTTTGAGTTAATAAGACAGAAAAATGTAAGTGTGGGTGCAGAAGTGTATAATAATGTTTTTATTGTGTAGGCTCATTGAGCACTGCACTGACTTTATTCTCCACACACTGCACTGACAGCCGTGTCACATACTCTTAACGTTTATGTGTGAGAGAAGAAATAATAATGAAGAGTACCCAAAGGTAGACAGGGCCTGCAGCAAAAATAGAAATGTTTAAAATAATGGAGGAAGTTTTTTAACTGAGGTCTATTTTAAAGTTAGATACAGAACAGAAATACATAGTAACTACTATATAAATGTCTTCACATGTCCATTCTTGCTTTCAGTCCTGCTTGGCACTGAATTATGCTCTGTGCATATGAACATAGGATGTTCATGTAGTATATGTGTGCATACGTGTCTGTGTGTGTATGCCTATGTAGTTCTCTGTCCAGTAGGACAAAGATATTGAACTAGAGCCTTTGCTTGGCACCCACAGTGGAGGGGTATCAGGGATCCAGTTCCAGCCACCTGATTCCTGGCGTCAGCAAATACAGAAAAATTTTAATTCCTGTGTTCTGACCTTGTCTCAGACCGGAATGCTTGGATTTACTTGTAACCCTAATTTTCTGTATCCTCCCTTATGTCTCTTGCATTCCAATCTACCCAACACCTCCAGAACATTTTGGGCTAAAAACATTTCCATGGAAAACAAATACGGAGGAATATTTTAAATTTCAGGCCCCATATTAGTATGAAAAAAACCACAAATAATTTTTTGGCACTCAGTAGAAGCGTTTATTATAGCTCCCAGTATATGTTCCTGGTGCGAAATGTATTTGGTCTATAGTAGAAAAAGGAAATATATTTAAAATAACTTGAAAAAGGGCCCAAGAAGTAACATGAGCTAACAAATAATGAAGCCAGGCCAGGGTTCCTTACGCCCCATGAGGCCAAGATATTGATGTAAAAATCCATTCCTGCAAGGTTGATATGCTACAGGCTTGTTAACACAAGTGGTACATTCCTGTATAACGATTCTGCCAAGTTATATAGTCCCTGTTATTTGTTGAAAGCACTTGTCCTTGGTAGGAGAGCTGAGGGATAAATAGCTTTCTCTAGTCTTCACTTATGCAAACAGCAAATGTTCCATCCTGCCAGGTGCTGTTAGAGGATCACTTAACCAGGTGCTGTTAGAGGATCACTTAACCAGGATGTGAAATGCTCTGGGAGATTAGAGAGGCTATAAATATTATATTATTATTATTTAAAAAACCCTTAATAATAATGGGAGATTTCAACTATCCTCAAACTGGGTACACATCACCTCAGGCGAGGTAAAGCTTCTGGACACTTAACTGAGACTGATTCTTGAAGCAACCAGTCTTGGAATCCTCAACAGAAGGCTGGGTGTGAGCTGCCCCAGAAGTAGGGGTGCACACAGAAAAGCGAGGTAAGTCGGGACCCAGGAGTGGAGAACTAGGGTGGCACATCTACGCACCAGTCCAGATTGCAGAAGGGGAACGCCACATGTACTTGCAATTTCCCTCTGCCATGGTGTTCCCCTTCCCTAATTATAAATGCTTGCTCAGATTCAAAAGGCAGTACAAACTTCATTTGATCTATTAAGCTTCTCAGTCTTTATTCAAATAGTCTTACTGATCTAGTCTGCTTTTCACTCACTACTTTCAGGTGATCTGATGCTATCCTACATTCATCACCAGTATCTACACAGTGTACGGGCTGGCTGAATGGCTACTGCTTTAATCATTTATCAGATGCTTTCTGGAACTCCACACCCAGACATGTCAGGGATATCACCTCTCATTCACTCACTAAATCAGAACTGATAGCTCACTTCTTTCCTCTTTGTGCTTCCTGTCATTTGAGACTGAATTATTAAATGACTGTACATCAGCTGTAAAGCGCCTTGAAATGCCATGGCATGATAAGATGATACAGCACACCCAAGGCTGTTTTCTCTAGCTTGCTTTCTTACAATGTACATCAATTTCCTTTCATAAGATGTAGACTTGGTGCATTGCAAAACTTAAATACCAGGATCATTGTGTGATTCTGCAGTTATGGAAAATGGAACGTACAAGTGTTAGGGCTTCAGGAATTAGGCAACAATAGAATTGTCATTGGCTAACATAAGTTACCACCGCAGAAGAAAATTGTAAAATATCATAAAATCTAAGGTCTTCTTAGAATCATAGAAAAATCATATAAATGTAGAATATTAAGGTTGGAAGGGCCCTCAGGAGGTCATCTAGTTCAACCTTTTGCTCAAAGAGGAACCAACCCCAACTAAATCATCCCAGTCAGGGCTTTGTCAAATTGGGCCTTAAAAACTTCTAAGGATGGAATTTCCACCACCTCAGTAGGTAATCCATTCCAGGGCTTCACCACCTCCCTAGTGAAAATATTTTTCCTAGTATCCAACTAGATCTCCTCCACTGCAAGTTGAAACTCACAGATTCAGACTCTAAGGCCAGAAGGAACAAATATAATCATCTAGTCTGACCTCCTGCACAATTCAGGCCACATAACATCTCCCACCTCCTCCTGTAATAAAACTCTTACCTATGACTAAATTATTAAAGTCCTCAGAACATGACTGAAAGAATTTAAGGTATAGAGAATCCAAGAGGCATGAGTCATGCTCCATGCTGCAGAGGAAGACAAACCACACCCCTCAACTTCTGCCCTGGGGAAAAATTCCTTCCCAACCCAATCAGTTAAACCCTAAGCAAGTGAGCAAGACTCATCAGTCAGACACCCAAGAAAGAATTCTCTGTAATAACTCAGAACGACCCATTGGCCTATCTACCACCAGGAGACAAAGATCAGTCAATTGCCAAATTAGGCTGTTCCATTATACCATCCCTTCCATTAATTTTTCAAGTTCATTTTTGAAACCAGCTAGATTTTTTGCCTCCACTGCTCCCTCTGGAAGGTTATTCCAGAACTTTACTCCTCTGATGGATAGAAACCTGCATCTAATTTCAAGTCTAAACTTCCTGATAGCCAGTTTGTATCCATTAGTTCCTGTTTCCACATTGGGCTGAACTTAGATAATTGCTCTGCCTCCCTGAATACCATTATTCATTGTTCTGTCATCCATCATCACTGTCAACAACCTAGCTCCATCCTCCCTGGAACCTCCTGTTTCAGGTACTTGAAGGCTGTAATCAAATTCCCCCCTCACTCTTCTCTTCTGCAAGCTAAACAGATCTAGTTCCCTCACCCTCTCCTCATAAATCAAGTTCCCCACTCCCCTACTCATTTTCATTGCCCTCCACTGGACTCTCTACAGCTTATGCACATCTTTCTTGTAGCGAGACACCCAAAAATGGACATAGTACTCCAAATGTGGCCTAACCAGTGCCAAATAGATGGGAATAATCACTTCTCTCAGTCTGCTGACAGTGCTCCCAATGCAGCCCAATGTGCTGTTTGCCTTCTTGGCAGCAAGGAGTCACCATTGACTCATATCCAGCTTCCAGTCCACTGTAATGTTCAGGTCCTTTTTGGCAGAACTGCTACTTAGTCAGTAGCAATACATGGGATTCTTCCATCGTAACTGCAGGACCCTGCACTTGTCCTTATTGAACTTTATTAGATTTATTTTAGGCCAACCTTCCAATCTGTATAGGTCACTTTGTGTCCTATCATTATCCTCCAGTATACCTATCCCTCACCCAGTTTAGTGTCATCTGCAACCTTGCTGAGGGTGCAATCCATGCCATTAACCAGATAGTTAATGAAGATGTTCAACAAAACTGGCCCCACACTGATCCCTGGGGCACTCCACTTGATACTGACTGCCAGCTAGATATTGAGCTGTTAATCACTACCTGTTGAGCCTGATGATCTACCCAGCTGTCTATCTACTTTATAATCCATTCATTCAACCCATACTTACTTGGTGGTAAGAATACTGTGACAGACCATGGCAAATGCTTTGTTAAAGTCAAGATATATCACATCCAACACTGCCCCCGCACCAATCCATAGAGCCAGTCATCTCATCATAGAAGGCAATCAGGTTGGTCAGGCGTCGCTTGCCCTTGGTGAATCCATGCTGATTGTTCCTCATCAGCTTCCTTTCCTCCAAATGCTTCAAAATGGATTATTTTGTAGAAGGTGGATTTAGGAATGGGATTTTATATTATTGAGTTTATGTAGTTATAGAAATAGGAGTTTGTTAGGGTAGGCCCAAGCCTGAACCAGTTTTCAAAGGCCTTAGCATACAACTCACATGAACCAATGCCAGAACTCAGATGCCATATAGTCTGCCTCAGCAACCTTGGAAACTTACAATGTTACAAGGAATACCCTGCACATAGCGTGTGAGAACCAAGGGCTATGTTGCAAAGCCTTGCAATGGCTATGTTGCAAAGATTTGGCCCTGCTTAGAGCGTATGGGAACTGATAGCTATGTTGCAGATGTGTAAAAGCGTATGGGAGCCAAGGAGCATTGTTGCAAAGAGTGTAAAAGCATATGGGAACCGAGGGGCCATGTTGCAAAGACGTGGGACCCCCTGAGAAAGCAGGAGGGGAATGGGAGGCACAAAACTCTATAAATATTAGTCCCAAAGATGGGGAGGGAGACAGTAGGCTGGACATGACTCAAGATGCCCCGTGGCTCCGGCTACGATAGCAAGTGGGGTCTGTCCATAGCCAAAGACAGAGAAAGGTCAAGTCCTGGTCTTGAAGCTGACTGGGCTGGCACGTAGGCCCGAGCTCATCAAAGAGAGGTCAGCACCTGATCCCCGATGGTGGCAAACTGACACGTTGGTACAGAGTTCGGTGAGTATCAAGAAATCACCAATAGGCCTCGGTGAGAACTGGTTTGATAGTAGCTACAGGTATATAAGATATTAGTAATAGTAAAGGTAACAGAAGTATTTAGCACCCCAGGTCCTGGTGTTAGGACTAAAGTAGGTTAGCATCCCTACCCCTGAGGGTTTCGGGAGGTAGGTATAAGGTTAGGGAACAAGCAGTTTAGCACCCCAGCCTGGGAGTACAGGTAGATAGCCTGCCATCCCCTTTGAAGTTAGGGGCACCCCTTTGAAGCTAGGGGCAAGTGCAGAGTAATAAGAATAGTTATAGTAATTAAATAGTTAATAATGCACATTTACTTTGATTTGTAAGGCCTGCTGCAGCACAATAATATTATTAGCATAACAGTAAAGTTTTTAATCTTGCAAGCTAAAAAGAGTGTACACTTACAACAAGAAAAAGTGCATAAGTGTTATTGTACTCATGATGATCTGCAATAAACATTTTATGCTTATAATTCTCCTGATTCCATTCCTATTTTCCCTGATGATGTTGATCTTTAGTACTCCTTTATCCCCCTTGTTCTTCCCCTTATGGGAACAGTATTTAATTCCTATACTAATCACTTGGGTTATCGGCTGGCTCGGTTTAACCCTTTATAATCTGGTTCCCTTGACTACTGATGTACCTGTAAATGCCTCCTCTCCATCAGATCAAGGCCGGGCTATTATCCCGGTGGAAAAAGAACCTGTTGTCCAAGTGCACCCCTCGATGAGTACCACCTCGAGGGTAGATAGTGCTAAGCATATTTGAGGTTGTGTCTATGCTTATTTGAGGTTGTGTCTATGCTTACAAGTTAGGTCAATTTAAGGAGGCTTAAGTCATCCTAAACTACTCCACGTCCACACTGGGCTTTCCTTAAATCGACTTAAGCATTTCCTTAAGTCTATTTAAGGAAAGTCAACTTAATAACCACCTTGTTTTAGGTCGACTCAACGCTTAAATTTATCTTATTAGGTCAACTTAAGGCAGAGTGGACGGGGATTAGCACCAAAATCAACCTTATTAAGTCGACTTGAAGTGTTAAGTCAACTTAATAAGATCGAAAAGGGGCTATGTCTTCACTAGAAAAGTTAAGTCGACTTTTGTTAAGCCTGAAACCTGTTCTTTCACCACGGAGGCTGCTCGCCTCCTCCCTACACTGCTGCACTGTGCAGTAGTCAGGGATCTGACCTTATCTGTGAAGACAGAGACATAAAAAGTATTGAGCACTGCTTTTTTCACATCCTTTCTCACTATTTAGCCTCCCCCATTCAATAAGGGACCCACCCTTTCCCTGAACTTCTTGTTGCTAACATATTTGTAAAAAAAATTCTTGTCACCCTTTGCGTCCATTGTTGTTTACAACTATAATTGTGTTTTGGCCTTCATGATTTCACTCCTGCATGCTCGAGCTAAACTAACCCATGGAGTACCTCAGAAATATGTAGAAAATTAAGTAAAGGATTTTACCCTCTAATACTTGCTTTTATTAAGAAAATGCAATCCAAAATGGATTGGAAATTGAATTTTACCTGACATTTAATATCTTTATAGCTAGCAGATTTTTTAATAATTATAGATTGAAAAAAGAAAACAATCTTGATTATACAGAATCAAAAGCATTAGTACATGAGACAGGATTAAATGGCACATGGGATCAGGGAGGTGATAAGGATGTTATGGGAGAAAGTGTGAAGGACCTTTTGTAAGAAGTTCACATAGGAAGCATGAAAGAAAACAGGATGGGCAGACTGTGTAGCGGAAGCAGGATGAAAGAAAGAGGCAAGATGCAGAAAGGAAAAGAACTGTAATTAGCCTTGAAGATGACAAAGAAGAGTTTGGATATGACACAGATACAACAGCTGGTGAAGGGAATTGTAAAGATTATGTATAAGAGTAGTTTGAGAGAAAGGTAAGTATAGAAGTGGCATACTGAGTTGGAGGAGAGAGGTGCAACATGAGAGTCAAATAGGCCAGAGAGGAGGTTGGAATAATTTGGCAAAAGAATACTAGGGCATGGATGAGGGTTTTGGAAGTTGGGTTTGCTTTTAGAGATGTGGTATAGCAAAAACACAAGTTATCAAAAGGTTCGGTCAAAAAGAGAAAAGCCAAAGACAATCTGAGCCTGGTCTGGTGGTATAATGTAGTGCGGGGAGAAGTGAGCGGACATGGAAGACTGAAGTCGGAAATACAACAGATCTGACCAATACTGAAAGTAAATCAAATTCTTTTTCAAGAAACCACCTGCATAAGTAATTCTTGTGACACACTGCACCCCATGTACGCCCTTATGGTGCAATTATGTAGTATTCATGTTCACCCTTATAATGTCATTGTGCATTGTTTAATGCAAAGTATGGCATGTATGATGTTTGTGGAATGCTCCTGGCATACTGAACATTATTGTTTTAGGGATATGTTTGTTGCAGTGTCACGTGTATGGTTATGAAGCTTTGCTACATAGTGCTCCCAAAGTGTGTTTCATAGCTTGGAGCAGATCCAGGCAAAATCCTTCAAGAGCAGAGGGGCAGTTTCTGCCTCACTAACGCATGCATAAAACCACCAATCTCTTCCAGGCAAAACAGACTAGCTTAAGCATCAATAAGGGGATATTCGCTGACTCAGGTATAGAGGAAGCTGTACAAGGACATTGCTTGTTATTTCACTGTGAAGGGTGGGTGAGGCCCTGGAGCGGGGCAAAGGAACATGTTAAAAAGGGGAGACATTTTGCTGTTCTCTCTCTCTTTTCCACCTTTGTCTGCAAACACCATCAAGCAACTGAAAGGCTGATTACAGGAGAAGGGATTGGCTGGAGGCAGATCAGCCAGTCCATGATGAGAATCATCTGAATATGTAAGGCTGGTGAAAGTGTTAAGCTTAGTTTAGAATGTGTTTGATTTTTATTTATCTCGATCAAATCTGACTTGATTTCTTCTGACTGATAATCGCTTATATCTTTCTGTACTTAATAAATTTGTTTGTTTGTTTGTTTTATCTAAAGCAGTGCATTTGGTTTAAGGTGTATTAGAGACTCCATTTGAAGTGACAAGGCTGGAACATATCAATTGCTCTGATAAACTGATGAACACAAGAGTGTGCACTGGGCAGCACTGAACATTGTCAGTTTCTAGGGTTGCATCTGGGACTGAGTGTTGGCTGGGATCATGCCATTGCATAACTCCAAGAGTGGGTAGCTAGAGACACCCAATCAGTTGGGAGCAACTTGCCTTCTGGAGGCTGTGCATGATCTGTCCAGGAGGGTGAGTTCCCATGGCCCCAGGAGGGGGGGGATTGGGATAACACAGCGATTCACCAGTACAGATTGCAGAAGGGAATGTCACATAGTCTAACTCCGCAAAGACCTGCTTTTTCATATATCCTAATTTTTCTGGTCAAAATGATCAGTTCCAGTGAAAAGCATATAAAATCCAAATACTGTACGTTCTTTGCTATAATTTTCAATAGAATCATAGATTAGGGTTGGAAGCGACCTCAGGAGATCATCTAATCTAACCCCTACTCTAATGACAACTAAATTATCCCGGCCAGGGATTTGTCAAGCAACAGCTTTAAAACCTCTAAGAATGGGTATTCCACCACTTACCTAGGTAACCTATTCTAGTACTTCACCACCCTACTGATGGAAAAGATTTTCCTAATATTTTCCCCCACTGCAACTTTCTTAGCCTCCCTCCCCCCCCTGCAATATGAGACCATTGTTTCTAGTTCTGTCTTCTACTACCACTGAGAACAGCCTAGCTCCATCCTCCTTGGAACACCCTTTCAGGTAGTTGAAGGCTGCTATCAAATCCCCTCTCACTCTTCTCTTCTTCAGACTAAACAAGTCTAGTTCCCTCAGCCTTTCCTCATAAATCATATGTTCCAGCCTCCTAATTTCCTCCCCCTCCCCACTGGACTCTCTCCAATTTGTCCACAGTATTTTCTAGCACAGCACTGTTGCTTGCTAGGCCACTAGCTCCTTGTAATCAAAATTGACAAAAAATCATTTTTCTTCAAAAATACAATGCAGAAATTACATTAAAATAGGGAAATAGTTTATATATAAATACAATTATCCCAGTGCTTCAAGTCTGAAGTACTGTAGATGCCAATTAAAACTGAGTTGATTAAAAAAGTCAGTCATTTTTGATGAACTGCCAAGAAAATCATCTGCTTATGAGATAAAAGAAAATTGGCATGTATCCATCCAGGGAAAAGTACACAATAGATACTGTAGTTCTTATTCAACATTTCTCTTGTGCGGTCTGGCAGAAAATGAAGAATGCACCATTAGTCACCACCTCTGAAAAGTAAGGTTTGAGTGACATGACTAGTATCTATGGCAGGGACAGGATTTACACCAGTTCTCCAGGGTAGCATTCATCTGACTAAATCATAAGACCATCCTTTTCTTCCTTCAGTCTCCTGCCTCATTCACAATACAACCCTGACTCTTTCCCAGACCAGGGCCATCATGTGTACTGAATGAGGACAATGTCCTGTGGAAAAAATAGCAGATAATCATGTAATAATGTTGATAAATAAATGATACATACATATAAAAGGGCTGGATTAAGATTGCATAGGAAACCTTTGTTTTGACACTTCCTAACTTTGAAGTGCTTGACTTTGCAACCTTAATTTTCATTGGGGCAGCAAAATGTGTACCATGGACACTCCTCTCCTGTATTTCAAGTCCCTGCTCCAAAGCATGAATGTTCTAGAGTTGTTTTTTTTGTTTTTTTTTTTTTTAAATCACTAGAATTTATGGCAACTTCTCTTTCCCAAGCTTCATTCTTGGTAAGGAATGAACTATTTTTGCTGAAATTTTCCAAAAGCCAGACTTAGGCAGACACTTGGCAAGGAATATTTCAGCACAAGGGATTAAATTTTGGCAAAGTATAAACTACCAGGAAACTGTATTGGATAATTTTAATAAGCAGAGTTAGCAGTGCCACTTTAATATATAAACATACACACAAAAAGCAGATATTTTAGCACCATTCATTGACACATTCTGAACTCCCCCCGTAGCAGCTCCTAGCATGAGGATCACCAGCAGGGCACCTCCTGGTGGTGTTACGAGGAATTGCTCAAGTGAGCCTCCTGCTGGTAGCTCATGCTCTGCTCTCCACACGCCAGACCCTCACTTCAAGTCCTTTTCTGAGACCTCAGCCCCCTGGCTGAGACCCATAGTCTACCCTTTCTGGGGTAAATTAACCCCACCAGCCCACTTTGCAGCAGTGGCCATGGTTAGTCCATGCACCGCCGTCCTGCGGTCTAGTCCAGCTCACATTAATCCAGCCACAATTTAAAACAGTCTAGGGTCAGCAAGCTCGTGCCACTCCTGGCCACTAATTAAAACAGTCAACAGCCAGTTGGCATGCTGGGGGAATGGGGAGGGACCAAGGCCCACCCTCTATATCAGATGTTGCCCGTGAAGATAGAGGCAAAAAACCCATTGAGTATTTTTTCCACTTCTTCAGTCACTAAGTTGCCTCCTCTATTCATTAACAGGCCCACACTTTCCCTGACCTTTTTCTTGTTACTATCATACCTGTAAAAACCCTTCTTGTTACCCTTCATGTCCCTTGCTAGCTGCAACTCAAATTGTGCTTTGGCCTTCCTGATTTCACTCCTGCTCACTGAAGCAATATTTTTATACTCATTCCTAGTCATCTGTCCAAGTTTCCACTTCTTGTAAACTTTCTTTATATTCAAGCTCAATGAAGATTTCTCTATTAAGTTAACCTGGTCACCAGTCATATTTTACTGTTCTTTCTGCACTTGGGGAGGGACTGGAATACACAGTAGAGTGTCTATCTATCATCTGATAAAAAGATAATGGCTACTAAAAACAAACTCATTTTAGAAAAGGAATAGACTTAATCAAGTGTTAAAAATATTTTCTTTTTTACTATATCATAAATATAAGCAGCAGTCCTACTAAATGGTAATTAACACATCTGATGATCCATGAAGAACATGTTTTTGCTGTACAGTATAATTACCCATAGCTTTATACTAAATAGGGAATTACTTTAAGATTTATGAGAAAAGTAAAGGATTAAGAAGTTTTTATATTCTGTGGGGTTTTTTTTTAAGAGCAAAGAATGCTTTCTGCATTTGTCAGCCTAGGAAATGCATAAGGCTTTCGAGATCATTTGCAATACAATGGTTTAAATTGTATGTCACTGTCTTAGTGTTGAAGAGCTGTCACTGTTCTTCAGATACCATAGGTCACTGCTGGTTATGAAGTAAGAGCATGGCAATGCCATCTAATATTTCCACTTGCACAAAGCTTATCACCAGGTTCCCTTCACTACACGAGGCTGATGCTAGTGGGGGCTGATGACGCTGCTTCCTTTGCTGATAAAAGAACAATAATTTGATCCACAGTCAGAGCCCCTCCTGCTACACTATCTATTAGATCTCAGTGATGCAGCAGCGCTTCCAATTTCTTCACTGGAGCCATGCTTAATTACATAGCAATGATAATTGATTATGTAACCATTCAATGATATTCCATTTTAATGAAATAATTCTTGAAACATAACAAATGCACATTACATTCAAGTAAAATCCAAACTACACGATGACAATTCTTTGAAAAAGAAAATGTTAAAAAAAATCAGGAGCCGCTGTTCGTCTTAGGAGATCTGTATGGCAGCTATTTATCCTTCCTGTACAGATGTCACATTAAAATTTCCACTCTGTTACGCTCAGTTAATCTCTGATCTAAATTTAGAGATTATATGTAAAGGTGAGGGGCAAGTTACACATTGGAAAGTGAGTATGAGCCTATGTAAATTAGCATATGGAATTCTACAGGATGTCTCTGTTGGTGTAACATACATTTAGAGGGAGCTAAAGGATGGTATAAATTGCAACAGTTCAGATTCCCTTACTGAAGCTGAGTCTCGGCTTCACCCTGCATCTTCCAGTGCTGAAGTCTGGTGCTCTGGAGTGAGGTTTTGAATGGTCGAGTTTCTTGGAGTAGTGAATGGGCTCTGCCTTGAGTGGAGGAGTGAAATGGAGAATGCAGCTTAGCAACATGAGTCTGCCTGCTTCTAAAATAGCATCTTTTTGTAATCTACTCACTTGTCTAGAGCAGCTTAAATAACCCTCTTATTATATGTGTACCAAAAATAATTACAAAATGTCTAAAGAAAAGGAAAGCTGGTGTTGTTTTCCTGCAACACGAGTATAGAAGCAGACCACATTGTGACAATTACTCCAGTCAAAGCGAAAAACAGCGTGTGCAACTACAAAGGCTAGATTCCTGAAATTCACCACAGGCTTGCACGAGGCTTATACACTCAAAACTTGACCTAAGTGCTGTTCAGTGACTAGTGTTGCATATTCACCAGGGACTGGACCTAAGGATCTCTAACGCTAAAAGCACGAGCCTCTCATCATTTGAGCGACATAGATAATTATGTTAGCTGGTTGTAATAACAGTCTCATGTTCTCTGAAGACCGGGCACTATAAGGGGATGCATGATACATACTAATCATGTAGACTTACTGCTGACCTTCTGAACAAAAATGAACTTCACCCTCAGGCCCCACAAGTAACAGATCTAATCTCTCTGTCCTTTTAAGGGCCAAAGCCATAAAAAGACATCAATTATGAATAATGCAGTTGAAATGTCTGGTATAAATGGAAGAGTGTAACTACAGTTAGAAAAAGCACCCATTAAAACAATCCAGAGTAGGATTTCAATAGTGTCTCTTTATTAAACAATGCAGATGGAACACACTAGAGCACTTATGAAGTGTTTTTAGGGTTTTTTTGTTTGTTTTGTTTAAATTACTCACTACCTCAAACAAAGAGATGTAACCTGAAACCATAGATGGTACTCCAGTTTTAGAGATTACACAAACACAGTCTACCTCTGTAACAGACTGATCTCAGATGAACTGCTCTGGAAAAATTGTCCTGGGGTGTAGCTAAAAGTCATGACTGTTGAGTCTTCAATATGTGATCTACATCACAGTGGTTATATGTGTGACTGAAGTGTTTCAGTACTGTGTGTTTCATTATTCTATATGATGTATAGATTTCTAACAAGGAAGTTCTGAATTATGCCCCAACAGCTCCTTCTCAGTCTTTTGGAACATTGTGACTACTGGCTAGGAACAAATTCAGAAGGGATTCTTTGTAGGTGTAGCATAATCTTTCTCCTCAGCCCCACTAGGGCTATGTCTACACTAGAAAAGTTAAGTCGACTTTGTTAAGTTGACTTAATAAGATCGACTTTAGGTCAACTAACACTTTAAGTCAACTTAATAAGGTCGACTTAGGCACTAATCCCCATCCACAATGGCTTTAAGTCAACTTGAGAAGTCGACTTAAGGCTGAAGTCGACCTAAAACCAAGTGTTTAAGTCGACTTAAGCTCTCCTTAAGTCAACTTAAGGAAATGCTTAAGTCGACTTAATAAAAGCCCAGTGTGGACGTGGCTTTCTTTAGGTCGACTTAAGCCTCCTTAAGTCGACCTAAGTTGCCAGTGTAGATGCACCCCCGGATATTATACCATCTTGACGCACTCTAGACCCCACTAAGACAAAGCACTGGTGTTGTACGTCTGATAGATCTTATCTTTCTAGAGTTGAAAGAGTTATCAAAATGAAAGGAGAAAAAATTCTTAATATGAAGTTAAAGTAATAAGGAACACCCGTGCTTTCTAATGTACTTATATTCAAAGAAGAAAATAGATCTATGTATTTTACATCCCAGTCAGTATTTTAAACCTTCCTATGCAACCTTAAAATTAGTAACAGATTAGTAAAGGGAGTGCAAATGTTGAGCTGAAACTGACATTTTGGTTTTATAATTCATATAAGGATTCCAATCCTTCAAAGATCCACAGAACATCTGTCATCTGATATGATGTAGGTCATACTTACAGGATAGCCAGGGGACTTTATCATGGGAAGCAATGACTGAAAAAAGGTTTGGGGGATGTGGTGAATAATCAGGTGAACATGAACTCCCAGTGTATGCTCTGATCAGAAGGGTAAACGGTATCCTTGAATACATAAACTGGGTACTCCTAAGGAGAAATAGAGAAGTTAGGCTATTTTATCTCTTGGCACTGGTGAGACTGCTGCTGGAATACTGTGTTCAGATCTGATGCCCACAATACACGAAGGATATTGATATATTGGAGAGAATTTAAAGAATTATAAAACTGCCTTGTCTGACTCAAGAGCTCAATGTATTTAGCTTAACAAAGAGAAGGGTAAGGAGTTACTTGATTATAGTCTATAAGTACCTATATGAGGAACAAATATTTAATAATGTGCTCTTCAATCTAGCAGAAAATAATATAACATGATCCAGTAAGTGGAAGTTAAACCTAAATATATCTAGCTGGATATATCTTTATAAATTCAGATAGGAAGACACACATTTTTGATAGTGAGGGTAATTAGTCACTGGAATAATTTGCCAGAGGTCATGGTGGAGACTCCATCTCTCAAGATTGACGTTTTTTCTAAAAGATCTGCTCCAGAAATTATTTTGGGGAAGATTGATGGCCTGTGTTATACAGGAGGTCAGATTAGATGTTCACAAAGGTTCTTTCAGGGCTTGGAATCTATGACTGTATTGTGGCAACCATATCACTACCTGCCAATGGAAAGGCCAAGTTTATACCAGAAGTTATCCTCCCAGGAATTATATTTCAGCTCTAGAAATGCTAATATATATGCAGCCTGCAATGTCACTCAAAGGGAGTTTTTCTAAAGATGGTGTTGTTAGGCCAAAAGTCACGTGGGAGTCTCTCTTAGTCATGTCCTGCTCAGAAGCTCACTGCTGATCCCTCATTGTCACACCTCTAGCAACAAAATCAAAAGTGGAGACAATTTTCTTTCCACTTTCCGGCAGCAGTGCGAGTTCCAGTCTGTTGCAAAGGTAGCCTTGTCTCAGGACTGGTATGGCACTACAGCATATATTTTGGAAGAGGATAATATAATATTGGGTAGCTTAATAACAAGCCTGGCAGATACGGATATAAGGGGTAACATAGGGTGCAAATGATGATTGACCCTCTGCCCCTTATGTATCTCCTGCTCCTTCCTCTCTCCTTGTAAGGAATTATCTCTCCTTCTCCCACCAGAAAATAAGCTCTCCTCCCCGGGGTGAGATTAGTCATTAGGCAGCACTCCATGGAGATGCCCTAGAGTGCCTTTAAGTTTTACCCCCAAATGCTCTAACTCCAGGATCACTGACATATCTCCCCCGTTCTACCTACCATGTCTCAGCTCACCTTTCTGTTATGTACAGGTCAGTAGCACTCCTTCCTCAAGGACAGGATTAGAAGACCTTGTAGATGCCTGCAGAGAAGGGCCAGGGAATCCCGTGGCATTTATTAATCTCGCTTGCTAAGTATGTTATTAAATACCTCAGGACTTCCAAAATATGAGCTGCAGTTGAAAGCTCTTTGGGGCAAGTGCTGTCAGTTACCAAATGTTTAGACTTTACCATACCTAGTTTAATACTAGAGGTTTTGAGTTGATGGATTCTGAACACCACCAGAATATAAGTATTAAATAACAAATAAATATGCAGTATATTAGGTCATGTCAAAAGGAGACAAAAAAGCAGGATGTAATGAAATGGAAATCATATATAATGATAATATGCAGAGAAAAGCACTGAGACAAGTGTGAGAGAGTCAACCCAAGAACTGGATATGAGAAAGGAGAGACAGAAAAAGGAAGGTGAAATGAAAGAAAACACTACATTGAAGAACAAACACTAAAGGGTTAGTTGTTTCTATTTATTCATGCTCTTAATTGCTTGTATTATTATTCATTCTTTACATAGTGCAGTTGGTGTGCCCAGCATTTTAACGACGTAAAAGGAAATCTTACAATCTAAACAGACTGAAACCAGAACGAAGGTAATTTTTTAACATTGAAGGTAATTAATTATAGTGACAGATTACTAATGGCTATCATACCTTTCTCATCATTCAAAGTCTTTAAATCAAGAGCGGTTGACTTTTTAGAACAGGGGTGTCAAACTCATTTGCTATAGCAAGCCAGATAGGACTTAAACGTACGTCAAGTGAGCCAAATTTACTATAAATCGAAATACTATGGCACTCTTATGGCGCTGTGTAGTGCCGTGTATGCGAAACTGTGCTCCATGACACCACACACTCTCTCGCTTTCTCTGTTAGGGAGAGAGTGTGGTATCATGAAGCACAGTCTTACATAACCAGCGCTCTGTGATACCGTGAGACCTGACACTCATGCAGCTTTGCGGAGCCCTAGGTATTCAAGACCACACTCTCTCTCTCTCTCTTTATTAGGAAGAGAGTGTGGTTTCATTGAGTACAGTCGCGGGCTGGATGGAAAAGGTTCACGGGCTGCATTTGTCTCATGGGCTGCATGTTTGACATCCCCACTCTAGAAGATACCATATGCCTAGTTCAACCACCAGTTATTGGTCTATATGCAGGAATTACCAGAAGAAATCAATGGCCGGTGTGATGGGATAAAACAAACAAGAAGTCCTGTGGCTCTTTTAAAGGCTAACAAGTTTATTTATCACCTGAGCTTCTGGGGGTAAAATCCCACTTCTTCAGATGCATGAAATGGAAACTACAGTATGTAGGAAAATACAGTGGTGCCTTGACTTACGAGTTTAATTCGTTCCGTGACGGAGCTCGTAACTCAAATTACTCGTATGTCAAATCCTGCGGGTTCACTGCGCCACCTAGCGGTGGGTTATCTGAAGCTCAGGCTCGTAACCCGAATTTTAGCTCTCAACTCAAAGCAAGAAATCGGCTGAGAGACGGCTCGTATCTTGAAAAACTCGCTAGTTGGGACACTCGTAAGTCAAGGTACCACTGTATATAAATGCCGAGAAGGGTAAGTCACTTTACACTTACTCATCCTTAACTGTATGACTTACCCTTCTCTGTATTTATATATTCCCCTACACACTGTAGTTGCTGAGGAATGAGATTGGACAAAAACAAAGAAATACAAGAGTTGGCTGACATGAACAGATTGAAAAGCAAAGATGGCAACTGAAGCTGATAAGGGACCAGAGTGAAGAGAGAGAGAGAGAGAGAGAGAAAGAGAGAGAGAGAGAGAGAGAGAGAGAGAGAGAGAGAGAAGTCAGATGTGCAGGCTGGAGAGGAAATGGCATTAATTCCCTCATAAGCCATGCAGACCCTACCTTTGAGCGGATTCCCAATTTATTTCCCTTTTGTCCTTCATCTTTAATTCTGACATCTGCCACATTCCCCACTTTTTAAACAATTTGTGAAGTTATTTAGATCATTCACAATACGACTGCTATTAGCTAACATTGTAATGCACCAGTTTGTGTGTCTGAATATTAAATGCATATACACAGAGATAGATGGATAGATGTACCTAGCTAAATACACTCATTTTGCATTTCAAAGCAAGTTGGCCTATCTATCTGGTAATTCCTCCCACCAGGGAATTGTGCAGCAGGTGAGTAATCAACAGTTAATCTATTTAGGATCTTAGAAACAAGTTTATGAATCTCTTTACAGATTAATAATAAAATAAGTTATTCAATTTTGTTCCCCAGGAAGAATGCAAGTTGGATGTTTGTGTTTGAAAAGGAGATTAATATTTAGCTCTTATGGAGCAAGCCAACAGTTTTAAGAACTGTTTTGTGTAATTGCAAAACAAGTGGTCTGTGGGGTGCAAAAACGAACCTGCACAAAACAAAAGCAAAACAATGCTTGTTCCAAACTAATATTATAAAAATGAGTATCATTAGGATAGAGTGTTATCATAGCAACAAATTCCCACCCCTCCAAGTGCACTCTTTTTACCACCTTACACCAAGGAAGAAATAAATAGCAATCAAGTTGCAATCTAAGATAATAAGAATTCTGTGAGTAATACGGGTGTAGGACCAGTAAAACTAACCTTCTATTGTGGCCAATACTTTGCTGTTAAGACACAAGATGAGGGAAATAGTCATACAGCTGGATTGCCTGACCCAAGTAATGGTAGCAGCTGAGATTAGGTTTTATAGAAATGGTAAATAGAGATTATGTACTTTGAAATTCTACAGTTTGATGCCATTTATCCTTTGTTGACATACACAGGGCTTTTTTTGTGCTGGTACACATCTATTTTTTCCTGGCCAGTCCCGGTGCCCAGCTGGGGGCCTGGGTCAGCAGGGAAAAGGAGCCGGTCTCCTTTCCCCTGTTGACCCTAGCCCCCAGATGGGCAATGGGGCTGGCAGGGGACAGGAACAGCGCACTCCCAGGCTTGTCCAACCTGTGGCCCTCAGGCCAGAATCTGGCCTGCCAGAGGTTAGAATCCAGCCTGCGGGTGCCTGGGAGCTGCGGCCAGGCTGGAGCCTTTTCAAATCTCCTGCCCTGAGCACGCTCAGATGTGTGACTCAGGGCAGGAGCAGTCTGGCCAGGGAGCAACTCAGGCCACCCCTGAAGCGCTGGCCAGGTAAGGGGGGAGGGAGCTGGGAGGGTCGGGGAGCTGTTGGGGAAGGGACCCAGGGAGGTTGGGGTGAGGAACCAGTGGGTGAGTGGGGAAGAGGCCCGGTTGGTTGGAGAGCCGGTGGGGAAGAGGCAGAGAGCCGATGGGAGGGTGGGAAAGGGGTGGGGATGTGTGAAACCAGTGGGGAAGGGGCAAGCAAGGAAGGGGAGGCATGGGAAAGCCACTGGGGGCCGGTGGTGCTGGAGCAGGGGGTTTGGAGAGGCCCTGGGGGTCAGCGGTGGTGGCGAATCCTGTTTCCTGCCGGCTCCGCTGCCCAGGTGGGGGGGGGGGATAGGGTCAGTAGGGTAAAGGAGTGGGTCTCCCCCTCCACCACCACCACCACCACCACCACCCGCTCCTGCCGGCCAAGTACCGGCACCTTTTTTTTAAAGAAAAAAAAAGCATTGGACATATATATATGTGGCCATTTGTATACTGAAATCCTGATTACAATTATGGTAACAGCACACAAATATTATGTAAGCAAATACCTGCCTGCTCCTGTCTTAAATCAGGTACACATAATCTGTATTTTAGGACCAATTCTAATCTCATATCACATCCGGAGAGAAAGAGTAATTTCAACAGATGTTAAGTCTACAGAATTAGGTCAATGAAAGGCAACAACTTAATTTTTTAAGCATCTACACTAAATTGTAATTCCTACCGATATAAGCCACCCATTTTACACTGATTTAAAAACCCCACCTCCAAAGAGCCACAGCACTTACTTTCCATGTAGACATTGTGTTGCTTACGTTGTCTGTTGATGCCTTTCTGACTGCCACCCTCTGCGGCTCACAGCACATGGCTCTGGCTATCAGCTCGCAGCAGGTGGAGCTCAGACTGTCAGCCCTTGGGAAGTGGGGATCTGGCCGTCAGTGCTCCACAGTGCTCTACACTGACAGTTAATTTGCTACAAATGCTCCTGGTAAGGATGCGTACCACCACCAGAGGAGCAGAGTGTGAACATGAAAACCTGATTTAAATGCTAGGTGATTGTACATCAACATAACTTAAATTGACTTAATTTTGTAGCATAGACTTGCCCTCACTGATGTTATCCTGGTGTAAAAGTCATGAGAAAATAGGATAAGGCCGTTTAGCATCTAAAGCAGTTTATAAGAGTCAGAGTCCTTAATTAGTCCAGATATACACTTTAGACAAACTTGTTATCTATTGCTAGAATATTCTCAGAATACAAAATGTCATGACATACATTTAGTTGCCTATATAATTAAATTTACAGTTACAGTAGAAGATATCTACTTTTACAGATCATTAATCAATATTTCACATCAGAAGAATCTTATATGAAATAATAAATAAATTAAACATTTTAATTAAACTCAGCGCAGATCATTAGAACACTTTTATTGTCATTAGAAATATATATTAATGTTAAGATGAATGTCATCTGAAAAAATAAAAATAAAAAGAAGCTGCTTGGATTGTTTTTGTAACATCCACCGTATCCAAAAAGAGGATCCTTCCAACAGTAAGCTAAGCTGCATTTCTTATATTTACAACATTGTGAACATGCCCTTAGGTTTCTCAAGACATATTTCTGTAGACTATGCATTTGTCTGATCCTACGTATTGCCTCAAAACCAGTTAATAACCAGAGGAATGAGGCATGGAAATCAGATTCTCAGAAAAGGAATTAATAAGGTGAAACATTATATGAATGTACCTAATTTCAGCATTTTCCCTCTCAACCTATATCTCGTCATCCTTTAATTTAACTGACATTCAAATTCCCCACACGCCCCAGCCTTAGAATTAACAACACATTGTCGTGTTTGGCCTACATAACTGCTCCATTCACTTTGCTTTTTTGTTGCATTCTTTGTTATCCCCTTAACAGTTTTCAATTCAGAGTCCAGTCAAACACCTCATGAATTCAGTAGGAGTTGAATCACTTTGTAGTTACTGAAATATGCCAATCTCCTCCAATCTTTAATAATTATGACATAGTTGATCTAACTGTTGCCAATCTGCTGCAGACCTCCAGAGAGCTGTTACAGTTTTCATTCATCATCACGGAGCCCAAGTAATTGAAGCTCCAGGGCTACTCTGTCAGCTATCATATTTGCTGGGATAAAAAAACCCAACAGAGTCCTGTGGCACTTTTAAAGACTAACAGATTTATTTATCACATGAGCTTTCGTAGATTAACACAGCTACCCCTTTGGAACTTGCTGGGATAAGATACTTATGGTATTGCCATGACCGCAACTTCATGGACATTTTGTTAAAAGATGCTCTGGAAATGGAAGGAGATTACTCCTTTTGCATATTTAGATACTGAGTATTAAACTATATCTAAATCTTGAATTATCATTCATTTTGTCATCAGTTTGCTCTCCATCCACACAGCCATCAAGCTGATATTTTTAATTTTGAGAATAAGGCCCTGGCAAATAACTTGTAAGTGATGTGAAAGATAATGAGAGGTAACGTCCTGATAGTTGACGCCGTTTGTAAGAAATCTACTGTACTGAAGAAACAAGAAGAAAATCAGGTAAGTACATAATATTTTTAAAGTGGCAACAAACTCTCTGTAAGTTTCAATTTAACTCATCTTGCATGTAGACCAGAATTTGACCTAAGCTGCAAGGTCCATATCTGGGTTTGGATCTCAACTTCCCTAAATTCTTATGGGTGTTCAGATCCAGGGTCTTGACTCAATTCTAATTTTATATATCAATTACAAAATTATCTGATATCTTTGAACACTTAATATTTCATAATAATGTACTATAGAGCTGAAAATGTCACTGAGTTAACTGAGTTATTGAAAATGTTACCTCCATTTACTTTGTGTATCTCCATTTGAGGATCAAGATCATTTCATCACTCACCCAGGAAAATGGCAACAGTCACAATTTATTTGCCTGTAAACAAAATTGGCTAAGGACTAGGATATTTCTCCTTCAGGTTCTCATAAACATTGAAAGCATGAAACTGATCATTAAATGGCCTAGCTTGGGTTAGCTGTCACTGCAGGAAGCCATTTGCTCTAGATTCAGAATTTCAAATTAACCATTGGATACTGATTGTAAAAAGACAAGAGACTGCTCTGATAGGTTATGCCCACAAGAACCATCATCCTCCGATCATTTAAATTGGACTGTTGACTCAAAGCATCTGAGCTGGTGCAATGGCTGCAGTGTCACACATGGAGGCAATCCACAGGGTAACCAGAACTGAAAATATATAGGTAAAAATAGTTCCATAAAATTCACCCAGAAATCAACTGGCAATCAGTGCAGTAATATTTTTGCTTTATTATTCCAAGTAATAAACATTAAATTTGCCTTTGTAACTACTGAGTCATTAACCCTATTAATTTTGCTTGTGTTTTGTCCAAAACATGACATTTTTGTAAATGTCACCAAAACACTGGGATATATACCAAAAGACTATTAGGTTTATTTTTTATTATCCATATTAATGTTCTTTATGGGAAAAATGGGAAAAAGAGAAATTTTAGACCCACTGTCAGTTATTTATGAGAACACAGAACAATTCACTAACCACATGGTCTCTTCTGTATGCAGCAGTATGATGGGTTTGTCTTCATTTCAATCTTCCACTATGTATAACTGGGGACTTCACAAACAGGACAGCAGGGAAGTTCACAGCCATTTACTTCCATTAGTGAAAGCCTATAACACACCACGCAGATTGTGCTTCATGTCACAAAACAAACTACGCCCTGAAAAGGTGAGTTTATATGAACTGTTGGCACTCAGAGGGGCCGACATCTGTTCTCAGTTACAACACTATAAATCAAGAGTAACACTGAAGTTAATGGACTTAAACCAGTGGTATAAAAATACATACAATTACAGTATGTGCATCCCTACTAAAGTATCAATCACTTGAATTTTGAGATGAAGACAATATACCATAGTCATAACTTTTCCTGAGTAAGGAAGATGATGAATCAGTTTATTCCACCAGGAAGTAGCTAATATTAGAAGTATAAGATACAGAAATAGGGATTTGACAAGAAGTCAATAGTGCTGGGAAGCTAAACTTGTCCCAGTAAGCAATCATTTCTCCAACAAATTATGCAACACTCCATAATCAATGTTACCTGTTCAAACAAGTAAAAGCTGCTGTGTACATATATAAACACTGTTTAGAGTAGTCTTCATTTTTTTTTAAAGGAAACAGAATGAAGAGTGGTGTGGGAATCCAGAGTTATAAATACAAAGTGTGACAGAGGAAATGATTTCCACTGAGTGAAAAATATTATATAAGGAGGTGGTGAGTTGGAGGGAATGTTAAAGCTGTGAATATTTACAGTGTGTTTACCTATTTCTAAATTGGTATGAAAGGAAGAATTCAATGATTCCTAGAATCACCCTGCTGCGTTCCCACATTTTCGTGTAAAAAACAATTACCATTTGTTTCCTTAAATTACATTGCAGTGTTGCTTCTTTGGAAAGCATCACTTTCTCTGTGCAAATATTATTTAGATTGGCTGTAATGTATTATTGATCCCTTTCTTAGCTCGCCAGGCCAGTTACAAGGGTATCTATGAAGTCAGCCAAAAACACAGAAGACTAGACCGTATAGTTCCAATGTACAAACAAACACTTTCATAACATTTCCAGGGATTATTTTAATATGCACAATTTTGGCAGCCAGATTCTCAGTCTGTGCAAATCAAGTATGCCTCTACCGATTTCAATAAAGCCAAAGGAATTTACACAGCTGAGAACATGCCCTTCATTTTTTACTACAACTTATTTTTAAAAAATGATTTTTTGAAGGAGTACTTATTTATGAACAGAGGTTATAAACCTACCAAAATATCTGTATTTGGGATACCTACAGCATCTGCATTTCTTAACAATTGCTTTTGAATGCACTGCTTAGTACTACGTCTCTGAATGTGTGAAGGTCATCTAGGAATGATTTGTTTTTGTCATAGTTTTCAACTGGAGTCATTATATTCTCTTTAGGCAATGCTATTCATTATAATTTATCCTAGATAAAAGGAACTCTGAGACAGAAAAAAAATAAATAAATCCACGTATCTTGTTGGTCATAATTTCTTCCCCCTCTAGCTGGATCTTTTGCTATAATGATATGTTATATTTAATAATGGAACAGATAGAGTGGCCTCAAAGCTCCAGTGTCAAACCACTTCTGTTCTTTTTATTTATTAATGTTTTAAAGTAATTATTTCACCATTTTCTTTCTGAAGATACCACTGGAAAAAAAATTAATGGATATACAGTAGTCCAGCTGCTATAACTGACAGTCTATCACGGTGATTTTTCCTAAAAATAATAGATCATTCACAGCACCCATGTTTGGCTTTGGGACTCATGAAACCCATAAACATAATTATTTTGCTTGTTGTAGAGCTCAGTAGATTAGACCAGTTTAGTAATGCTTGAGCACCCATGTTCCCTCCAGCCACTTCTTACAGGTGAGATGGCTCCTCCATCGAGCAGACAAGCTGACCTCTGAGTACAAGGCCACATGCTCAGTATCATGTGAATCAACATGGTCAAGTGAACTAAGCGTAGGACTAAGAACAAGGAACCCCTGTATTCTTTGTCCAGCTCAGAAGGTGATTCCCTTTGTCACCCTCATCAAGTCCTGTAAACTTTCCGTTTGAGTTATTTCCATCTGCAACCCCCCTAATTTCCCACTGAGGTGTGATAATTAATTAGTTGACTAGTTAAAATTCTCTACAACACCTCAAGCAGCCCCTACAACCTCATTGTGGTTGCAGACTTGTTCTCTGAAAAGTTAAAATGTTGGCAATGAACGGACCCCTGGCCTATGGATCTCGGTTTCTGTGTTTTACAGCAGGAGTCTAGTGAAGAGTTCCTCAATTCCCATTTTTAATTTCATTTAATCAGTTAAATTTTAATGTGTGCTAAAGAATCCACCTTACTTTTCCAATCCAAAATCCTGAGGCTGTTACAGTGCATAGTGATTTATACATGATGGATAGGAGCTGGTTGAGTTGGGCAGAATAGTAAAATTGCTTTACAGGGAATTTTATTTTTAAAAAATCACAGTAGGTTTTAATACTACCATAACTAACTTAGTCTAGATTCTAGTTAGTGACTACTAGCAGGTGTCAAAAGATTTGTGTTAGAAATAGAGGGTTCAATGAGCCAGTTCTCACTGAAATCAAAGGGAGGTCTGCAGTTGCAAGATCAGGCCTCTACCGTGTTCTATCAGACTTTTTAAGAGACGACGTGGGAAGAGGCCTAGAATTAATCATCAGTCATTTCCATTCTAAAATATACCACTCCAAAGTAAAGGTACCCTAGGTGGGTTTGGTTTGGTTTGGTTTGGTCTTTTAGAGCTCTCTCTCAGCATCTGGTTAGCTGAGATATATAAAGATCAAGATTAGATAAAAGGATTCAAATAAAAAAGAAAAGGACAGAAGTTGAACTGATGGACTTTTCTTGATTATAAACTATCTAGGCATAAATTGTATAGGAATAAATTGAATATTCTGGCAAAATACAAATGTACCCCACCAGCTGCTTTATGCTGCTCCTTTGATGCAAAGCAACCATCAAGCAACCAGTTAAGCCAGGTTTTCAATGGGTCTGGGTTGTGAGAGAAGTGCAAATCAATCAGAATGTAGAAGTGACTCTGGTCCTTTAATTTTCTTTTTAAGGCATTTAGATTATTCACCGCCCCCAAAAATTAACAACAACAAAAAAGTCACATACATTTTTTCTTCAGCACCAAAGTAACTAACTTCTCTTCTGCACAAATAAAATGATTATTAAGTATAAATGATTATTGAGAATAAATAATGATTATTGAGAATAAATGATCATAGAGAATGAAATGATTATTGAAGAAAAGGAGAAAGTGATATATCTCAAGAGCTACAGTTCATGCTCACACTAAACTGTTGAATAAAACCAACTTAGAAGCCCTACTTCAGTTGTGATTAATAATAGTCAACATCATAAATGTGATTCTGTTGCTCTAGTTTTGAGTCCCTCCCATGAAACACATCAAAGAATGGACTGCTGAGTCTGAATAATCTCTAATTTCTGAGCACTGTAATCTCTGCAAGCCATCTTTTATATTAGTAGTAAAGGAATAAAAAAGTGCTCCATTCACAGCTGACCCTGGTTTACAAATTCGGGAATTCAAATTTTTAAAAATAGATAATCTATTGGCAGTACTGAAAGATGCATTAGTAAGAGGTTTCAGAAGCCGCTTTGAGCAAAGAACATGCAAGTTAAACTTTTGTCTAGTATGTAATAATATAATGAAAATATAACATTAAATAAATTCTGTGGTACAAGGGTTTATACAAAACTGTAACTGGCAAAGGCTTCCCATGTTTCAATATAGAAGAAGATGTTATATAAAAGAAATTTGTATTGCCGTGCATACAAATGAAGTTGAGTGCAACAATGGATGTTTCTAATTTAAAGAAGGGGCCCACTCTGAAAAGTGACTAAGCAAAATGATCCTCCCTCTCTCACTCAACCCACCTGCTTCATTTGTGTATTTGAGTTATATCCATGCCAAAACATTTTATTACTATTACTGCAAAGTTTACTAAGGTAAAATAAAAGGCACCGCACTACCTTCCATTCTGTGCCATTGACAGGCCATTTTATTATATCACAGCAGTTCCAGCTGTAGAAACCCACTTGAAGTCAGTGGTTTTGTACAAGTGGAACTGAGAAAAAAATACTGGGTTTGCACAAGGTTAACTGGGAGCCTAATTTGGCCTGCAGAATCTTTATCGTGGGCAATAACATATGAGAAAGAAAGGAAGACTCTAAAGTGACTCTCAAATCTCAGTTAGATGGTAGAGGGCTAGCAAATAGAAAATTATCTTTTTTATTTTTAATAAAAAGACATTGGGAAGTTCTATTGGGAGATTATGAGTCAGGCTTAATAGTATTACTTAAAAATCACTGTCAGCCCCAGTAGCTGGGGCTCTCTCTATCAGCCAGCCCTAGGGTGACCTCAGGAGTTCAAGCTGCTTGAGGCTCCCTTGCCAGCCTGGGAAGTGGGATACAGAATCCCATTGCAGCTCCCTCCAGCCCCCCATAAGAGGAGCAGAAGTGATCTGGGAGACTGGCCTATGGTCTGGGGGCTCTTGGAGTGGCTGAAGTGAGGAGAGTGGGGGCTGGTAGGGTGGGGGAGATTGTACTGATTGTGGGTTCCGAGCAGATGGAGTGAGTGCTGGGAGGGTGAACTGAGGGTGGTGGGGGTCGCTGGGGTAGGAGGTCTGAACTGTTGGGATGGTGGTGATGGGGACTGAACTGAGGGGTTGCTGAACTGAGGGGTTGGTTGGGAAGAGAACTGGGTTTTGGAGGTGACGATGGAGAACTGGGAGATGAAGTTAATTGCTTGGTGAGAGATGGACAGATGATGATAAGCTCTCCTGTGGCATGGACCAAAATTACCTTATCCAGTTCATGGGAGAGAGTGGGCAACACTGTCACATGCACACATCCTAGGGATGGTTAAGGGGAATTCGAAAATCAAGACACTGACCTAAAATATAATTTTTTTTTAAAAGGATGTCATGATTTGGGGACCAATCTCATGATTTCTGAGGTTCTAATCATGATTTTTGATCTCTTGAAGTTCTCAATACTGCATTTGCAAATCCTTTCCCCCTGAAAGTTGTACCACATATGGCTGGACCCTATAATCTGGCCCTCAGTCAATTCTCACTGCTTTCAGTAAAGAGTAAATACTGAAAGAATGGGTATTTTTAAAAAGTTGTGTATGGTTTCAGAGAATTCTATGCTGTTTCTCATCACTCAAAGACACTGTCAGGATCCTGAAGATGTACAAAGTAACAAGATTGAGGGAAAATTCAGGTGCTCCTTTTAAAATTTCAAAGGCTTAAAAGTTGCTGCTCTACATATTCCAAGGAATGTTACAATTTAAAAGAAGATAAACCTAAGCACTGTAATCTATTGAAATGAGCACTTAAGGGAAAGCAGATAATCTTCAAAACACACAGACCATTCATAGATAAATATAATTGTGAGAGATGTTGCACTGCAATTTAAAGAACAACCTTAACCTTCTTAAGAGTTTCAACAAAATGCTGAAGTAAAAGTTGGTATATAACAAACATAGTGCTTATGTCCACTTTTATTCTGAAATGCCATATAGTGCAAATAGCCACAATCAACCGGCTACAGAATTTATTCCTAAATCAAAGTTGCCTTAAGCTACCCACATCTTGTAGACTATGTTGACCTTGCTTATAATGGTTCTGATTCTACAAACACTTAAATTGGAATGTAACTTTATTCATGTGGATAGTCTTGAAGAATACATAGGACTGTCTGGCTTAGGCCCCAAAAAAGTGTGTGCCCATTTACGGGCACAATTATGGAATTACCTACACTGTACACTTTAATATTCCAAAACATTTAAGAATAAGATTGCGTCCTAATTAAACTACATCCAGCATATCCTGTCCTTTCAGCATAGCTAGCCAACATGATATTGCAGCACTTTCATACATTTTGAGATCCTTAGTTTAATTTACCAAAGGAACCACCACAAATTATCAAATTTTAGAACAACACATGCCTAAAATATAAATATTGGAAGATTTCACTGCTGATTCAGTAGTTAGTGCAGTCTACAGCATGTCTTAAAGTCTAGGCAGCTGCAGAGTGTTCTTTTTTCATTAACTAGTGACTAGTCCATTAACTGACAGACTAGCTGAATAAATCACTTTTTCTGTGTGCCAAAATGCAGTTTTGAAGACTATCGTGTCAATACAATAGCAACATGTTGCTCAACACTGTTTTAAAATATTAAAATTGTTGTAATTTATTAGACGGAATTGCTTAAAAACCATGGCAGACTCCATGATCTGTCATAAGATACATATATTCCAGAAGAAAGTGACAGGAAGCAGTACGTTTTATCTCCTCACATTATGTCAAAAACAAAACAAAAGCAAACACACAAACACAAGACGACTCAATGAATAATATGGAAAACATGCTAATTTGCTACTATCAAAAATATTAAAGAACCATGTCAAGGTGCATCATCAAAATAAGAGACGCTGAAAGATATGTGGGACCACTTTATCTCCATTATGTTTCACTGATGCCTGAACAACCAGTAGGAGCAACACATACATCTGATGTAAACAGAGCTGAGTCGATTAATCAAAATTGTCAGCATTATTATGTTAACATTTTATTAAACTCTTTACAAAAATATCTAACACAACTTTTTGATTTCCTATTATCATGTGTCTTATTTAAACTGAAGGGAGTATTAATACTATGGTGCCGTCATAGAGCCATATATATGGAACATTATTCATATTATGAACAGTAGTTTGTAACATTAATAAGTTCTTTCTGAACTAAATATTGCCCAGATTCCTTATTTTAATAAGGAAAACAAACTGAGCATTTATCCAGAAGTACTCTTGATCAGAAACACAGCTGGCATGAAAACTGTAAAATTCTACTATGTTAAAATTCTATGTTAATAATGATTTAAAATGATGTTTCTTAACAACAAAGCAACTTTTTGCATAGAGAAAGTTTTTTATAAGTTATTCTTAGGTTCAATTATTTAATTTTCCAAATTATTAATAGATAATTAACTATATGTACAATTAGGCAAGGCAAAAAAGAATGTGAGGAGCAACTTGCCAAGACTCAAAAACTAAGAACAAAAAATGTGAAAATATATCAGAAACAGGAAGCTTCCTAAACAATCAGTGGAAACTCCTGAACAACCGAGGTGCTAAGAAGCACTCAGGGAAGATAAGGCCATTGAGAAGAAAATAACGGAATTCTTTGTATCAACCTTCACTGCAGAGGATGTAAGAGAGATTCCCACACTTGGACCACTCTTTTTATGTGACTAATCTGAGGAACTGTCCAGAGCTGAGGTGTCATTAAATGAGGTTAAGGAACAAACTGAGAAATTAAAGAATAATAAGTCACCAGGACCAAAGGGATTCACTCAAAATTTCTGAAGAAACTCAAATATTCAGGGAGTGCACAAGAGGGGGTGGCAAGCAGGAGCATGCCGCCATCATCCGCAATAATCAGCCCTGCCATTGCTCCCAGCTTCTGCTTTGTGATTCCTTTCCCTGAGCCCATCATCTCCCCTTTCTGCCAGGGTGGAGTCAGTCAGGCTGAGCATGGCTGAAGGGACATGCCTTGGAAAGGCAATGTAGCTAGCACTCCTACTGAGCCCCACTAGATAGTGCCTAGACCCGAGAAAACAAGGTGGCAATACAGCTATGCCAAAGGGAGGGCCTGGAAGCCAGCTGAGTCCCATAACTTCCTATCCCGCACCCTCCATTAAGTGTTTGGAGTCCATTTGGGGTGATCAAAAGGGAAGGTAGTAGGGGCAAGAAAACGCATTTAAAGCACCCCTCCAAAAGCTATCACATTTAAATCCCTATGCATGCCCCTGAAATTATGAAATTGCAGAATTACTAAGTGTGGAATGTGACCTATCATTTAAATCAGCATCTGCAGCAAAGAACTGGAGGCTAATTAATGAGACCCAACTTTTTAAAAAGTCTCGAGAAGCAATCACGGCAATTACATGTCGGTTAGTGTAACTTCTGTACCAGGCAAATTAGTTAAAACAATAGTAGAGAATAGATTTATCAGATACACTGAAGAACATGATTTGATAAGAAGGGAGGTCCTCTCCTAGATCAGTAAATGCTTAAAAGGGGAAACAAAGGGTAGGAATACATGGTCAGTTTTTGGAATGGAGAGAAGTAAATAGTGGTGTCCCCGAAAGATCTGTATTGAGACCAGTATTGTTCCAACATATCCATATATGATTTGGAAAAAGGGCTAAATTAGTGAAGTGAGAACATTTGTAGATGATGAAAAATTATTCAAAATAGTTAGGTCTAAAGCAGACTGCAAAGATTTACAAAGGGATCTCACAAAACTAGGTGATGACTGGGCAACTAAGTGGTAAATTAAATTCAATTTTGGTAAATGCAGAGTAATGCATATTGGAAAACATAATTTCAATTATACATACAAAATGGTGGGGTCTAAATTAGCTGTTACCACTCAAGAAATAGATCTTGGAGTTCTCAGATAGTTCTAGTTATTTTATACATTTTGTGACAAGTTGTACAAAACTCAATAATATTGTTGAGTTTGATTACAAAACATTCAAAATTTGCTTATTTTATTTTTTTTTAAAATCCGTAATAAACCAGTATTTCTAATTGTATTTTTTTCCAGGTCTCCTGGTAGAAAGACATTTATATGTAAAAATTAGCCTATTTTTCTTCCCAGGAAAAAAATGATTTTTTTTTAAAATCACACCAAAAAGCCTTTGATCCAATCAGCCACTTGCCTGTATCAGCAAAGTAAAGGTATTTATAGCCTAGCATTCTTGAAACATCAATTTTTTTGCTAAAATGTAATACTTAACATAAGTTATTTTCCCCTTAGACATATAAAACAATCTATGTTTATTCTTCATTTTAAAATGCAAATCAGCAGCAACACAAATAATCCATTCCTTTCATTTTTAAAATGTATCCAATTAATTAATTTGAAATGTCTAGGGTCAGAACGACTGAACAAGGCATCTTCACTAGCCATGAAGCCAAATGAGAATAAACCCTAACTTCATTTACTGGCACTTGAAATTTTAAAAAGTCATATCTTCCACTTTTTGCACCCCTTCCTCTGAATTTGTAGGACACAATATAATCAAATATAATGTTCTATATGCTCACACAATTTTGCACATGCACTTCCAGAATACTTTCTGAACTGATGGCCTCACTTTAAGGCCACCAGCCCTGATTAGCTGAGTCGCTAATGAGGCTCAGCTGTCTTGTTTGATGAGACCACACAATGGGAAGAGGAAGAAAGGCCCAGATCCTCACAAGTTTTAGCAGCCTAACTCCCATTGATTTCAGTGAAATGGATATCATTGACAGTTTGTCCAGATCCTCAAAAGGTATTTAGGTACCTAAGTTCTTCCCCACCCTTCCCTTCCTATCCACTTACTCATCAGAGTTAGATTCTCAGGGACCCACATGATCCAATTAAATCAAGATTCACGGGTTCATAAGAACTGACATACCAGATGAAGCCAATGATTTGCCAAGTCCAGTATCATGTCTCTAACTCAAGCCAGTACCAGATGCTCCAGAGGAAGGGGCAAGGAAATGGGTAATTATTGGGTAACCTGCTTGTATATAGGAATTTTCTTCTTAATCACTTCAATTAGACTTAGGTTTATTCACTAATATCTAAGGGTATGTCTACACTAGGAATTTAGGTCGACTTAAGGTCCCTTAAGTTGACCTAAATTACTCCATGTCTACACCTGACTTTCATTTAGTCAACTTAAGAAACTCCATAAGTCGACTTAATGAAAGCTTAAGTCAACCAAATAGCAACCACCCATTATGTTGACTTAAGCCTTAAGTCAACTCCTTAGGTCGACTTAAGGATTGTTGGACAGGGAGTATCCCTTAAGTCGACTTAAGGGCAGTTAGGTCGACTTAAGAAAGTAGACTTTAAGTTGACTTAGAGTCGACCTTATTAAGTCGACTTAACGAAGTCAACAATTTTTTCTGGTATAGACATAGCCTAAGAATTTATATACTTAACAAATTTGTTTATCCTTTATCCTTTTGAATGTAGCTGTGGACATTCTCCTTGATCATGGAAGCATCCAGTGCTTTTAAAACCCTCTGTTTTTCTTGTCCTCAAAACTA
This sequence comes from Pelusios castaneus, assembly GCA_007922175.1. Lineage (NCBI taxonomy): Eukaryota > Metazoa > Chordata > Testudines > Pelomedusidae > Pelusios > Pelusios castaneus. The sequence goes on from ML685779.1 coordinate 8,613,196, forward strand.
TCTTGTGGCAATTACTACAACTGAGTAATTAAGTGTTGTGTAAAATAGTATTTCCTTTCATTAGTTTTAAATTTTTCAGCCTTTGAAATTAACTGTCCCTTTGCTCTGGAATAAGAACAGCTAATTTAAAAGGCCCGTTTTTTGTAACTTTTTATGTTCCCTCATTTGCATCCCCTCTACAGTGAAAGGTCCCAATCTTTTCAAATTTCTATTTGTGCAATTTTTTTCCATTTATCTGAATTGTGTTTGTCCTCTATCTCTACACCCCTTCTATTTCTGATATATATCCTCTTTCAGATGAAATGACCAGAACTGAACACAGTATTCTAGGTGAGGGACAGAGCGGCCTTTGGCTATTAGGGGCGCTAAGCAAAGGTCACTGTGGGGATCCCGTATAGGACCATTGCAGGGGCCCCCATCTGTGCCGCAAGCTCCCTGTCCCCCGTCCCCACTCCTGCGGTTCCTACTCCCTGCCACCCCGGGCCCTTTCCCGGCCACTGGCACCAGCTTCCTGCTGCTGGCCCTGGCCCCAGGGGCCAGCTCCTCCTCCTGCTGCTGACCAAGGCAGACGTGGCTTTTGGGTTAGGCAAAGCAAACAGTGGGCCCCTTACTGCTCGGGGCCCTAGGCGTGCGCCTGCTTCAGCTACCCCAAAAGCCACCTCTGGTGAAGGAGTTCCACTGATGTACATAGTGTTATCAGAATATTTTCTATATTACATTGCACCTCATTCTTTATACATACTAACATAATACATGGCCACTAACATGAGTAGAAATCTTCTTTGAACTGTCCACAATGAAACCCAGGTCTTTTGCTTGAGTCATTACAGTTAATTTGGAACCCATTACTGGACTGGTTCCAACTGTTGCCATCTTTTGAAGTCCTATGGAGATTTTACTAAAGGCAAAAATCATAATAGAGCATTTTTTAATAGCATGGGCACTGGCCATGTATTATATATATTATTTTGGAGCTAGATGTTGTACTTCTTTATACAGGTATATGCATGGCCAGCTTGATCTAAAACTGGATCTAATTACACCTAATAAAAAAAGATAAGGAACTACACACAAGAATTACTGGCCATCTTCCTCTTGATTTTTATATAAATTGTTCTTGACTTTGCACTAGGAGCCTTTATGCATCCCTGTGTCTATTAAACATGAGCAAAATTTAACCCTGGGGTATTTTGAATAAATCAGCAAGTGGAAGATAGCACTGCACAGAGAGATATTAGCATCAGAGGCTACATAATATTCAATGCAAGGTTGACCTAATGTGCCTTTTCTCCACAAAGTCATCACACTGAGGTAAGAGAGCAATTATTTGCTATTTGGTGCAAGGCAGAGGAGAAGATAGTGGCAAAAAATAAAAATGGCAAACAAAACAAATGGCCGGGGGGGGGGGGGGGGGGGAAGAGGGCAGGAAAGAGAAATTTGATGTTGATGGGAAAAGATACCAAGAATTTTCCAGTGCCATCCATACTGCAAGAATTATCGAGATAGCCATTATATTATATTATAACCTTTTTCTCTAATACAGAATGAAATCCTCAGTCTACCAAACTCAACAGCAAAGTTCTCATTAACATACAATTAAGAGGGACCACCTGATCATCTAGCTTGACCTTTTGCACATCACAGACCAGTAAATATCACACAAGTTCCAGAGGGGTAGCCATGTTAGTCTATCGCAGAAAAAGAAACAGAGTCTTGTGGCACTTTTAAAGACTAACAGATTTATTTATCACATGAGCTGTTGTGGGAGAAAATCCCACTTCGTCTAACGAAGAGCACTGGGCATTGAGCCCAATAACCTGAATCAGTCTGAAATGGTACAGCCCTCTGGAAACTAAGCTAGAGTATACCACAGGCTAAGAATATGAGACACCACAGGTAATTGTATGCCACATGCAGCGTCCAAGAGGAAATGAGGAGCATCTTGCAATGGGAACCAGTTTGGAGCGAGATACCCAGATAAGTCCCATCGCAACATTCCCTCTAAGCTGATGATGCAGCTGAACAAGTTATGGTATTCGTTGAGCGGCAATTTGTGAGGCATGGCGCCGCATGGGCAACAGTTTTTTGGCACCAGAAGCATCAGCATGCCTACGTACCTTAATTCAAAAGAAATGCATAGATGTCGTCTTTTCATTCAAACTTTAATAAAAATGTTAAACTGAAATACTGTAGTTTTATTAATTTATTAAAAAAATGTGAGACGATGACACTTGCTGCCTATCTAGTCTCTACCATCATCTACAACTCATGTGTTTGCTACTTGTATTTTGCCATGGGGTCATGAATGTCTTTTGTGCTATGAATGGGGATAAATTTAAAATTTTAAAACATGGGGGTCGGGCTGAGAAGGGGAGAGACGCGGGGGTTGTGCTGCGGAGAAGAGAGGAGGGAATCGGACTGGGGAGAAGACATGCAGGGATCGGGCAGCGTGGGTGTCTGTGATAGGTGCATGGGTGTGCAACGGCTGCTGCATGGCTGCACATACGCACAGCTTAGAGGGAACATAGCCCAACGGTGGGGCCAGGATCAAATCAACAACCTCTAACCTTATTCTCAAATACAGGATATGGTATTTCTTGTTTTCCCCTCTCTCTTCTCACATTTGTGTCTTTTCCATATATACCAGATATATACAAAGTTAAAAAACAAACAACATGACTAATTTCATTGTTCATTTTCAGTGTGATTTTAAGGCAAGCCCTTAAATAAATATCATTTTCCTAATGTGTGTTCTATAACATGAAGCTCTAACTGTAGTTTGTATTTGCTGTAATCAAGGTCTTCTTCATCTTGCTTTTTCTCCAGCTGAGTTGACAGCAGGTTAGTATAGTATATTGTCTTCCACGTTTTCTGGCCATAGTGGCACACGGCTTGGTAAATGAACATTCACTTGTTTAATATAGAATGTTCAAGGTAAAAAAACCTCAAAAAATATGATCCCTGGTATGTGAACTATCTTGTGAATATGTAAATATATACATATTCCTTAAACTCACTGAAGTAAAATGGCACTTCAATGAGTAAGAATCTAAAAATAACATGTAAAAACAACTATCTTTTAATTCCATTTGCAAACAAAGGCTTTATTCAACATTTCTTAGGTACATGTTCATAATTGCAAAATCGTGACAGATCTTGCTATGCCATAATGTCTGTGGAACTCCTCCACGATATTGCTTTTGGTATCTGATTGGCAGCATAGTCTGAGTGTGTTTGAAAGTAGCTCTGACAAACTTCCAAAGGAAAGATTTTAAAGCAAATGTATTTATCAGTTCAAAGTGATACATATCAAATAAATTCTGAGAGAAAATAAAATAGAAATGATGACCTCCAAATGGCCACATTATTCAATATGTACAGTTCTGATACACCATTCATTTAAGACCATGGGTCCATGCTCAGGCTGTGCTCACACAGAAACTGTAGTGCAAACTGCAACAATCGTTCAGTCATGACTGCAGTATTATAGAATAGTTGGTCCTTAGCTGCCTATAGTAAAGTCTATACCAGAACCCCTTCCTAATATACATTTAAGACATGATCATACTGAATACATTAAAAAATGTATTACTGAAAGTTAGTGTGCTGTAATGGATAAGATGGGGGTTAGTCATGTTAAAGACATGGCTTCCGGGACTGTATAACCTTACATATACATTCTGCTAATTTATTTTAAAAATATGGGGACAAGTATTCAAAAGCTCTTCCCTCCCTGTCTTTTAGGTAGGGTTCATGACCTTAGTCAATAATAACTGGATAGAAATTTAAGCAGCAGTTAGAAGAGGTGGAAAATAAAAACCCCTAGTGGCAGCCGCTTTCCTAGATCAGAGGAATGCCCACTAAACTACACAAGCACTGAGTGAAACAGTCTCTGGGCAGGTCTACGTTGATGGTGGTAAATTCGCCACCATCGGTCTGAAACTTCCTGGGAAGGCATTTCCCTTCAACTCCGCACAGTGGCCATGCCACAGTAGGTGTTAGTCAATTGAAGGGAGATATGCAAGTTATTCTAAGTATGTGTAGACCATGACTCTGTTTCTTTCCCTTGGAAATGAGTAGAAGTGTATTTTCCATTAGTAAAAACAGTTGGAATATATTCTAAAGACAAATACTATCTATGTATAAATGATAATCTAGGAATCAAGAGAAGCAACAATGTAGCCAAAGGCAGTTCCCACTGTTTTTTAGATTTCTTGGGGTGAGGAGGAAACAATTCAATGAAAATTGCCAAAACAGACAATTTCTGAATTCTCTCTCCTCATCAATTCATTATCCATCAAATTACAATGAAAACTTAATATACTCTTCAAAGAAAAAACCCAAACTCACAGACTGTAAACTCTTTTCACTAATTTATGCTGAACCAAATATGTATGCTTTAAAAAGTGTAGCTACAGTTTAACAACTAGCATACTGGCAGCACTGTACTCTAGGGCTATGTCTACACATGTTAATTTAAGTCAACTTAGTATGTCCACTCTCAAAAATTAAGGGGACCTTGCCAAATCGACTTAGAGTGTCCACACTGGATGCCTAAGTCAACTTCTAGGGGCTAGGTGGACCTGGGATTGGTCCATGTTGGCAGGGGGGCACCCCTTGCCAAGTGCCAGGGGGCTCAGCATTTGCCCCATTGTACCTGGGTACAATGGGGGCTAAGCAGAACAGGGACACTGGCAGGGCATAGGAGCAGGGTGGGCAGGGCTGTGTCCTGCCCTGTGGGGAGGCACGCCAGGCTCTGCCTGTGCCAGCCACCCTGGCAGAGAGGGCAGTGAGGGAGCCCTGGAGACCTTTAAGTCGATTTAGGGCTAATCTGCATCCACACTGGCTAAATCGACTTCATAAAGTCGACTTAGCCACTAAAGTTGATTTTAAATGAGGTTTTATAAAGTCGACTTTAAATTTCCTTAAGTCAACGTAAGCAGCATCTTAAGTCGATTTAAGGAAACTGTAGTGTAGACGCAGATTAAATTAAGTTGATTTAAGCAAGCTTAAATCGACTTAATTTGTAAGTATAGATGTACCCTAGGAGTTAGTTGTTGTGTCAAAAGACATTCCCATATATAACAGTTTTTTATGCTCATCTAAACAACTGATTACCAACTATTCCAATCCCACCAACTATACACATACACACATACTCAGTGTTTGATAGATTTTTTTTAAACACATAAGAGTGCGGGCCTTGTTACCAAATACTTTTTTTAAAAAATCTGAACTGTATTGATCACTTTTAAGGACACTCGTGTTGTTGAATTCAAGTTTGCAGAACTGAATATGTACTCTGGATGTTATGGGAAACAATGAATGTAAGTGTGGAAAATCAGTTTTTGCATGCACAATAACAGTATTAATCCAAGACACAACTATACAGTGAGATAGTAAAACCATCAGTTTGCCATGTTAGGCAACTGAACATGTTTTATGCTTTTCTTTTATAAAAAATTAGACCAAATGAAGTACATGACAAAAGCCCTGTAGCTAGTACTGTAGCTTATCGGTACAAGGAAAGCCAAAAGGTCTAAACTGACCTCTCAGATTGTTTATAAATCAATACAAGATAAAAATGTTCTTATGAACTGGATTGTTTCATTAGTTACAAAGATGCAAAACCTCTTACATTAGACACCCTCTTTAATTCTCCTGAACACAGTGGTTAGTTTCTTCTCCTCCCCACCCCAACATACAGAAAGCTTTGTTTTGTTTTTCAAAAATCATTCTGAGCATATCAGGCATTGAAAAATTAAGCTGCCAATGCATAATCAAGTTTCTGAATTTTGTAAAATGACTGAAAATGGCTCCATCATGGCCAATGTCTTGAATTATTTTTGATAGAGAGGGTCCAGATGGCTGTGTTAGAAAATAAGTTTCCTCTTACCCTTATTGTTGTTAAACAAAATATAACAGAATGCAGATTTTGCTCCAATAATGGACTTATCTGCTTTAAAAACTAAAAAGGCTCATATTCACCTCAACATTTATTTAGATAAATCCTAAATCCCATATTGGCATTAATCTGTCACTGAAAAAACCCAATATATCATTGGTATATACGTTTGCACTAATGTTATTGCCTAATTATTCTTGTTTCAGAAGCAGTATTTGTTCACTTCACCTGTTAAGAAAAAAGCTTCTCATAGTACTCTGAGTTACACTAAATATGAACAAATGACCCTTTACAGAATAATTCATTTTCATTTACATTATCCAATGACGTTTTATTCCAAATGCTGTCTTCAAGTACCTCATCATTGTTTCATACCCCAAATTATACTGGCAAACACACAAAAACTGAATAAAAACAAATATTTCCATTTTAACTGTAATGGAATATTTGTGCTTTAAGATAATTTCCTTCTGCCTGGAGCATGTACTGTGCTTTACTCAGTTTAATTTAATTCATTTTGATATCTAGCACAGCAAAGTGGGTACTTCTTGTGTTAGCATAATTTCTAATACCATGTTCAATCTACTGTTAACCATACAAATGAACTAACAGATTAAACAGATCACTTGAGTCAAGCCTTGGCACTATTATCTTTGAAAGGATTAAGAAAATAGAAACAAACTCACCTTCAGGCTCACCACAGAGTGTACACTGTGATTCTAAAAGAGAAAAAGGAGAGAGATATGTCATTACTTCTGCTCATATTTGAGATTAATGTGCTCAAGAGATACCAAATCACAATCATTTACAAATGTAATGCAATGTGGCAGTATTTAATCAGTCCATGAATGAGAAGCATCACAAGAACATCATTGTTCCAAAGGGGTAGCCATGTTAGTCTAGTTCAGGAAAACAAACAAGAAGTCCAGTGGCACTTGTAAAGACTAACAAATACTGGGTCAAGACCAATGGTCCATCTAGCCCAGTATCCTGTCTTCTGACAGTGGCTAACACTATATGCTTCAGAGGGAATGAACCGAACAGGCTAATTATCAAGTGATTCACCCCTAACATCCAGTCCAGGCATCTGCCAATCAGAGACATAGGGACATCCAGAGCATTTGATTGCATCCCTGATCATCTTGGCTAATAGCCACTAATGGAGTTATCCTTCATGAAATTATCTAATTCTTTTTTAACCCTTTTGGACAACATCCATTGGTCATGATTTCCACAGGTGACCTTGCACTGTATGAAGAAGTACTTCTTTCTGTTTGCTTTAATTCTGCTGCCTATTGATTTCTTTGGGCGATCCCTGATTCTTATTATGACAGTCAGACTGGAGGGTTTCCAGAAAGTACTACTATTTGAAAACCAGGAAGTGGTAGGGCACAAGCCTGCCCACTTCCAAAGAGCCCTCCCTCAGCCCAAGGGGAAGAGTCACAGGGCCCAGAATTAAACTAAGTACAGGGGACAAACGATTTTTATCAAGAGTGCTGGACCACCAAGGTAGAAAAGGAGCTTTGTCACATTATGTTATGAGAAAGAGCAAATAATACTTCCTTTTTTAAATTTTCTCCATGCCAGTCATGATTTTATAGACCTCTATCATATCTCTTCTTTACTTGTCTCCTTTCCAAGCTGAACAGTCCCAAGCAATGTCTACACTGCAGACAGCTAAAAAGTTACCATTTTTAAGTGCTCATATACAAATGCTAGAAGTCTAAATACTAAGATGGCTGAACTTGCATGCCTCATATTAAATGAGGATATTGATATAATAGACATCACAGAAACTTGATGGAATTTGGATAACCAATGGGACACGGTAATACTGGTGGGGTAGTGGTGCTACATGTGAAACAAAGCATAAAGTCAAATGAAGTAAAAATCTTAAATGAACCGAAGTGTGCCATACAATCTCTATGGATAGAAATTCCATGCTTGAATAATAAGAATATAGCAGTAGGGATATATTACCAATGACCTGACCAGGGGGTGGTAGTGACTAAGATTAGAAAGAGTATAGAAATAGAAAAAAATCAGCAATAATAGGGAATTTCAACTATTCCCATATTGATTGAATGCAAAGATAAAGTTTCTGGACCCCTTAAATGATTGCTTCTTGGAGCATTTAGTCCCAAACCCACAAGAGAAGAGGCAATTATTTATTTTATCCTAAGGGGAACACGAGATCTGGTCCCAGTTGTGAATATGGCTGAACCGCTCAGTAATAGTGACTATAAGATAATAAAATGTAACATATCTGGGGGAGAAGGGAGACGCACACACACACCAAAGCAGCTCCCTATGGTTGCATTTAATTTCAGAAAGGTGAACTATACAAAAATGAAGAGTTAGTTTAAGAGAAATTAAAGGGGACAGTGCCAAAAGAGAAATCCCTGTAAGCTTCATGGAAACTTTTTAAAAACCCCACAATAAACACTCAATTTAAATGTATAACCACAAATTAAAAAACAGCAAGGGGATTAAAACAGTGTCTCTATGGATAAACAACAAAGTAAAAGAAGCAGTTGGTAGCAAAAAGGCATCTTTTAAAATGTGGAAGTTATATCCAAATGAGGAAAATAGTAAGCAGTATAAACCCTAGCAAGTGAAGTGTAAAAATGTAATGAGAAATGCCAAAAAAGAATCTGAAGAACAGCTAGCCAGAAAACCAAACAATAATAGAAAAAAAAAAGTAATTACATCAGAAGCAAGAAGCCTTCAAAACAGACAGTGGGGCCATTGGACAATCAAGATACTAAAGAAGCACTCAATGAAGATAAGGCCATTGCAGAGAAACTAAATAAATTCTTTGCAACAGTCTCCATGGCTGAGAATTTGAGAGAGATTCCTGTATCTGAGCCCTTCTTTTTTGGTGAGAAATCTGAGGAACTCTCCCAGACTGAGTAGTCATTAGAGGACATTTTGGAACAAATTTATAAATTAAACAGTGATAAGTCACCAGGACCAGATGGTATTTACTCAAGAGTTCTGAAGGAAATGAAATCTGAAACAGCAGAAATATTAATTGTGGTATGTAACGTATCATTTAAATCACCTTCTACACCAGATAACTAGAAGACAGCTAACATGATGCCAATTTTTAAAAAAAATTCCAGAGGTGATCCTGGCAATTACAGGCCGGTAAGCCTAACTTCAGTACTTCGGTACCAGGCAAATTGGTTGAAACTATAGTAAAGAACAGAATAATCAGAAACCTAGATGAATATGGTTTGATGGGGGAAGAGTTAACATGTTTTTTTAAAAGTGAAATCATGCCTCCCAAATCTACTAGAATTCTTTGAAGAGTTTAATAAGCATGTGAATGAGAGTGATGAAGTGTTTTTAGAGGATACAGTATTTAGATTTTCAGAAAACCTTTGACAAGTTCCCTCACCAAAGGCTCTTAAGAAAAGTAAGTGGTCATGTGATAAGAGAGATTAAGGTCATCTCCTGGAAAAATAACTGGTTAAAAAGATATGAAACAAAGGGTAGGAATAAATGGTCATTTTTGAGAATGGGAAGTGGCACATAGCGGTGTCCCTCAGAGGTCTGTATTGGACCTGTACAACATATTAATAAATTATCTAGAAATGGGTAAATAGTGAGGTCACAAAATCTGCAGACGATACAAAACTACCCAAGATAGTTAAGTTCAAAGCGGATTGTGAAGAAATCTCAGAAAATTGGGCAACAAAATGGCAGATGAAATTCAATATTGATAAATGAAAAGTAATACACATTGGAAAATACATTCAAAGTACACATATAAAATGATGGGACCTAATTTATCTGTTAGCACTCAAGAAAGAGTCTTATGGATAGTTTGCTTAAAACATTTACTCAATGTGCAGTGCCAATCAAAAAAGCTAACAAAATGCCAGGAAGCATTGGGAAAGGGATAAATAATAAGAGAGAAAATATCATATTGCTTCCTTATAAATGCATGGTACACCCACGTCTCAAATATGAAGTAGAGATCTGGTCGCTCCATCTCAAGAAAGATATGTTGGAATTGAAAAAGGTACAGAATAGGGCAAATAAATGATTAGGCATATGGAAAAGCTTCAATCACAAGGAATAATTACATTGGCAGAATATAATGATTGCTCTTGGAAGTAGCTTATTAACACCTCTATTCCTAAATATATAGCACAGCATATTTAATGACCACAGTCAGAGCTTACCTCTTAACTGAAACGTGGCACCTCCCACAGCAGAGGGACTGCTAAACTTCATGCTGAAACAGAAGTTCAATACCGACTCACAGGGAACACTGCCATACACTGAATTACCATCCCAGAAGCTTTCTTTAAAGCTATCTGCATATGCTGATAAGACAATAGTCAAATCTACATTTTAGATGTCTCTTTTAAAAAAAACAAAAACAAACCCTCTTCTCCTTGCCAAAATAATGCCACTCCATGTAAATTTTTTAAGCCGTTCCGTAATTCGATGAAAACTAACTGCTTATGGGAAATAAGTACAACAGATGCAGCCACATGAGTGAGATTTCAAGTTTTCGAGTACAAGGATAAATGTAAATCAATATCTTAGTACGAAAAGTTTAGCAACTAATGTGCACATCCTCTTAGCAGCATATGTTCTAGTAATAGCCTTCACAAAATTTTTTGTATGTAGCTGTTACTTAAAAAAGCATTTTTCCTTCTCAACCTCATTGCCTCTATCTTTTTTAAAGTTTGTTTCCAGGAAAGAATCACAAGCAAGCAGTCTTGGGGATGTGTATTTTAATTTTCGATTGGCAGGCACAACTTCTAAAATGTGAATAAAAAAGTATTAATTTAAATCACCAGTAATTATTTACACTGTAGCAACAAGGAACCTCAGAACTTAGTCCATAAATCCTCCCTTTTATTCCTTTGTCTTTTTATTGACTTAATTCTCATAGGCCTTCCATTGCATTTTGTTCTTTTAGGCCCCGATCTCACATACACATAAACAAATGTTTAACTGTACACACAAGTAATCTTTGCAGAACTGGGACCTAAGATTGTAAGAATCCATTTTAGAGATGAGGCTCATCTTATTCTCTCTGGAAAGCATTAGCACACGTTGAGCAATATGTAATTAAATAATTAAGAACAAGATGCAGTAAAATGATTGTTTCAACAGACTTAGTTAATTTTATTTCCTCTTTCTTATTGTTGTTATATTAATGTGAACAATCCGTCAGGCAGGTGGAAAGTTACATACACTAATAAGCAGTTTCTTCTGGAGAAAATGAAACTGAACTTTTTTACTCAGTGCTAAAGCAATGATGGAAGAAATTCAAGAGTTCCACATGAGCGATTGAGACAGGGCTCCCAAACTACAGAAGCTTAACTAAATTATATCATCTTCTTTGACTTAAGGATCTGATCCAATTACTGTTGAATATGAAATTATGGACTGGGTTTTAAAATTATCCGGAAGTTGTTGGTCTTGACATTAAGGAAGAACCACCTCTGTGTAGGAAAGGGACATGGGGACTGAACTGATTACCAGCTTGACATTTACAGTGTATCCATGACATTATTCAATTCATAGAAGTATCTTTCAAGACAGAGAGGTGAGCTGGAAAAGGCAATCTGAATTTTACAAAAAACCCACAAGCCCTTCCTATATTTTAACACTGTCAGTTAGATGTAACATGGGAAGATGCAATGTTTGAGAAGAAAAAGAAGGAAGTTAACTGCAGTTGGTGGATGGAACAAAAGCTAAAATAGAGTAAAAAAAGATAGTGACATACGTTGTGTGTAGTTTAGTACAGTGAGTGATGTTCACAAATGTGTCGCTAGTTGCTAAAGGCAGAGTAGAGTGGACATATTGGCTGCTCCAATGCCACTAACAGTGGAAAGTTAACATGTACCACAGTAAAGCTTAACAACCAATTTAAATCAGGTGACATGTTTATTTATGAGTCACTGATGGGTGAACAACATACTTGCAGCTTTTTTAAGTAATGCATGACCAGCATAGCATTCTTTCCCATTATTCCACAAGAGTTCTCAACACCACCTTCCAAAGGTCCCCATTCACTGACATAATAATCATCCTCTTTCTACCCTGTTTCTAATCAATCCTAATGCTAGTTTGTTTGTTTGGCCAGTATTGCTACAGGATTGATGTAAATCTGTAGCAGTGTTTCTACTCTAATACCATGCATTCAAAAACAAGGCTCAACCACCATGGCTGATGCTAGGTTGAGATTTTCTATCAAGCCTTCAGTAATAGACCTGACTGGCAATTTCTTTCAACACTTGTTAGTTTTGGGTCCTTGTTATTAGCAAGTCATGTGCTTCCTCCTCCACCTCTCAGCACACTCCAAGAAGACTGATTGGGGATTTTCATTTTGAATTTCTCTATTCATTTTGACTTTCCCTGTTGAGAATGAAAGACACTTGAAATGACTGTGATGTTTCTGTGTGGATTGAGAGGAAGCAGACCAAGTGGAGGTTGATGTTCCATTAATAAGATTGTGTTTACAAATTTCTCCTATTCTAGGCAGGAACTTGGGGAGGACTAGGCTAAATAAAAACAAGACTCATTCTTTTAGATGTGCAGATAAGAAAATGTTTGGGAGATTGTAGGGATGAATTATTGTTGGCAAAACTACAACTCATTCTAAGAGATCTTAGTAGTGATTGTACGTTTGAACACCAACCATGACTACAGGTCAGTTTCTATGGATATCCCAGTTGACAAAAACATTGAAGGCCACGTTAGGTTTGCTGGTATACATGGCAGGAAATAATGTATTTGTATGCTACCTATGAGAGAATGAAAGGTTTTTTGTTTGGTACTTGCAATGGTGTCTGCACTAAAACAGGATCCACTAAGTTTACATTATCTTCACAAAATTACACATATTATGATTTGTACATACTTATACATAAAAACCATGGGCTTGAAATCTCATTAAAAGGTTATTATTTAAAAAAATCTTTCAATGTTTTTTATCAGCAAGATCTTACATCTCGGAAGAAAAGGTCTCTCTGGGCAGTAGACCTATATAGATACATATTTCTGGATTCTCTCTTCTGTTGATCTATCAGCCCTCAGTTCCATGACCACTTACATGTGAATTGCCTAATCATAGAAAGAATTTGTGACAGATCATTGCTGGGCTCCTGACAAATTACTGTTGGTTTCTGATCAGGTGCAATAGACAAAAGGGTGTAATTTGTCTGTTCCTCCTCTGCATCAGCCATACTCAGCAAGAAACAGACCAGTCACTTGTAGTAACTCAAAACGATCGTCCCACATCAAATCTATCTTCCCTCAGGAAGGTTCTGCCAACCAGCCATCTATTCAGTTCCTGACTAGGCTTCCCTCAGAGAATGAGCTGGAAGACTGCTGTCCATCTTAGCAAGCTTCCCCTCTTCTCCTTTGCATCCTCCTCTCCATGCCTTATACCTATTGCACATGTAGCAGGCTAGAGGTTATTGAGCCCACAGCAAAATGTTACCCTTTCCAATGTGGGGTTTATATACCCCATTATAGTATTATATTAAATATTATATATTTAGTCTATTTGGGGATTTCTAGGAAGTGCTTCCCACTGCTGATGCTGGCCCCTTCACCAGGTTCACAAGATATAGATAACAGATATTAGTTCTCTAGACATAGCTTGTCACCTCATTTCCTCTCTTGACCTGATAGTCTCAATTTAGTCTATTTTTTTTCTCTTTAGTACATTGGTGGAGACATATAGCTAACTAATCAATCTTTTAAATACTTAATGTCAGCAACTGCTATGGGACTACTAATAATTCATGTTTTTAAACATCTCTCAAGTAGTATGACCCCACACGGTACAAGGACTAAGTATTATTTTGGAATATGTATGAAGTAGACACGTAACATGTTTTGCCTTCACACTGACTTTAATTTCTCCTTGTTTTGACATCAAAAGAAATAATCAAAAAACCCCATAAAGAATAACCGCCATATCATGAAATGAAAACCGGTAGTTCTATTTACCTTTCTATTTCAGAGTAATGGAAATATGCCCAAAAGGCCAAATATTACTGTTTGTGAAAAAGAACTATTATATGTTGCATGTCCCCCCCCCCCAACCCAATTATGATTCATTATGCCATAAACTGAACTTAGCTGGCCAAAGTCATATGTAATGTAATTTCACTCAAGTCAATGAATGAGCTAAGTTTGGCTTAGTCACTATTTATTTACTAAACTGACTAATTAAAATGTTTTCACAGTTTGAAACTTATTTTAATTAAGGTATGCAGAGCATACAAGATTCTTTTCTTAACCCTTGCTTTTATAAAAAGTAACACAGCTTTGCCTCTTCAATATGATCAGTAAAGTCATTAAGTTTCAACATGTGATATGACTCTCTTCTGAGGGGGACGGAGGCACCCATCTGTCGTCCAGATAAGGCCTCTCGGGAGGTATGCTGCCTGCCAGGGGCCCGTATCCGAGACGTCACGGAGGGATTGTCGAGTATCATCCGTCCCTCTGACTACTACCCCATGCTACTCATCGATGTGGGAACCTATGATACTGCGAGAGGTGACCCTCTGCAGATCAAAGGGGACTACAGGGCTCTGGGAGCACGGGTGAAGGAGTTCAGTGCACAGGTGGTGTTCTCCTCGATCCTTCCGGTCAAGGGTAGGGGCCCGAGCAGAGACAGATGCACCCTGGAGGTGAATGCCTGGCTGCGGAGATGGTGTTACCAGGAGGGCTTTGGCTTCCTCGACCATGGGGTGCTGTTTCAGGAAGAAGGACTGCTAGGCAGAGATGGACTCCACCTATCCAGGAAGGGGAAGAGCATATTTGGAAGCAGACTGGCTAACCTGGTGAGGAGGGCTTTAAATTAAGTTCGAAGGGGGAAGGTGACCAAGGCCCACAGGTAAGTGAAACTGAGGGAAACCTGGGGGAAGGGATGAAACTTGGGGGGTGCTGGGGCTGTAACAGCAGGAATAAAAGAGAGGGTAGTTGGAACTGGGGGGGGGATCAAATAATTGTTTTTTATTTCCTGATGAAGTCATAATACCTCAGGCGAGTGGGGAAGGAGGACACCAGGAGAAATTGCACGGAGGAAGCTGCGACAGGAGGGAGAATCGACAGGGCAAAGTAGGGCAATGGGCCCGGTATCTTAGGTGCCTGTACACAAATGCGAGGAGCCTGGGAAACAAGCAGGAAGAATTGGTAGTACTGGCGCAGACAAGGAACTATGATATAATTGGAATAACAGAAACGTGGTGGGATAACTTGCATGACTGGAGCACTGCCATGGATGGATATAAATTGTTCAGGAGGGACAGGCAGGGAAGAAGGGGGGGAGGAGAAGCGCTATATGTAAAAGAGCTGTATGACTGCTCGGAGCTCCACTATGAAAGTGGAAACAAGATGGTTGAAAGTCTGTAGGTTAAGTTTAGGGGAGAATGCAACAAGGGGGATGTTGTGCTGGGTCTCTGCTATAGACCGCCAGACCAGAAAGAGGAGGTGGATGAAGCGTTCTATGGACAACTAACAGAAGTTTCCAGATCGTCGCAGGCCCTGGTTCTTATGGGGGACTTCAATTATCCTGACGTCTGCTGGAAAGATAATACAGCAGTGCACAGGCAATCCAGGAAGTTTTTGGAGATTATTGAGGACAACTTCCTAGTACAAATGCTGGAGGAACCAACTAGGGGCCTTGCACCTCTAGACCTATTGCTCACAAACAGAGAAGAATTGATCGGGGAAGTAGAAGTAAATGGCAACCTGGGCAGCAGCGACCATGAGATGGTAGAGTTCAGGATCCTGATCAATGGAAGGAAGGAAAGAAGCAGAACACACACCCTGGACTTCAGAAAAGCAAATTTTGGCTCCCTTAGGGAGCTGATGGGTAGGGTCCCATGGGAGGCTGATCTGAAGGGAAAAAGTGTCCAAGACAGCTGGCTGTATTTTAAAGAAACCCTGTTAAAGACACAGGAAGATAACATTCCGATGTGCAGAAAGAACAGCAAATGTGGACGGCGACCAGCGTGGCTTAGCAGGGAACTCTGAGGGGAGCTGAAACATAAAAGGGAAGCTTACAAGAAGTGGAAGCTTGGACAGATGACAAGGGAGGCGTATAAAGATATTGCTCGGGACTGCAGGGATAAAATCAGAAAGGCCAAAGGACAATTGGAGTTGCAGCTAGCAAGAGATGTGAAGGATAACAGAAAGAGGTTCTATAAGTATATCAGCAACAAGAAAAGGATCAGAAGTGGTGTAGGTTCCTTACTGAATGGAGCAGGCATCCTCGTGGAGGATGATGCGGAAAAGGCTGAAGTACTCAATGCTTTTTTTACTTCAGTCTTCATAGGGAGGGCCAACTCCCAGGCTACTACACGGGGTAACGCGGAATGGAGAGAAGAGCGGCCCTCGGTGATGGAAAGTCAGGTTAGGGAACACTTAATGAAATTGGATGTTCACAAGTCCATGGGGCCGGATGAACTGCATCCGAGGGTTCTGAGGGAGTTGGGGGAAGTGATTGCAGAGCCGCTGGCCATTATCTTTGAGAACTCGTGGCGAACAGGGGTGGTCCCAGAGGATTGGAAAAAGGCAAATATAGTACCTATCTTTAAGAAAGGGAAAAAGGAGGATCCGGGGAACTACAGACCGGTCAGCCTCACCTCAATCCCTGGGAAAATCATGGAGCAGGTCCTCAAGGAATCCATCCTGAAACACTTGGAGGAAAATAGAGTGATCAGGAACAGTCAACATGGATTCACCAAGGGCAAATTGTGCCTGACCAACCTGATTTCCTTCTATGATGAGATGACTGGATTTGTGGATGCGGGAAGAGCCGTTGATGTGGTATACCTTGACTTTAGCAAGGCTTTTGATACGGTTTCCCACAACATTCTCGTCAGCAAGTTAAGGAAGTATGGGTTGGACGAGTGGACCGTAAGGTGGATCGAAAACTGGTTAGATCAATGGGCTCAGCGGGTAGGAATCAATGGCTCGATGTCTGGTTGGCAACCGGTAACGAGTGGAGTGCCCCAGGGGTCGGTCCTGGGGCCGGTTCTATTCAACATCTTCATTAATGATCTTGATGATGGAATAGACTGCGTGCTTAGTAAGTTTGCGGATGACACCACGTTGGGGGGAATGGTAGATACTCTGGAGGGCAGGGACAGGATCCAGGGAGACTTGGACAAATTGGAACACTGGGCCGAAAGAAACCTCATGAGGTTCAACAAAGACAAGTGCAAAGTCCTGCACTTAGGATGGAAAAATCCCATGCACAGCTACAGGCTGGGCACTGATCGGCTAAGTAGCAGTGCTGTAGAAAAGGACCTGGGGGTTATGGTGGACAGGAAGATGAATATGAGCCAACAGTGTGCCCTTGTTGCCAAAAAGGCCAATGGCATATTAGGCTGCATCAGTAGGAGTATTGCCAGCAGATTGAGGGATGTGATAATTCCCCTCTATTCGACACTGGTCAGGCCGCATCTGGAGTACTGTGTCCAGTTTTGGGCTCCCCACTACAGAAAGGATGTGGACAAATTAGAAAGAGTCCAGCGGAGGGCAACAAAAATGATTAGGGGGCTGGGGCACATGACTTATGAGGAGAGACTGAAGGAACTCGGCTTATATAGTCTACAGAAGAGAAGACTGAGGGGAGATTTGATAGCAACCTTCAACTACTTGAAGGGTTGCTCCAAAGAGGAGGGGGGTAGGCTCTTCTCGAGGGTAACAGAGGACAGAACAAGGAGCAATGGTTTCAAATTACAGCTGGGGAGGTCAAGGTTGGACATTAGGAAAAACTTTCTCACTAGGAGGGTGGTGAAGCATTGGAATGGGCTATCTAGGGAGGTGGTAGATTCTCCATCTTTGGAGATCTTTAAGGCTCGGTTAGACGAAACCCTGGCTGGGATGTATATAAGTATATAAAAGTATATAGTATATAAAGTATATAAGTATATAAGTATATAAAATTATGACTGATGTGGAAAAAGTGGACAAGGAAAAGTTGTTTAAATACTCCCATAATACAAGAACCAGGGGTCACCAAATGAAACTGATAGGTAGCAGGTTCAAAACAAATAAAAGGAAGTTCTTCTTCACACAACGCACAGTCAACTTGTGGAACTCCTTACCTGAGGAGGTTGTGAAGGCTGGGACTATAACAATATTTAAAAGGGAACTGGATAAGTTCATGGGGGCTAAGTCCATAAATGGCTATTAGCCAGAAAGGGGTTAAGAATAGTGTCCCTAGCCTCTGCTTATCAGAGGATGGAGACGGATGGCAGGAGAGTGATCACTTGATCATTGCCTGTTGGGTTCACTCCCTCGGGCACCTGGCACTGGCCACTGTCGGTAGACAGATACTGGGCTAGATGGACCTCTGGTCTGACCCAGTACGGCCTTTCTTATGTTCTTATGTTCTTATGATTTAGGGGGAGTGGTCCTGCTTTTTAGCAGGGGGTTGGACTAGATGACCTCGTGAGGTCCCTTCCAACCCTATGATTCTATGATTCTATGAATAGTTTTATAGCATAATAGATTTTAAAGCCAGGATGGAGCACCGTTATAATCTAGTCTGACCTCCTGTAATAGAACCCCATCCAATAATTTCTGCATTGGGCCCATAATTTCTATTTGGGCAATAACACATATTGTAGACTTGACTTAAAAATCACAAATGATGCCTCTAGGTTAGCTTCTATAGCTTATTATCCTCACTGTTAAAAAATGCACCTTATTTTTAGTCTGAATTTTTCTAGCTTATACTAAAGGACTGTCTATTTTATGCCAATAATCCTCTTCCTATAAAGTAGCATATGCTATCCAAGACTTTCGGAAGTAATTAGTGATTTTGGAGCTTAACTTGACGCATCTCAAAGGACTCTTATGCTGAGAATGGGTGCTCAGAATGCTCTAAGCTAATTGCTATTTTGCCAGCAGTGATGTATAATATATATAGCACACACTTCTCCTCTGTAATAAGACCTTCCATTGTACTATCCCACGAGGTTTACTTTTTGCTCCCTACTCTTGTCTATCTGCTGTCTATCATCAAATTTTTATCTCTATCATTATCCTTAGCTACAGATCTAACTGCGATAATACTCATTTTTCAACACTTTTAATGACTCTTATTTGTCCGTCTTGAGCAGGTAAACTTGTGACTTCTTCTCCTCTTGTTTCAACAAGAGTAAATACTTCAAAAGAAAATAGTGCCTTCTCCTGGGAATGATGAACATTCTGTTCTCCATCTCGCTACTTGATTCCTATTAGATTACACAATCCATAATCTGAGTGTAATACATGACTTTGAACTCTTCTCATCCTACCACATCTCCTCTTTCTGAAAACCTCCTTGTCAGTATTTCTGCAATATATGTCCATATGTCACTGTCTTGACTACACCTCTGCTAAGTTATCATCCACAGTCTTGACTCATGCAACATTCTTCTCTTCATGGCCTTAGTTCTCTAAACTTCAACACGTAAACAGGGGAGTTTGACTGCAAACAGGGGAGTTTGAGAGGAAAGGAGAAGGAAAAACCTTGAAAAGGATGCAAAGGAGATCCCCTTGCTGAAGAAGCAAGGGAGAGAGCGAACCTTGGGGTGAGTGAATTGCTGACTGTGTGCTTGTGTCTTTTCCTACAGGTGATTTCTGTTATTTGTCAGTTACTGTCAGTTTGGGATTATGATTGTGTGATTGTCTGGGGGCTGTTTGCACCATTGTTCCCTGTTCACCCTTGATCAGCCTCAATCAGCCTTGTGATCACCCTTCCCCTGTGTGCTTAACAAGGGGCAAGGGCTGGCCTAGGCAGAGAAGGCCTTAAAAACCAGTGGCTGAGTGACCAGGGGACTGCAAACAGGGGAGTTTGAGAGGGAATTTTTGGGAAGTTTGTGGTTTGTGGGGCCACTGTGGTTAAGAAGAGCTGCATCGCTTGTGCCAGCACTGGTTCTGTCTCCTCCACCAGTGCCTGTATCCAGACAGACATTCTGACCATGGATATCTCTACCCAGATCCTGGTGTGGACTTGCAGGGACTGTGGCCTGTATTTCCCACTCACAGACAATAAGGCTGGGGAGATCATTCAGGGTGACAGGTGCCTTCTGGTGGGATCTCTCAGGAAGCACGTGGGAGAGTTACAGGAGGAGGTGGCTAGGCTCAGGAGTATCCATGACCTGGAGAAGTTCCTGGATAACATCCATGAGGAGACATGCAAGAATGAGGAAACGATCCAGGTGCAGAAGACTGCTGCCACACCATCGGAGAAGGATGTGATGGCTCTGGCACAGGGAGGACACTAGCAGATGGTTACTTCTGGCAGCAGACAGTGCTCCACCCCTGCTCCCATCCCACCCTCTGTTGTGGTAAAGAACCATTATGCGGCGCTAGAGATGAGCGATGAGGTGGAGGAGGAGAAGCCATGCACCCCTGAGGCTGGGAGGATCACAACCGTCACACCCAGAAGGAAATGTCGGGTTGTGGTGGTTGGGGACTCTCTTTTGAGGGGGACGGAGGCACCCATCTGTTGCCCTGACAAGGCCTCTCAGGAGGTATGCGACCTGCCAGGGGCCCGTATCCGAGATTATGGAGGGATTGTCAAGAATCATCCACCTCTCTGACTACTACCCCATGCTACTCATCCATGTGGGAACCAATGATACTGTGAGAGGTGACCCTCAGCTGATCAAAAGTGACTACAGGGCTCTGGGAGTACGGGTGAAGGAGTTTGGTGTACAGGTGGTGTTCTCCTCAATCCTTCCAGTCAAGCGTAGGAGCCTGAGCAGAGACAGATGCATCCTGGAGTTGAATGCCTAGATGCGAAAAGGTGTTACCAGAAGGGCTTTGGCTTCCTCGATCAGGGTGTGCAGTTCCAGGAAGAAGGACTGCTAGGCAGAGATGGACTCCACTTATCGAGGAAGGGGAAGAGGGTATTTGGACATAGACTGGCTAACCTAGGCTATGTCTACACTTGTGAATTTAAGTAGATGTGACGGGGTGGCTCCACCCCGCACTGAAGAAGCCCAACAAACACTGGGGGCGGGGGAGGCCCCGCCCTTTGAGCCCTGCTGGGCATGCTCAGACTGCTCTCCCTGTATAAAAGAGGGCAGCTTAGCTCAGTTGGGGCTGATCGGCAAGGAGGGAGGACCTCCACTTGCAGCTCCTGCTGAGGAAGGTGAGGAGTGCCAGGCAGCCCAAGAGGGAGATGCTGACGCGGAGTGGCGATACCAGGAGCGGACATCTCATGACTGGAGCCTAGAGACCCACCTGCGGACGGTAACCCGGGAAGCCCCGAAAGAGCCTCGGACCAGGACCACGCAGGAGGATCATCAGGCAACCGGGTAGGAAGTAGCCCAGGGGCCCGCGTCACGGGGTCTGGGACGGAGCCAGCGTGTTTTGGCAGATCCCCGCTGGCAGAGAGCCGCAACCCCGGACACCCATAGGGCCCTGGGCTGGGGCTCAGTGGAGTGGGCGGGCCTGAGCCCCCCTACCCGGGCACTGCCCTCGGAGGCCCGTGGGCCTGATTGCCCTGACCCAAGGGCGGTGTATGGACTCTCTGGCCACTAGGCCTGATTGCCCTGACCCAAGGGCGGTGTATGGACTCTGTGGCTGCTAGGCCTGATTGCCCTGGCCCAAGGGTGGTGTATGGACTCTGTGGCCATTGGGCCTGATTGCTCTGACCCAAGGGCGGTGTATGGACTCTGTGGCCATTGGGCCTGATTGCTCTGACCCAAGGGCGGTGTATGGACTCTGTGGCCATTGGGCCTGATTGCTCTGACCCAAGGGTGGTGTATGGACTCTGTGGCCATTGGGCCTGATTGCTCTGACCCAAGGGCGGTGTATGGACTCTGTGGCCATTGGGCCTGATTGCCCTGACCCAAGGGCGGTGTATGGACTCTGTGGCCGCTAGGCCTGATTGCCCTGACCCAAGCGTGGTGTATGGACTCTGTGGCCATTGGGCCTGATTGCCCTGACCCAAGGGCGGTGTATTGACTAAGAAAGGGGGGGCCCGCAGAGTGGGGTTGACGCCTACGCGCCGCGCCCCGTCTCGCCCCTTAACAGTAGACTTTAACTAAGTCGACTTAACTAAGTAGTAGACTTTAACTTAAAGTCGACTTAGTGTGTCCACACTTAAAAATAAAGTCAATTTAAAGGGGAACTTAGAAAGTCGACCTAGAGCATCCACACTGGATGCTCTAGGTTGACTTTGTGGGGCTAGGGGGACCTAGGGCAGGTCCACGGGGGCAGGGGGGGCATCCCTTGCCCAATGCCAGGGGGCTCAGCCTTTGCCCCATTGTACCTAGGCACAATGGGCCAAAGGGGGTCAGGGACCCTGGCAGGGCATAGGGGCAGGGTGGGAATGGCTCTGCCCTGCCAGGTGGTGGGGGCATGCCGGCTATCCCTGTGCCCCCCCGGCTAGGAGGGCATTGGTGTAGCTCTGGGGTAGCCCTAAGTCGACTTAGGGCTACCCCATGGCTTCACTGGCTTAAGTTGACTCTAGGGAGTCGACTTAAGCCTTAGGTCTTAGGTTTTATAAAGTTGACTTAATTTTCATTAAGTCGACTTAATTTTCATTAAGTTGACTTAAGCAAGCTGCTTAAATCGACTTAAGGAAACTGTAGTGTAGGCGCAGGGTAAATTAAGTCGACTTAAGAACATAAGAACATAAGAAAGGCCGTACTGGGTCAGACCAGAGGTCCATCTAGCCCAGTATCTGTCTACCGACAGTGGCCAGTGCCCAGGTGCCCCAGAGGGAGTGAACCTAACAGGCAATGATCAAGTGATCACTCTCCTGCCATCCGTCTCCATCCTCTGATAAACAGAGGCTAGGGACACCATTCTTAACCCCTTTCTGGCTAATAGCCATTTATGGACTTAGCCACCATGAACTTATCCAGTTCCCTTTTAAATATTGTTATAGTCCCAGCCTTCACAACCTCCTCAGGTAAGGAGTTCCACAAGTTGACTGTGTGTTGTGTGAAGAAGAACTTCCTTTTAAGACTTAAGCAAGCCCCAGTGAGGAGGGGTTTAAACTAGGTTTGAAGGGGGAAGGCGACCAAAGCCCACAGGTAAGTCACAGTGAGGGAGACCTGGGGGAAGGGATGGAACTTGGGGGGGGGGGGGCGTGCCGGGACTATAACAGCAGGGATAAAAGAGAGGGTAGTCAGAACTGGGAGTAGGGGGAAATCAAATCATTGTCTTATGTGTCCTAATGAAGCCCTAATACCTAAGGCAGGCGGGGAAGGAGGACACTGGGAGAAATTGCAAGGAGGAAGATGTAACAGGAGAGATAATCGACAGGGCAAAGTAGGGCAATCGGCCTGGTATTTTAAGCATCTGTACACAAATGCGAGGAGCCTGGGAAACAAGCAGGAAGAATTGGTAGTACTGGCACAGATAAGGAACTATGATGTATTTGGAATAACAGAAACATGGTGGGATAGCTTCCGTGACTGGAGCACTGCCATGGATGGGTATAAATTGTTCAGGAAGGACAGGCAGGGAAGAAGAGGGGGAGGAGTAGCGCTATATATAAAACAGCTGTATGACTGCTCGGAGCTCCACTATGAAAGTAGAAACAGGCCTGTTGAAAGTCTGCGGGTTAAGTTTAGAGGAGAATGCAACAAAGGAGATGTCGCGATGGGTGTCTGCTACAGACTGCCAGACCAGAAGGAGGAGGTGGACGAGGCATTCTATGGACAACTAACAGAAGTTTTCTGATTGCAGATCCTGGTTCTCATAGGGGACTTCAATTATCCTGACATCTGCTGGGAGGGCAATACAACAGTGAACAGGCAAGACAGGAAGTTTTTGGAGACTGTTGAGGACAACTTCCTGGTACAAGTGCTGGAGGAACCAACTAAGGGCCTTGCATCTCTCGACCTCCTGCTCACAAACAGAGAAGAATTGATCGGAGAAGTAGAAGTGAATGGCAACCTGGGCAACAGTGACCGTGAGATGGTAGAGTTCAAGATCCTGATCAATGGAAGGAAGGATAGAAACAGAACACATACCCATGACTTCAGAAAAGCAGATTTTGGCTCCCTTAGGGAACTGATGGGCAGGATCCCTTGGGAGGCTGATCTGAAGGGGAAAGGCGTCCAAGAGAGCTGGCTGTATTTTAAAGAAATCCTGTTAAAGGCACAGGAAGATACCATTCCGATATGCAGAAAGAACAGCAAATGTGGACGGAGCCCAACATGGCTTAGCAGAGAACTCTGCGGTGAGCTGAAACATAAAAGGGAAGCTTACAAGAAGTGGAAGCTTGGACAGATGACAAGGGAGGCATATAAAGATATTGCTCAGGACTGCAGGGATAAAATCGGAAAGGCCAAAGGACAATTGGAGTTGCAGTTAGCAAGGGATGTGAAGGATAACAGAAAGGGGTTTTACAAGTATGTCAGTAACAAGAAGAGGATCAGGGATGGTGTAGGTCCCTTACTGAATGGGGCAGGTATCCTCGTACTGTATGATGTGGAAAAGGCTGAAGTATTCCATGTTTTTTTTATTTCAGTCTTCACAGGGAGGGTCAGCTGGGTAACGCAGAATGGAAAGATCAGCGGGCCTTGGTGATGGAAGGTCAGGTTAGGGACTACTTAAAGAAGTTGGATGTGCACAAGTCCATGGGGCCAGATGAACTGCATCCGAGGGTGCTGAGGGAGTTGGCCAAAGTGATTGCAGAGTCGCTGGCCATTATCTTTGAAAACTCATGGTGAATGGGGGAGGTCCCGGAGGATTGGAAAAAGGCAAATATAGTACCTATCTTCAAGAAAGGGAAGAAGGAAGATCCGAGGAACTACAGACCCGTCATCCTCACCTCAATCCCTGGAAAAATCATGGAGCAGGTCCTCAAAGAATCCATCCTGAAACACTTGAAGAAAAATATAGTGATCAGGAACTGTCACAATGGATTCACCAAGGGCAAATCGTGCCTGACCAACCTGATTGCCTTCTATGATGAGATGACTGGATTTGTGGATGCAGGAAAAGCCATTGATGTGATATACCTCGACTTTAGCAAGTCTTTCGATATGGTTTCCCACAGCATTCTTGTCAGCAAGTTAAGGAAGTATGGGTTGGATGAGTGGACTGTAAGGTGGATAGAAAACTGGCTAGATCAACAGGCTCAGTGGGTAGGAATCAATGGCTCAGTGTCTAGTTGGCAACCAGTAATGAGTGGAGTGCCCCAGGCATAATAGTCAGTCATTTTCAGGATTTTGGTTCAATATTTGTACCTAAACACAGCTATGAATAATATTCATAAAAGCTGATTGTATTATGAATTGTGTTTCATTCTTTCTTTTTTGTCTCCCGATTTATCTACTCTGCCTCTTTTCTTTATTTGGAGCGCTCTCATTTTGTTGATTTCTCACTGTAGTAGAGTAATATCAGCTGAAATGTAAATATGACAGACCTGTGGAATAAGCTGAAAGATTTGTAGAGTCCTTCAGGTCTCTGATTCATAACCAGAATGTTTGATTCATTCCAAAGATCGAGTGAGTCCTTCTGTTAGGTTTCCAGTTCAAAATGGATATGTGAGCATTTTCTGCCCTATGCTCATATATCCATTTAAGTAAGAGAGGTCTGATCTCACACAGGCTGAATTTTGAAACTTTAAAAAAGTGTTGTCCAGGAATCATGTTAGTGAAATGGTGCAAGTACAGAACACTTTTTGAATGTAGGAGAGTCTTGTAATACAAGATTTCATCAGAGCCAGGACTCAGTACTACTTTTTGCAGCAAGAGCACTATTTGCCTGATCCAAAGCCAATTTAAATCCTGCTTTATCTCCCTGTCATGCAGCTAAGAATAACTGTGTCAGCATCATTTCATAATACTATTTGATTATTTCTTATGGATTTTGAGTATGTTCATGCTTCCAACTGTGCAATTAAAAATTCAGATTCCAGAAAATAGTAATAACATACTAGGGATTAAATAGGAACGTGTTTCATTTCCATGAACGGTTAGACACGAGTCGAATTTGAACAGATTCAGATAAATTACATAGACAAATAAATAAATAATTATTAATAATATTTCTATTTTAAAAGACCTCTCCTGAAAATCACTGCACTAACAGTTAAATGTAACAGCCAACCAACAAAGCATCACAAGAACATATATAAACATTGAATGATAGATACTAGCTGTTTCGAATCATTGTTACTATAAACCAATAAATGTATTTCTCCCCTGTGGACCCACTGCTACAAACATTTATTACTGAGCATATTGCTCACTTCTATGAATAATCTCTGTCATTACTCGTCTAACTCTGATCCTTCCCTTTGTTCATTTACAGTACGGCCACTCTTGAACTGGTTGTGCAGTTGACATATGGAACAGACTTCTTGAATATCTCAGAACTTCAGTAGTCTACTCATGACAGCAAAATCTACACCCATAAGGATCAGGCCTTATGGTTAGAAAACCAAATATGCATTGCAGATATGGTCAACAACAGAAGAGAAAGGGAAAACCCTATTGCCTATGTTAGATTAGCAACTAAACTATTTCAGGAAAGATGATCCAAGTGGAATGAATGAGTTAAAAATAATTACAGGCATAACTTTTATAACAAATATATGTATGCATATTGTGACTCATATCTTACTTTCCCTC
>ML685779.1:8649712-8724667 GCA_007922175.1 Pelusios castaneus
AAAGAAAGAAAGAAAGAAAGAAAGAAAGAAAGAAAGAAAGAAAGAAAGAAAGAAAAAGAAAAGTCTGATGGAAACTCCAGTTCTATTACACCATAGCCACCCTTCCACAAAGTATTGCTATTGCAATCCACTCTATGTGCAATAAGTTCTGAAATAAACCAATACAAAATCTGCCATCCCACAAGAATATTTACACAGTATCATTACCTTTACAGTTTTTGATTAAACGCTTTGTTTTTCTAAATTATTTATGCCATGGGGAAGCAAGATAGGTTTTTTTTAATTAAAAAGATACATTGAGAAAAGTTCCTTTCTGACCATGGTAGGCAATTTCGGCAATCAAAGCAAGGTTTTCTCCTGTATACTGGTCACTACCCAATGCTATTTCCCCTTTCTCTGTTTGCTGACCTGAGCAACCAAACTGATTGTTCTCGCATGGAAAAGCAAACTCCTCTTCCTCACAGTCTAAGGTTAGTAGCAAGAAGCAAAGTGTTTGACTACTACAAAGATACATTACAAAGCATCCAAACATTTAAAACCTACCAATAAAAAAATCTCAGGTGCTTTATAAGGCCTTTTAAGAGCTTCCTTCCTTATCTCCATTAGATATGCTAAAGGGATGGGTTTTGATGTTTGCTTTGTTTTACTGTTTGGGCAATTTATTGTTGGGTAGTTTTAAAAAAACAAACGAAGGGTAATTCTGAAGTGGAACTATTTGGTGTTTCAGGCTAGAGATGATTTTGATTCTCAGATCATGTGTGAAAACACAGCATTAGTCAGTCATCCATGTGTGTGTGTGTGTGAAAATGGTTTCTGGGCTAATCTCCTGTTGTGTACAGTTCAATATAAGTAGGGTGTGGAGTTGTAATGCCCCAAAAGAAGCACTGGGAGGCAAAAGTGTCTCTCTAACAAGACTGAGGAGCTCACCCATTTCTAACTGTTGGATGCACGGGGGTTGGTGTGAAGTGGAAGCCGGAGACATAGGGAACAATGCAACCCCTACCTTCTCCTCTGCACAGGGACTGAAATGATCATGGCTCTAATGAGAACTATGAGAAAGTTTTTTGCACACTCCCCCAGCTGTGCACTTGCATAAGGATCAGACAGTATCTGTTGCTTAGTGTTCTGTTCTTCTCACAGTTTCATATTAGCTTGGAATGGAAGAAAACAAAGACAATTCTTTCACAAATTTAAAATAGATTAAGAGTGTTGGATCTTTAGCTCCAAAGCCATTTTTAATCACATACTTTTATGCTTCTATAGCTCCCTAACCAACTTTCCCCCATTGATTATTCCTCAAATATATAGTTACTTTAAAAAAATTAAATATTTATTCACCGGAAATTTACTAAATTTGACAAATAAAACTGAGGCACAGAAGTTCTCTGTCTCCATCTGCTGCCAGCATCTAATCTTTAATACTATTGATTAAAGAAAACCTTAGAATGAGGGGCAATGGTTTTTCTGTCCCTCTGCCTGTGTCACATCTCAACTGAATCTCCTGTGATGTGTGTGTGTTTGTGTGTGTTTGTGATGAGGCAGGGTGATGTATTGGCTGGCAAAAACCAGAAGACATTTGTAGACAATTATCCTATTTGTACAAAAATCCCACCATTCTAGCAGAGTTTAATCTTATTAGACCTATTTATTTAATCTTTCATTATGAAAGCAAACCAACGTAACTCTAATCAGCTGAGACCACATTACTAAGGTAGATCACAGTGGCGAAAGATAAAGTGTTTATTTGAAAAATATAATGATAAAGCTTAGTCAATGCAGGCATATGGACAGTACATTAAGCTGTATTCTGAAAGTAAAATGATGTATAGGGACTCTTTTGTAAGAATTCATAATGTCAATCTCATATCCTTTACCAACTTCCAAAAATGTAAGATAATAATCAGTACAAAACTTATAGCTATTTAAGAAAACACTCACACTACAATGAAACCATTTACAGCCAGTTATCGCCTTATCCCATCTCAGTCTTCCATAGGATTCAGGGCCAGCCTTACAGGTGGGTGGGTGCTTAGGCCACTGAGGTCAGGGAATGCCATGGTCAAGAGGCAAGGAATGGGGTGGACCTGGAGTGCCAGGCAATGGAAATGATCTTGGGGCAACTGAGGAGATGCAGCAGGGCTCAGAAATGTTGACGGAGCACAGGGAGTCGGTAGGGTACAGGGACAATGGGGGGATGGAAGGGGAGTCCAGGGAGGCAGCAGGAGACATGAGTGATAGCGGAAATGGTGGGGGGAGTCCAGGAAGGAAGCAAGGGACAGGCATGATAAATGGAGAGGCAGTAGTGGCCAGCGGGGTTGGGGGCAGGAGATAGTGGGGTGAGGGATGATATGCAGGAAGTGGAGATTCTAGGATGGCAATAGGGGCCAGGGGTGATGTGTAGGGAGTCAGGGGCAAATTGATGGGGAATCTGGGAAGGTAGCGGGAGCCAGGGACAATGGGCTGAACAGTGGAGTATCTAGGGAGATAGCAGGGGCTGGGGGAAAAATACACATTTGCCCAGGGTGCCATTTTATCATAGAATCATAGAAACTGGAAGAGACCATGATAGATCATCAAGTCCAGTCCCCTGCACTCATGGCAGGACCAAGTACCCTCTTAAACCATCCCTAATGGGTGCTTGTTTTATCTGCTCTTAAAAACTTGCAATGATGGAGATTATACAACCTGCCTAGGCAATTTATTCCAGTGGTTTATCACCCTGACAATTAGGAATTTTTAACTAATGTCCAACCTAAACCTCCCTTGCCGTAATTTAATCCCATTGCTTCTTGTCTTGTCATCAGCAGTTAAGGAGAACAATTTTTCTCCCTCCTCCTTGTGACAACCTTTTAGGCACTTGAAAAGTGTTAATCATGTTCCCTCTCAGTCTCCTGTTTTCCAGACTAAACAAACACAGCTCTTTCAATTTTCCCTCATAAGTCAAGTGTTCCAGATCTTTAATCATCGCGTTGCTCTTCTCTGGACTTTCTACAATTTGTCCACACCTTTCCTGAAATCAAGCACCCAGAACTGGACACAATACTCCAGTTGAGGCCTAATCAGGGCAGAGTAGAGAGGAAGAATTACTTCTCGTGTCTTATTTACAATATTCCTTTTAATACATCCAAGAATGGAGTTTGCTTTTTTTACAACAGCATTACAGTGTTTATTCATATTTAGCTTGTGATCCACTATGACACACAGATCCCTTTCCACAGTACTCCTTCCTAGGCAGTCATTGCTCATTTTGTATGTGTGCAATGGATTGTTTTTTCCTAAGTGGAATACTTTGCACTTCTCTTTGTTGAATTTCATCCTATTAACCTCAGACCATTTTACAAGTTTATCCAAATCATTTTGAATTGTGATCCTATCCTCCAAAGCACTTGCTACCCCTCCCAGCTTGGTAGCATCAGCAAACTTTATAAGTGTGCTCTCTATGTCATCATCTAAATCACTGATGAAAATATTGAACAGAACCACACCCAGAACTGATCCCTGCGATACCCCGCTCATTATGCCCTTCCAGAATGACTGTGAACCATTGATAACTATTCTCTGGGAGCGGTTATCCAACTAGTTTCACGCCCTTCTTATAGTAGCTTCCTTCAGGTTGTACTTCCCTAATTTGTTAAAGAGAGGGTGATGCAAGACTGTATCAAAGGCTTTACTAAAATCTAGATAGACCACATCTACCACTTCCCCTCTATCCACAAGGCTTGTTACCCAGTCATAGAAAGCTTTGATTTGTTCTTGAAAAATCCATGCTGACTATCACTTAACACCTTATTCTCTTCTAGATGTTTGCTAATTGATTCCTTAATTATTTGCTCCATTATTTTCCCTGGTACAGAGGTTAAACTGACTGGTCTATAATTCCCTGGGTTGTCCTTATTTCCCTTTTTATAGATGGGCTCTATATTTGCTTTTTTCCATTCCTCTGAGACCTCTCCAGTCTTCCATGATTTTTCAAAGATAATTGCCAATGGCTCCAATATCTCCTGAGTCAGCTCCTTGAGTATTCTAGTTTGCATATCATCAGCCCCTGGTGACTTGAAGACTTCTAACTTGTATAAGTAATTTTTAACTTGGTCTTTCCCTTTTTTTTGCTTCTAGTCTTATCTCATTTTTACCATCTTTCCTACATCTGGCATCACATCACCACCAACCTTCTTGGTGAAGATCAAAACAAAGGCATCATTTAGTTCCTCTGCCATTTCCACATTTTCTGTTATTATTTTTCCTTCTTTGTAGAGTAACGGTCCTATGCTCTCCTTGGTCTTCCTCTTGTTTCTAATGTATTTTTAAATGTTTTTTCGTTACCCTTTATGCCTTCAGCTAGTTTGATCTCCGTTTGTGCCTTGGCCTTTCTCATTTTTCCCCTACACAATTGTGTTATTTGTTTATACTCATCCTTTGTGATTTGACCTAGTTTCCACTTTTTGTAGGACTCTTTATTTTTAGATTATTGAAAATCTCCTGGTTAAGCCAGGGTGGTTTCTTGCCATACTTCCTATCCTTCCTATGCATTGGAATACTTTGCTCTTGTACCCTTAATAATGTCTCTTTGAAAAACTGCCAACTTTTCCCTAATAGGAAAAGCCCTCATGGGATTTGCAGCATGTCCTTAAAGTTAAGTTAACAGATCTGAGTTCTGACACACCATTGGGAAAGCCAGGTCTAAACAAAAGGAGCCTTTCACAGAGAAATCCCTTTCTCCTCCTGTTTAAACTAAAGGGGCTCTGTGCTGAATGCCTACTCTGATTGCAACTATGGAAGGCTTGCATAAAGGTAGAAGTGGCATCTAGTGATGATAACAGACCATGGATGTTATATGCTCTGTCTGGAAAGCTCCTCTGATAAAAAAGCAGATGGCCTCATTTTGTACTAGCTTCAAATTCTCAAGGTGCAACCCAAGGAAGAGCACTTTAGAGAAAGGAAAAAAACGAGAGTTCTGTGGCACCTTAACGACTAACAAATTTCTTTGGGCATAAGCTTTCGTGGGCTCCAACCCACTTCATCAGATACACGAAATGGAAACAACAGTTGAGAGGTATATATACACATGCCAGGATGAAGGAGTAGCATAATAATGGCAAGTGCTGACAAGGTCAGTTGAACAGAAGGAGAGAATGTGTGAAGACCGACAATTACTTTTTGTGGTGTGATTACCACTCCAAGTTCCTGTTCAGACCCAGTCTGACTGTGTCAAGCTTGCAAATGAGCTCCAGCTCTGCAGTTTCACGCTGGAGTCTGCTTTCAAAGTTTTTTTGCAAGAGTATAGCAACTTTCAAGTCTGCTACTGAACGTCTAGGGAGATTGAAATGTTCTCCTACCGGTTTATGGATGTTACCATTTTTTATGTCCGATTTGTGCCCATTTATTCTCTTGTGTAAGGAGAGTCCAGTTTGGACGATGTACATGGCAAAGGGGCATCGCTGGCACATAATGGCATATACAACATTAGTAGATGTGCAGCTGAATGAGTTTCTGATAGTGTAGCTGATGTGGTTGGGACCTGTGATGGTAACACTAGAGTCTATGTGCGGGCAGAGTTAGCAGCGGGGTTTGTTGCAGGGATAGGTACCCGGGTTAGTGTTCTTGTAGTATGGTGTCCGGTTGCTGCTAAGTATTTGCTTCAGGTTGGGGGGCTGTCTGTAAGCAAGAAGAGGCCTGCCTCCCAAGGCTTGAGAGAGTGTGGGATCATCTTCCAGAATAGGCTGTAGATCTTTGATGATGTGTTGGAGGGATTTCAGTTGGAGGCCCTAGGTGTTCTGTTGTTTTCTTTGCTGGGTCTGTCCTGTAGAAGGTGACTTCTGGGTATCCATCTGGCTCAGTCAATCTGTTTTTTTCACTTCCCTAGGTGGGTACTGTAACTTTAGGAATGTTTGGTAAAGGTCCTGTAGGTGTTTGTCTCTGTCTGAGGGATCAGAGCAAACCCAGTTGTATCATAGGGCTTGGCTGTGGACAATGGATTGTGTAATCTGTCCAGAATGGAAGCTGGAGACATGTAGGTATGTATTGCAGTCAGCTGGTTTTCGGTATAGAGTGCTGTTAATATGTCCATCCCTTATTTGTACTGTGGTGTCCAAGAAGTGGATTTCTTGTGGAGACTGAGTCCAGGCTGAGGTTGATGGTGGGTGTAAGTTGTTGAAGTCCTGGTGTTATTCTTCAAGGGACTCTTTCTTTAGAGAAAGGCTCACACCATTGCAGGGCCTGCACGTGGAAGGAAAAGATTGCTGAACACGTGAGATATAATTCTGCAGGGACTATGGCCCAAATCATTCCCCTACTGTGTGAATTTCCAAAAAGGCAGTTTGCTTGGGTTGGGGGCAGACTCTGAAAACCCCCTGCATGAGGCAGATTTGCATCTCCCTGTGAGTGGCAGTCTTCTATTCCATGAAGAGTCCATCGTAGCAAGGTGAGGGAAGTAGGGTTTGGAAGAAAGGGCAAGGAGGCATAGAGTTATGCAAATCACCCATACTTCCCAAGCATGGAGGACATGTTGACTGTGCAGGCTATTATTGTCCAGGGATGGCAGCAGAATCTCCATTGCCACTCTGTGATCTGGGAATGAAGGAGGATTCCCCATCCTGATGCAAAATAATATGCTGGAGATCTCACACATACTTCTAACAGCTGCTGAGAGAGAGCGAGAGAGAGAGAGATTCCATTCTTCCCTCTCAAAGTGTACATGTTTTACACTAGCACCTCTCCCACTCTCCCAACATATTATCCCAAGGCCCAGCATGTACAATGAACAATTCTAACGAGTGACAGACTTAAAATTCACTATCTTGCAATCCCACAGCACTAGTAACAGGAGCTTCTTTTCACTGGAAAATCTATTTGGGGCATTAAATAATATCAAAGGCCAATGGAGTTTTATCTAAATAGAGACATCTGGATTTTGACCAAATTATCAATACAAATATCAAAACTATTCTATTCCTATGTTTTAAAATAAAATATACTATCTGACTATACCAGAAAAGGGAGGAGAAACCCAATCCACCTTCTTATTTTGCTAATCATTTTTGTTATAATTTGTGAGCCTGGTACACTGGAAGAAAGTAGATTATTTCAGTTGGGATGTGCACCATAATAGTTGAATAGTTGTAATATACACATTTTACATTCCTTTCCCAAATGAATGACACAAAAATTGGCTGTCATACGTTAAGTCAGCGAACATAACATGCCAAAGACATCAGAACAAAAGAGATAATTTGCAGATGATGTTAGTTATGTGAGAATAACAGTGATATTTTATCACTGCAGTCAGAACAATAGAAATAATTTGCAGATAAAGTTTGAGACAGAAGCTAGAGAAATGGCATTTTTAATCATAGTTAGAGGCTTAAATTTGTGTTTCTTACTTTCCTGGATTGATATGACTCACTGTGGAGAGGGAAGGCTAGATTAGATGGTCTCCTCTATTCTGTAGTCCCTTGTGGACTAGACACACAGAGGGCACTATTGGGTCACCACAGAGATATTTAGAAAAATAGTGATTGTGTCCAAATTCATGCATCTCTGACCAAGTGGGTTAAAGTTAAGACAGGAAGTTGGCAAAGTCTCTTTTTTTTTAATACTCCCTTACCCTCTAAAACACCCTTGGTGTCATGCTGACTTAGACATTCACAGACTTCCAGGATAAGATCTGTCCTTAATTTCCCTGGGGTAAAGAGATATGTGATAAGAAACATAAAAGTGTTTTCCTTCTTTCTTGCCTAGTGATTGCTTACAGCTGGCTGTAAAGTAGGGAAAAGGCCTATCGCAATTAATTTTGTGATTTTCTTATTTTAAAAAATTAAAAACAAACAAAAAATAGACTTAAAAAGGTTGAATCTGTATTGATTGTACCAAAGAGGTAAAATATACCAAAGATATTTTTTTCCTGGAAGAATTTTTTTTTTTAAATCTCTTCCAAGTATCAAATGGAAAGAAGTGATAATTTTTAAAGGTGATGAGCTGATCTCTTAGTGCATTGTACAGGAGTTCACATGAGGACAAATGCTGTGGCCTAGGTTCAAGACTGACTCAGAGGGGAAAGTGCTAATTTGAAATAACAAAACCATTTCCGGAAACACATATGTACGGTCTCTGATAAAAAAACCCCAAAAACAGGCATGACTATTTATTTTGTGAGATTTCATAAACTAACCAACTGAAATAGATGACATAACTGTAGGATTAATAGATTTAGAACAAACTCACACCTTAATTTACAACAACAGCTGAAACCTCTATAGCTTCTTTCTGGCAAGTACTAATCTGAAAACATCAAAATCTTGATCCTGCAAAATAATCCCCTTATATGACTGGGGACTCTATCCTGGGAAGCAGTGAGCATGAAAAAGACTTGGAGGGGTTCCAGGGGCTGAACATGAGCTCCCAGAGTTGCACAGTGGCCAAAAGGAATAATGCATTTCTTGGGTTATTTTACCTCTATATTTGGCAATGATACAACAGCTGCTGGAATACTGTGTCCAGTTGTGGTGTTCGCAATTCAAGAAGGATGTTGAAAAATTGGAGAGGGTTCAGAGAAGAGCCCCAAGAATGAATAAAGAATAGAAAATGTACCTTATAGTGACAGACTCGAGAAAGTCAACCTATTTATCTTACCAAAGAGATTCTTAAGAGGTGACTTGATTACAGTTTGTAAGTACCTGAAGGGAGAACACATATTTAATAACAGGCTCTTCAATCTAGCAAAGGTATGACACAGTGGCTGAAACTTGAAACTAGAGAAACTCAGACTGGAAATAAGGTTCAAGGGTCACGGTACAGTTACCATCTCTGACAATTTTTAAATTAACATTTTTCTAAAATCTATTGGTGGGGATTATTTTGTGGAAGTTTTATAACCTGTGTTTTACAGAAGGTCAGCCTAGATGATCACCATGGTCCCTTCTGGTATCAGAATTTATGAATCTGTGTCTAACACAGAGTTTGTTGCAGTATTAAGGTCACAAAATAAATATCAAAGCAAGCTCTGTGGGAATTCGATGAGTGGTTAACTTTCTTTATTTATTTAGTCCTACTCGGGTTACAGTATCTTCAATTAGACATTGCTACAAAAGGAAGATATATAAAAATCAGCTAAATAAACCTTTTAGGGTTTTTGTTGGGGAAAGGGGTTGCCTTAAGACTCTCAGGGCTATAGTAATACTATTAAACAATATAGCATTTCACAGAAGACGATTAGTGATTACTTGCAGAAAAGAAGCTGTAATGTATGTAATCAGTGTAAAGACAGTTTCACAACAATATTCCTGTTGATATACAGAACAGTCTCTGTTCTTTCTGTTATGACTTGTTATTAGCCTAATGACCTTAATCAGGAAATAAACATAAAACAACACTATTAGGATATAAGTCAACACCTGATATCTAATAATTTGGGTTGTTCAAGTCTGTTTTGGCAAACTAAAAGCAAAATTCACATTACAAGTGATTAAAGTATGCAATTCATCCTTTGAAAGGTTACCAGAGTTTTCACATGCTGCAGGCATAATAGAAATAATAGAAATGTAAGGCAAAAAGGGACCACATGTAGATCAGCAGTTCTCAAACTGGGATCTGTGGACACAATGGGGTTCTCAGAGACTGCACAATAGGTCCATAGAATAATCTCACCATACGTCTACATGTCTGGTAGGTGGCCCGATGAGGTGAGTCAAGCGTGGGAGTAGTAGATCCCTCCCCGAGCTCCACCATACAAGGTTTGTCTAAGCTACTTGGTGTCACTGCTTGCCCCCAGAAGTTATTCTGTGGCCCTCTTAGGGGAATGTTTGAAGGGACAAACAGTGATGCCAAGCAGCTCGGGCCAGCCCCACAAAACAGGGCTTGGAAAGGGCTTGCCACATCCACTCCTTGACTCACCTCAGCAGGCCATCTAGCCTGTGTTTGCGGGGAGACAACCAAAAATTGCAGCATCACTGCAGAAGTGAGATCTCTCAACCATTTAAAGGGAGTGCCACACAGCCAATGACTCTACAAGCTGGCAGCAGCTAGCCAAGAAGACTCACCACTGCTTGGTCCTTCAAGGGAGCAGTAAGAAGCAAGGACACCCATCTCACTGATATCTATAAGTACTTTTTTATACTCTTTTTCATAAAGCATATTAATAGTCCACATTTACATGAAATACGCATATAATTTTGTCAATCAGATTCTCAGTCAAAGAGAGAGAGAGAGAGAGAGAGAGAGAGAGAGAGAGAGAGAGAGAGAGAGAACCGCTAATCTAGACCATTCTCCCATGCTGAGGCAGGACCAAGTAAACCTAGATCATCCCTGTCAAGTTTTTGTGTAACTTGTTCTTAAAAACCTGTAGTGATGGGGATTCTTTAGGAAACTATTCCAATATTTAATTGTCCTTATAGGTAAAACGTTTTTCTTAATACCTAAATCTCTTAAATTTCTAAATCTTAATATTAAATCTGCCTAGCTCAGGATTAAGCCCATTACTTTTCATCCTGCCTTCAGTGGACATGGAGAACAATTGATTGTGGTCCTCTTTATAATAGCCCTTAACATATTAGCACATATATCAGATCCTCCCTTCACTCCTCACAGTCTTCTTCTCAGAAGACTAACCAAACCCAGTTATTTAACCTTTCCTCACAGGTCAAATTTTCTAAACCTTTTGTCATTTTTGTTCTGAACTCTCTCCAATCTGTCCATATCTTTTGCAAAGTGTGGTGCCTAAAACTGGACCCAATATTCCAGCTGAACTCTCACTAATGTCAATTATAGAGGAACAATTACCTCCTATGTCTCATATACAACACACCTCTTAGTGCATCCCAGAATGATATTTGCCATTTTTGCAACTGAATCCCATTGTTGGCTAATATTCATTCTTTGATCCACTATAAACTCAGATCCTTTTTTTCCCCTGCAGTGCCTAGCAGTTATTCCACATTGAATATTGGTGCATTTGATTTTTTTCCCTTTTTAAGGATATTCCCATTTGTCTCTATTGCATTTCACCTTGTTGTTTTCAGACTAATTCTCCACCTTATAAAAGTCATTTTGAATTCTAATCCAATCCTCCAGAATGCATTCAGTCTGTCCCAGCTGGGTGTTTAGGCAAGATCTAGCCCTGTATAAAAGCACGATCTAGCCCCATATAAAAACAGTAGAACTGTGTCAGCAATTACCAGTTTCTTTAAGCAAGCAAACAAGCTTTATATAAGGCACCTTTAAGGGTTATGAGGCAGAACATTTGCTGTCTTCTTGTACTAAAATATCCCTGTATCTCCTGTTTGTGTCTGTACATAGCACAGAAAGTCCTCTCTGAGGAATAGAAATCCAGATGGATAGTTTTATAATGATGGTTTAAATGTAGAAACCATGAATCATAGTGGAACACTGCTGGTGATTTGTCTTGGAAATAAAGCAAATAGTTTACTAAGTTTACCAAGGTATTTTATGAGGAAAGGAAAGGAGTCATTTTGGGCAGGCATTAAAGAAAAAAAGCACCTAAATTCAGAAAATTAGATTGGAGTAGTTTAGAGGGTTAGTCAGTGTACTCTACAATGGTTACTACTAAAATGTTAACATTCGCCACTTGCAGTTAAACAATATTACTTACTACTAAGTATAAGCAACAATGTAGTAGTATTAATTCCTTGCAAAGCAACACTTACCAATATTTTAACAGGAAACACTATACAGTAGCCATATTTTAACAATTTCTCCTGATCGGAATGTCATAACAATCTAAAAGAGATCTCACTATACATAAAATAAGCATCTCCCAAAATAGAAAAAACTTTTAAAGTATGACCATCTTAATCAACACAGCAAATGGAATATATTAAAAAGAAAGGAAAGTGGGAAGACAGTATTATACAATGAACTGAGGAGATCACAGCTGGGTACTGAGGAATAAAATTCTGTGAGGTACAGTGGTTCCCATTCAGGGCCCTGTTACGGAACCATTATTCATATGAAGTCTTCCACTGACTGCAGTGAGAATACTTGTTTACCTGCAACGTTTGCCAAAAGATACCACAGAGCTACCAGAGATATTCCTGATACTTAGTACAGTAGAAAATGTGTATTTTCAATACAGAGTGTGGAAAATGTTAACAAATTCTAACTTTTTAGAGGGAAAACAGAGGTGAATTCCACAAAACAGTTCATTGGAACAACACACTCAAAACCAGGAAGGAATATATTTAAATAAGAATGGCATGTAGCCGATTTGCAGTAGCAAGTAGCAAATATCTCCAATAGTCAGGGATGGGACACTAGATGGAGAGGGCTCTGAGTCACTACAGCAAATTCTTTCCCAGGTGTGTGGTTGCTAGGAATTCCCCACTTGGGTCTAACTGATCGACATATTTGGGGTTGGAAAAGAATTTTCCCCTGGAACAGATTGGCAGAGATCCTGTGGGGCTTTATTTTCCCCTGCTACATGGGGCATGGGTCTCTTGGATCTTTCAGCTAGTGCAAGTGGTGGCTTCTCTGTAACTTAAAGTCTTTAAATCATGATTTGAGGACTTCAGTAACTCAGTCAGAGGTTATGGATCTATTATAGGAGTGGTTGGGTGAGGTTCTGTGGCCTGCAATGTGTAAGAGGTTAGACGAGAAGATCATGATGGTCCCCTCTGGGCTTAGAGTCCAAGGCTTTGTCTACACTGGCAAGTTAGGTCGACTTAAGGAGGTTTAAGTCAACCTAACTTAATCCTTCTCCACGCTAGGCTTTCATTAGGTCAACTTAAGGAGCTTCCTTAAGTCGATCTAATGAACGCTTACGTCACTTAATAAGAACCGCATGGTATTCAAACTAACCCTGCTTAGGTTGACCTAACCCTTCCTTAGGTCGACCTAAGGCCAGTGTGAATGCATAAATCCACTTTCTTAGGTCAACCTAAGGAAAATTAGGTCGACTTCCTAAGTCCCGGTTAAGGGAAACCACTTTGTTAAGTCGACTTAATAAGGTCGACTTTAAGTCAACTTAAAGTTGACCTTATTAAGTTGACTTAACAAAGTTGACCTAACTTTTCCTAGTGTAGACATAGCCCAAGTGCCTCTGGGAAGGAATTCATACAAGCATGAGGATTTAATATTTTTTTAAACAGAAAATCTATTAGCTAGGTAAAAGAACTTACATAAATGTGAGTTAATACAGTTAATTTCCAGCTCAGAAAGTTACTGGTAGTCAGAGCAATGGCATGGAATTAGCAGCACTGGACAAAAGTATATGGTGAGCAAGTAGCGGACATCTGATAGTACTGTCCTGCAAGACAATCTACATTTTCCTGTCAAGAGGTACAATAAGTTAGCCACACAACCTACCCTTTGTCACTGTTGCCCTACTCTGTAAGAGGAAGGCAAGAGTTAAACAAAAGGGAATGACAGGAAAGAAATCTCCATCTGTAACCTTGTAATCGGGTCTCCTTTTCCCCTTATTGGTGGTATAAATGCCTGCCCCAGACACTCTCCTATCCAAGGAAAATCCACCCAGAGTGGGTGACCAACATAACAGTCCTCCAAAGGCCTAGAAAGGCCAGGAAGAAATACTGACCAATCAAGAACCAGTAAGCCAGTTTAGAAGGCTTGCCCACTTTTGCTCAAAAACAGAGCTGGGACCCAGGAGCAGCAACTCAGGATTAACCCAGATCCTAGCCCTCGGTGCTGCAACCAAGCACCTGCATTTTGAAGGTTTTTTCTTCTTTGTTTAATAGCACAGAAAGCTAAGTCCTGGGAAGTTTTGTTTAGAAACTGACTGATGCAAAGTTTACGGTACAAGCTACTCTGCTCCAAGCAGGTGGCTAAACTTTGCAAACTTAAGGCTGAGAGTAGCTACAATAGCATATATGGTCCTGCAGGGGGCCCTGCAGAGTAGCTCTGCCTGCCAGAGACCTGCTAAAAGCCAAGGGCACTTGCCCATCCTCTTTCTAGCTTAGGTAGTAGGAAAAATATAGCGTATTGTGGATTTTTGTTGAACTTTTATAGGAATTTAATTCAACAGAATGTCATGTGTATATTTATTCTACCCCTTTTCAATATATGCTCAATGTTTTTATGAGAATACATCTTTCTCCCATCTTCCTCCTTTACCTGTCATAACATTATGTTAGCCATATTCATTTTTACGACAAGTGTAACTGTTTTGTGTTTAGAGCTTTTATGTACCCCCTATCAAAGTGACTATCGGATTACTCAGACCACTTTAAAGCTCAGTGTTTTTAACAATGCTACTTTTGTAACCCCCATCCATTTCTTTTACTTTTGAGGTGCACTATCTCTTTAATTTTTTATTCTCATATAGCTCTTTCAGCTATCTTTTTAATACAAAAGGATTTAGTCTTTTTTTAAAGAAACCTGATTCTAGCCATTTTTGCTACAGCTACAATCACGTCTTCTAGTCCTTATTTTTAAAAATGCTGAATTAAAAAAAAAAACCTACTGAGGTAGTTAATCACAAAGCCCGATAACACCAGATAATTATGTTTGGCTAGGTAGGAAATATAAGAATTTGGCTCAGGTATGTCTTCACTGCCATGGCAGTAGGAATTGATGCAGCCACATCAATTGAGCAGGTCTGTGTAAACCCATTCAGACGATTGGAGAGCGCTCTCTGGGTCGACTCCATTAATCCATCTCCCTGAATGGAGTAAGACTGCATCTACAAGAGGGCATCTCCCTTTGACACAGTATGGTGAATATGCGTCGCTAAGTAAATATAAGTAAATTCATGGAATATACGCAAGCTACATTATGGATCTTGTATATCTCCGGTTGACTGTTGCCGCCACTGTAGACCAAGTCAAAGACTACTAGGAAATACTGAGAGCTGCTCAAAAAGTGTCTCTGTCAGTTTTTGCAACTTTAAATTAGAGAGCCAAATGGATTTTCACTGGATTTTTTTTTTCATTTTAAGCTTTATAATGAGATTTTTAGAAGCCAGGAGTCTTTGTTTATGTCCTTAAACCTTGTATAAGTAAACACATGTATTTTGCATTTCTTTTAAATATTTTTCTCCATTCTTCTTTTATTGCTCTACTTATTTTTTACAAAATTGTACCGGAGATTACATTCCCTACTTGTACCGTCAGAGGCAGCCCAGTTCATATGGAAACCAACTTAATTCCTTTTTAGTGATTTTAATTAAATTGCTCATATATCAAATGAGTCAAGTCAGAGTCTCTCTCTGCCTACAGCAGTCATTTACAATTGATTATCAACAGATCATTCCTTTGGGAAAAGGCCCATTTGGAAAGTCTGTAAAAGTTTCTGGGGACAAAAGCATAGTGGTGGGAGATGTCATCACCTAATCTCCCCTTGCATAATTTGTAAGACTATCAGGCTTTCACTGAGCAAGATTGCACCGAGTTGTACTGCCATAACCAGATTTTAATATCAAACCCAACATTCTTTTCCACTTGTTTAATATTATGTTAATTCAGTAACATTGTTTTCATGCATTTCTTGTCTAATGCTATTTCCTAGAATTCATTTCTCACTTGGTCCCAGTCTCCCACATTGCTTCCTGGGGAATGTATAGGGAATAACTTCGGATCTAACCAACGACTGTAGTGCCTTGGAAACCTCCTCAGATTTGAACTCTTCCAAAACCATTGCTCAGCTCATTGCTTGTGATCCTCATACATACAATAAACTGTATGTTACTTGCTCCAGATTAATGGAATCCAAGTCATGGCACTACTATACTGGGATTCCCTCCAAGACTTCTTCCCATTTGATTTCCCAAGAACTTAGTTGTCACTCTGGTATCTTTATTTGACATATAGCAAAGCTAAGCTGAGTTGAACAGACTCAAGCATGGGGGTAAATATAAGGCATACCACACATCCAAAGTTACATAGCAAACTTCTTCCTTTACATACATTTACAGGGTATATTGTAATTTATTATACATTGCATCATGCATGCATGCAACATGCTGGCTTATTGACTTTATAGGAACCAATCCTTGTAAAGCAAGCTCATCCATGCACTGTCCATGGATGATTTACTCTCTATTTCATTTTATATTCCAGGCTTATCTTGTCCATAGTAGATGGTTCCCTGTATTCTATTCTGTCTCTTAGTTTATTGGCCCATTTACTTATTTTAGTTAGCGCGGATATTCTGTTTCCAATCTGCTGATACATTTGCTTCTCTAATCCAGTCTCCCAAGAAATGAGGACTCATCCATGCCTAATTACTCATAGTAAACTAGGCCTACAATAAGAAGTGCTCCAACAGACCTCCGTGAT
This sequence comes from Pelusios castaneus, assembly GCA_007922175.1. Classification (NCBI taxonomy): domain Eukaryota; kingdom Metazoa; phylum Chordata; order Testudines; family Pelomedusidae; genus Pelusios; species Pelusios castaneus. The sequence goes on from ML685779.1 coordinate 8,665,954, forward strand.
TCTCCTTTGATGGAGTGGTGAGAACTCCCCTTTCTGTTTCTATCTACTTTAACAACTAAACTAAGGCATACTGTGCTTGTCCTACTTCTTACAAAAGCAAGAATGTCACCCTTCACAATATATGATTTTCAAAGCTATATAACTTATTTCTGAATGAAATGTTTATAAGCATTGACACCATCTTTCCTAATCAAGAGCAAAATCCATAAGAAGCTTGAAAATCAATTTCTTAGCCTAAAAAAGCCCCTGATCAAATGTTTAATGCAAAAAGGAAGAAGAACAACAACCTTCACCTCACCTATCTTGTTGGGGTAACTGATTTCTATGAAACTTTCCAAAAACAATTCCTTTTTAGGCTGAGGAAAAGCAAGAAAAGTTTAATCCCAAAAGTCAATTTTTCTAAAAGGTTACAATAATCCAAAAATGAGGTATTAGTTTGGACTGAAAGTAATAGCATATACTGTAATATCAAAATCATTTATTTCTTAAATAACAGGTCATGGTTTTAGTTTAATTGTTTCTGTAAGTCTGTCCCCTTTCCTGTATCCTACTTTCATTGAATCATAGAAGATTAGGATTGGAAGTGGCCTCAGATCATCTAGTCCAATCCCCTGGTCAAAGCAGGACCAACCCCAACTAAATCATCCCAATCAGAGCTTTCTTAAGCTGCATCATAAAAATCTCTAAGGGTGGAAATTTCACCACCTCTCTAGTTAACCCATTCCAGTGCTTTACTACCCTCCTAGTGAAAAAGATTTTCTTAATATCGAACTAGACCACCCCACTGAACACGAGACCATTACTCCTGGTCCTGTCATCCACTACCACTGAAAAGAGCCTAGTTTCATCCTCTCTGGAACCCCCTTTCAAGTAGTGGAAGGCTACTATAAAATCCCCCGTCATTCTTCTCTGCTGCAGACTAAACAAGCCTAGTTCCCCCAGCCTCGCTTCATAAGTCATGTGCTCCATCCCCTAATCATTTTTGTTGCCCTCCACTGCAGTCTCTCTAATTTCAGAGAATCATAGAAACATAGAATCTTAGGGTTGGAAAGGACCTCGTAAGGTCATCTAGTCCAACCCCCTCGTAAAAGCAGGACCAATCCCACTAAATCAACCCAAACAGGGTTTTGTCTAACCAGGCCTTAAATGTTTCCAGAGATGGAGATTCCACCACCTTCCTACGTAACCCATTCCAAAGCTTCACCACCCTCCTAGTGAGAATGTTTTTTCCTAATATCCAACCTCAACCTCCCCAGCTGCAACTTGGAAACCATTGCTCCTTGTTCTGTTCTCTATTACTACTGAGAACAGCCTAGCTCCCTCCTCTTTGGAGCACCCCTTCAAGTAGTTGAAGGCTGCTATCAAATCCCTCCTCAGTCTTCTCTTCTGTAGACTAAATAAGCCTAGTTCCTTCAGTCTCTCCTCCTAAGTCATGTGCCCCAGCCCCCTAATCATTTTCGTTGCCCTCCGCTGGACTCTTTCTAATTTGTCAACATCCTTTCTGTGGTGGGGAGCCCAAAACTGCGCACAGTATTCCAGATGCGGCCTGACCAGTGCCGAATAGAGGGGAATAATCACATCCCTTGATCTGCTGGCAACATTCCTACTGATGCAGCCCAATAGGCTATTGGCCTTTTTGATAACAAGAGCACACTGTTGACTCATATCCAGCTTCCCATCAACCATAACCCCCAGGTCCTTTTCTACAGTGCTGCTACTTAGCTGATTGGTCCCCAGCCTGTAGCAGTACACAGGATTTTTCTGTCCTAAGTGCAGGACTTCTCACTTGTCCTTGTTGAACCTCATGAGATTTCTTTTGGCCCAATTCTCCAATTTGTCTAGGTCTCCCTGAATCCTATCCCTGCCCTCCAGAGTGTCTACCATTCCTCCCAGCTTGGTGTCATCCGCAATCTTACTGAGCGTGCAATCTATCCCATCATCCAGATCATTAATGAAGCTGTTGAACAGAACAGGCCCCGAACCAACCACATTTGTCCACATCCTTTCTGTAGTCGGGGGGGAGGGGAGGGTGTTCAGTACTCAAAATGTGGTCTCACCAGTGTCGAATAGAGGAGAATAATCACTTCCCTTGATCTGCTGGCAATGTGCCTTCTAACGAGGCCCAATATGCAATTAGCCTTATTACTGTGTCTTTTTCGCACCTTCCTGTGTGCCTACATCTATCTTCTATCTTCCATCTTCCCACCCTTGCTCTTAGCCATTAAAGCATCTTCACCTTCATACTGCTGTGAGGGGACAAAAGTAACTCCTCATCCTCCTGCCCAGATGTTTACCTCACTGGTGGAATATCTGACTGGAGCTTCTGGTTGAGAGAATGAAGTAGTAGTTATGGAGGAAAGAAGAGAATATATTTAAAGACAGTGCTTTATTCTGAAAAGAAAAGGTGCTGGTACGCCAGCAGGAGTGGTGCGGGAGAGGGCGGGGGGGGTGGTCAGGACTCTCCACCACCGCCACCCCCCTGGGGGCCTCTCCAAACCCCCCTGCTCCTCCGCCTGATCCCTGACACCCCCCACCCCTTCCTCACCAGCTCCCTGACCACCAACTCCTTCCCCACAACTCTCACCTCCCCCGCCCCTTCCTCAGCCTCCCTGACCCCCAGCCCCTCCCCCCTTACCTGGCCAGAGCTGCAGGGATGGCCAGAGTCACTCCCTGGCCAGGCTGCTCCTGCCCTGAACACGCTCTCTCTGAGCATGCTCAGGGTGGGAGATTTGAAAAAACTGCAACCTGGCCGCAGCTCTCAGGTGTCTGCGGGGTGGATTCCTGCCTCTCGCAGGCTGGATTCTGGCCCTTGCCTCCACTCCTGGTCCCTGCCGGCCCCACTGCCCAGCTGGGGGCTGGGGTCAGCAGGGGAAAGGCCCCCCCCACTGGAGTTTGCAGCCTGCTTACTCCCCCAGCCCAGCCCTGCTGCCTTTGGCTTCCCGCCAAAGGCAAGGCAGGGCAGGAGGGCGGAGCCCAGGCTCTGGGGCAGCCCACCCTGCTCCCGCTCCTGCCACCAGCTGGCCCATAGCTGCGGCCAGGCCCGGGGCCTTCTCCCATTGGCAGGCGGCCTCGGGTTCCTGGCCGGGGCTGGGTCCAGCTCCCACCGGCGGGTGACCTCAGGTTCTGGGCCTGGGCCAGAGCCAGAGCTCGGGCCAGGTCCAGCTCCCACCAGCAGCAGCGGCTCTGGCCGGTCCCCAGGGGGCGACTGGGGTCCTGGGGGAGGAGCAGGCCAGCGCACCATGCTCCCTTCCAGCGTGGGGGGGGGCAGGGGCCCTGCCTAGGCCGATTGGCCATGGGCCTGCTTCCTCCAAGGCATGGCCCTCCTTTCCCCTGCTGACCCTGGCCACCAGCTGGGCATCGGGGCTGGCCAGGGAAAAATAGATGCCGGTATGCCACACTGGGGCATACCGGCAGAAAAAATGCCTTGTCTAAAGTTATCCCTTCCATCATACCTATATCCAGCTGCTGGTCAGGCCATATCCTCAGGCGGAGTGGCATTAAATATCTCCAGTCATCTGCAACAACAGGCAGCTATTTCTCCTCAAGAAGTGAGATGTTGTGACTGTTTTAAAACTGCAGCATCTCCTGGATCTCAAATGCAGCTGAAAACCCTGTTTTGTTTATGATGCTGTACCTTCACTTTTTCCTAGATTCTCTTGGTTAAGTGTCCATACCCAGACTCAGCTGGGATAGACCATGCTCTCAGAACATGCACAAAATGCCCCATGGCTATGTCTACACTTACAAATTAGTTCGAATTAAGGAAGCTTAATTTGAACTAATTTAAGCTGCCGCCACACTAGGCTTTCATTAGTTCGAATTAAGGGCTTCCTTAATTCGAACTAATAAATTCAATTGCTTAGTTCAAACTAACCCTTAATTTTAAAAGAGTTCGTTCGAATTAAGTCAATGTGGCCATATTAGTTCGAACTAACTGCTTAGTTCGAACTAATCGGCAGATTGACCTTCATGCAACTGACTAATTCGAACTAAGCAAGTGACCTGCATGGACATGGCTAGTTCGAATTAGCATTCCAGTGGGGCCATGCTAGTTTGAATTAAGTTAATTCGAACTAACTAAAATTAGTTAGTTAAAACTAGCTTTTGGAAGTGTAGACATAGCCTATGCTTTTAGTTAAGTTATGCTCCCTCAGGTGCAAAGTACAAATACTACCAACTACTTTTGTCTTATTGCATCACTTTCTTGAAGAATTAATAAAGTGTCCATTTTGAAATCCTGCCAGAAAAATTTAGGTGCCTTACTTTTCGGCTGAGGATATTTGGTTGGTCACATTAAGAATGTAACATTTTCTATATTCATGCTACATTATTTATGTTCTTATTCTGAAAAATGTCTGCAATATCTATGAGTGGGAAGTTTGATACAAAAGGAATTAGGAAAAAAGAACAGATGAACAATGTACTCAGGGATTAACAGGCAGCTAAACATAATTAATTACATGAAACAGACAGTGTGTGTGTGGGAGGGAGCTAACACAAAGGACAATGACCATGAACTGTACAGCTGTTTTAAGTTAGTGAGTACCTGGCTTTGAATATAGTTTGCTAAAAGAGAGGGAGGGCCTCCCAAGCCTGCTTCAGTAATACAGCCAGAACTCCAGCAAAAGTCTGGGATATAGTTTTAGTACTGTATGGGGAAAATAACGAGGACTCCTTAACTTCTCCTTTATTCTCTGAAAGAAACCCTGCTGAACAACACGCCAAATTCCCTCTGTCTAGCAATCACACTAAACTAAGAATTAAACAGAAAAATTTGTGAGGAACTTTTGCTATAATCACCCATCTCTCATACTGTATGTTGCCAACAGCATACTCAATTACCTTGTGAAATTTTCTCCATTAGAATTCCAGCAGTTCTTATCTTCACTCTTTCAAAAGCTATTCCCACTCTTACTCCATTTTATACAGAGCTGAAATATTTTTAAGCTTTCAGATCACTACTCAAAGGAAAACTACTTTTAAAAATAGATTTGTTTTAGCATTATTGTAAAAATGTACTAATTAAAATAACAATAATAATACATTAAAGCAACGATATCTTTGCAGCCTGTTATCTTGGGTCCCAATTCTAAACCTTGTGTCCATTTGGAGTCCCATGTCCTCAATGGGCTTGATAATGGAACAGGGGTCTGCCAGCATGGATCCAATCAGAGGATAAGGATAAGTGGACAGGAATTGAATAGTATCCCTTTAACCTTCCAGTGGCACTCACTGTGCTCTTTATTTTAGAAACCAGCCAGAACTGAAGTAAGCAGGCAGTTAGGCCTTTCATATTTCTGTATAGTAATACTGTACAGTTATACGGAACCCAGCTATGCCCACGCCTGCCTCCTAACATTCTCAGTGGCTAAACTGGGTTTTGTCCTGCCCCCGGGTGGGAAGGCTGGGTTTTGCCTTTGAGGGTAGAAAGGTGTGAGGGGAGGAATTGCAGAGTGAGCCCATCCAACACTCATCCAGCCATAGCAGTTCCCTGTCCTGCGGGCACGGGAAAGGCCTGCAGCAGGAAGATAGGGAAGGGCTGGGCGCAAGGAGATAATAGGCCAGGAGGGAACTGGAGAGCAGGGACTGAGAAGGAGGGAGAGCAGGGAACTAAGCCCATGTGACAGGAGCTGTTTTAACTAGGAAAGGAGATTTTGTGAAGTCAAAGAGTCACAATCCCACAAAACCTGACACTGTTGGGAGGTCTGCCCAGGTAGTTTCTTCATGTTGTTGTTGTGTAAAGAGCAAAAGACACAACAAAGGAACTGGATGATAAAGCTCTTTTTATGTGTCTTCCACTTCATATTAGAAAATGTTGCTGCACTATGTACAGAAATATTTCAATATATAACTCTGGTTAAGTGATAGCATTAGTAATGTGGTCTTTGTGATGCAAAAATCTCATATAAGAAATTAAAGAAAGAAAATAATTATACACTGTATATTTTATTTCCTGCTCTTATATGTGTTTGCTAAGCTGTTTAACAAAATGGCTATGAACCCTGCACTTTATTGCTCAAAGTAAAGGAAAAAGTGCTGGATAAATTGCAAATTACAGCTGAGGGGCCACTGTATTCTAGTAAACTGACTAAGTGGGTTGGTGCCAGGACTACAGGGATCTATTCCAATCTCTGTAACTGATTCCTACATGACCTAAGCCAAGTTACATTTCTTATCCTCAATTTTCCACTCTGAAGGATTTGGTGGCGATCATAAATCTTTATCACTTTGATAAAAGCTTAGAGATATAAAAGCAGCTCTGTATAAGTGCCATTTATTTTAATACCTTAGCTAAAAATACAAATAGATACTTACATCTAGAATAAATCTTAAGGTAACACTGTCTATATTTATCAGAAATATGGATATGGAAACCCTGCCATAGACATAACCACAAATAAGGCCAGCAAAATACAGTGCGAGATGCTTACCCGTACAAAGTGGAGACAAATAACTTCTCTTTGTATCTGTTATTCATTCTTAAAATAAAGATCTTAAAGAGTCCTTAGTTACTGAAGAGTTTAAAACAACAATAAAACAGACCAAAATAGGACACAGTACAGAAGCTACTATTACACATGGGTCTGGACCCAGTCCTTCATTTCACACAAAATATTCTTATTCACATCACTGGGAATTTAGCATGTGATGGTCCACAGGTTTGAGAGCCTTAATATATATAAGAATAACAGTCTATAATCAAGCCACCCCGTTCAATTTTCTGTGCCCACTAATTCAAGATTACTCCAGCAATGAGCATTTTCTTCTTGTTTCCTTTTTACAATTTCTTTCTCTCAGACACTGTGATCTTATATTCCACAGTTCTACAGATAACTTCATCACATCTTAATTAACATGGTATATTCTCAGAAAGCAACTTCTTTAAAAGGCTTTTTAGACTAAGTTCTAAAGTTAATAATTTATCATCTAGCTTCATTAATAATAAAAGTTCAAAATTTTTCTACGAATTATTGTGTAAAGGAGACCTGAGGAAGACAAACTTTGGATGTGCCATATAAAAATAATACTCTTAAAGAGCAATGTTATTTTAAATAAGAAAAATCTGTTTTTCATAACAGCATTCATGAATGGTAGTTCCTATTGTGGAGCTTGACCAGAAGATAATCAACCTCAAAATAGCGTATGCATCTTCAGTTCAGGACACAAAACAAGTCAATCAATTAAGACACAATAGAGCCCATAATTTTAAAGATTATTGCCTGATCTGGAGAATCCACAACCCAGGGCATTGTAGCATAACTTAACTTCAACTTTACAACACAACGGAAGTAATAACTCGAACTCTTCCGGTGCTCAGATACTACTGCAATGAGCTCATTAGAAATACGTGGATATACGGCTCTCTAATAAATATTGACAATCTTCAGCAATGCTCAAAAGAGAACTACCAACCTTTTATAAAATGAAAAATAAAAGAAAAAACATACTTTGGCCAAAACCTAAACACCACTTTTAAAACTGCAAAACACCACTTTTAAAACTGCACTTTTAAAACTAATAAATGCGAACATGGGCTGGACCCTGCTCCCCACTCCACCTGCTCTAGCAGCTATAAAAGCCAGTCGATCCAACCACTAGACTCACCCCTACGTAGTGTTATCTTTGTGTGTCAAAAAGCTACTGTCCAGTGAAAATGGATCATGGACTATCCCCTGTTGATCCCTAGCTGTTGAGACTACTCCTTGCATCTTTGTGTGGATCATCATAATATAGCACAGTGATGGCACAGAGCTCCGCACTGCCACAGAATAAGGCAAGCATAATGGAGAGAGAATATCCCACCCCTACTCTTCTGCCTACAGTGACTTGTTCAGACTGGAAGACATTAGCTGTAAACACAATAATTTGGAAGCTATGGCAGAAAGTATGAGATCATGCATTTGAGCTCATGGTTTAACTACACCCATAAAACTGGATGGGCATTTTTTAAATATGCATGCTTACAATAGGTGTTAGGGCTGCCCCTGCTCTATCACTCTCAGTTCCCAGACACAGTCACAGGCAGGAAGCATCAAGCCAGAATCCGAAGTGCAGCAACATGATGTTTATTGGGCCTAAATAAGCAAGCATAAAACCATAGCCCTTGACTCCAGTCAGGCTTTCTTTCCCATAAGTGTACCTCTGTAGGCGAACAGCGTTTCCTTTCCCATAAGTGTATCTCTGTAGGCCGATAGAGTTTCCTTTCCCATAAGTGTATCTCTGTAGGCCAGTAGAGTTTCCTTTCCCATAAGTGTATCTCTGTAGGCCAGTAGAGTTTCCTTTCCCATAAGTGTATCTCTGTAGGCCAATAGAATTTCCTTTCAAATAAGTGTAGCTCTATCTGCCAACCATAGCTCTCTACGCCCATAAAGTTCCCTCTTCACTTAACCATACCTCCATATGCTGACAGAGCTCCCTCTCTTCCTCCTTCTTCCTGATAGGCTTAATTATACTTGTAAGGTCCCCTGCCGGTACCACCCCTTCCAATTTATGGTCATGTTCCATTTTGGAGAGTCTAGAGTCTGTGGGTTTTAGTACCATCTTTTTTGTACCTCATGGGAAGGTTAGGGAGGAAGGTTGTATTTTGGCCATAGTCACCTTTATGGCCCTTTAGTGATTTTCACACTTCCCATTACGCCCCTTGCTTTTCCCAACTGGTTGCTTGACTTTGCAGATCTCTGATGTCTAACTTGAAGGGGATTCAGAACTTTCCTTCATTTGCACATTCATACATCAAACTCCCACTGTACCTTGAAACATTTTAACTACATCCCTTATCTCTGCACACAGTAATAAAGAAAATCCATCTGGTTGTGGGTAGGCAAGAGTAACACACTATGTCTTTGTTCTTTGTTTACATGTGTGCCTTCAAGACCTTAGCTTTCAGGCAGGCAATCAGGCCCAAAAGCAGGTCAGAACACTATCTCTGGTAGATACACAGGCCTAAATATTTATACAGACCTAAATTATATACTACTAATTTTAACAGTAGGTATGCACCCTCTTTTACCATACAAGAGCTCAAAGTCAAAGTAGCCCAGGCCAAAGATAGATTCCCATTCTCCTTGTTTCCTAGGCTGGCACTCATAGACTCATAGACTTTAAGATCTGAAGGGAACATTATGATCATCTAGTCCAATGGTTTTCAAACGTTTTTTCTTAGTATCCAGTTGAAAAAAAAATAAAATTATACCCGTGACCCAACAATTACATCTTTCAGTAATGCAATCCAGTCTTTCGATAGAGGCTGCAGCAGGCGCTGCCGCGACCCAGTACCTGAGGGTCTGCAACTCACTAATGGGTCCTTATCCATGATTTGAAAATCACTGATGTAGTCTGACCTGCTGTACAACACAGGCCAAGGCCAAGAACCTCACCCACCCATGAGCATGTGGGCAAGACTCACTAGCCAGACACACAAGAAAGAATTCTCTGTAGTAACTCAGACTCCACCCCATCTAACGTCCCATCACAGGTGATCGGGAATATTTACCAGTAAGTAGTCAAAGATCACTTAACTGCCAAATTAGGCTATACCATCATACCATCCCCCCCATAAACATATAAAGCTCAGTTTTGAGGTCAACTAGGTTTCCCCCCCATTGCTCCTTTTAGAAGGCTGTTCCACAACTTCACTCCTATGAGGATTAGAAACCACCATGTTAACTTCCTTATGGCCAGTGTTCTTGTGTCCACATTGGTATTGAACTTAAATAATTCTTCTACCTCTCTGGTATTTAATCCTCTGACAGCAATCATACAACTCCTCAGCTTACTTTTGTTTAGGCTAAACAAACCAAACTCTTTGGGTATGTCTACACCAGAAAATGTTAAGTTGATTTTGTTAAATTGACTTAATAAGGTCGGTGTTAAGTCAACTTAAAGTCGACCTTATTAAGTCAACTTAACAAAGTGGACCTAACTGCCCTTAATAAAGTTAATTTAAGGGTTACTCCCCATCCACACCATCCTTAAGTTAACTTAAGGAGTCGACTAAAGGCTTAAGTTGACCAAATGGGCAGTTGTTATTATGTCGACTTAAGCTTTCATTAAGTTGACTTAAGGAATTCCTTAAGTCAACTTAATGAAAGTCAGGTGTAGACATGGAGTAATTTAGGTTGACTTAAGGGCTATGTCTACACTTGCTAAAATTAGTTCGAATTAGTTAGTTCGAACTAACTAATTCGAACTAATTTTAGTTAGTTCGAATTAGCTTAATTTGAACTAAGAAAACTTAGTTCGAACTAAGCAAATGCCATTCATGGCACTTGCTTAGTTCGAATTAGCGATCCCCATTCATTTCAATGGCCGGTTAGTTCGAACTAAGAAATTAGTTCAAATTAACATAGCCACATTGGTTAATTCGAACTAGTTAGTTCGAATTAACCCTTTAGTTCAATACTCTATTCAAACTTCTTAGTTTGAATTAAGGAAGCCCTTAATTCGAACTAACTAAAGCCCAGTGTAGCCATGGCTTTAGTTAGTTTGAATTAAGCCTCCTTAATTTGAACTAACTTGTCAGTGTAGACATAGCCAAGGGTCCTTAAGTAGACCTAAATTGCTAGTGTAGACATACCCTTTTAGTCTCCTATCATAAGACTGTTTTTTCCATTCTTCTGATCATCCTAGTGGCCCTTCTCTGCAACGGTTTGATTAATCTTTCTTAAACATGGAAGACCAGAACTGCACATAGTATTTTACCAGCACCTTGTATAATGGCAATAAACACCTCCCTATCTTTACTGAGAATACTTCACTTTATGTTCCTAGCACTGCTTTTCTCACAACCACATCACATTGGAAGGCTCATAGTCAACCTTTAATCAACCAATATGCCCAGGTCCTCCTTCTCCTCTGTCACTTTCAATTGATACATTTCCAGTTTATAGCAAAAAATTGTCATTAGTCCTTTGAACTATTAAATGCCATCCTATTTTTATTACTCCAATATATTAGGTCATCCAGCTCTTCTATGATATCCTGATCCTAGTCTGTATTGGCAATACTTCCTAATTCTGTATTGCCCACAAAATTTATGACCACACTCCCACTTTTTAGGCAAAGATCAGTTATAAAAAGGTTAAATAAGATTGGTCCCAAGAATTATCCTTGAGGAACTCCACTAGTTACCACCATCCAGCCTGACAGTTTACCTTCCAGTATGACCCATTGTAGTCTCCCCTTTAAAGAGTTCCTTACCCACCTTTCAAATTTAATATTAATCCCTATCTTTTCCAATTTAACTAATAATACCCCATGTGGAACCAATTCAAATGCCTTCCTGAAAATTAGGTAAATTAGATCCATTGCATTCCCTTGTCTAAGAAATCTTTTACCATCTGAAAGAAGGCAATCACATTGATCTGACACAATCTACCTTTGTTAAACCATGTTGTATTTTGCCTCTCCATCTTAGAAGTCTATTTCCCTCCCTACTCATGTGAAGTCCTTTTCAGCAAAGAACAGTCTTCTGTCCATGGGTGACTCCATATTTTAGCATCCAGTAGACAGCATTCCCTTCCAGTCTCTGGACCTCTGTAACCCCTGGTTACAGGCCTGTCTGTTCTCAGTAGGGAGTTCCCAGTCATGTAGACGAGCCTCAGCCTTTTCCTGGTAATGGTGTGATTCACCAGCCTATCCCCTGTTCTTTCTGGATTTTCTCATCTTTTATTCTCCCTTGCAATCTTCTGCAACACGACCGGTATCCTCCTAGATCTTATTTGGTGGTATATCTATTGGCTCATGCACTCTGCATAGGATTAGTTACTCTTCACTGCTACCTTGCCCTCCCACCTTCAATCACTGCCAGCTGTTACCCTTCTGCATTTTCCAACTCCACAGACCTGTTCCTGAGCTCTATTTCTCCGTCACTAGCTCATGTTTTCCTCTGCCTGGCTCTCATAGTCATATACTTTCATTGGCCACTTTCCTAACAAAGCATTCTCCCCTCAGAGTTCATTTGTTCTGCTTCCACCTGCAAGTCTGGACTTTTCCCTCCAGTATCCTCATGCCTTTTCTCCATTATCTGCTTGAACCCCCATCTGAACTCAATGGGAGTTTCCACTTGCATCTCCAAGCTGTGGATCTTTTCTTCCATCAGTTCTATCACGTGGCACTTCATACAAATGAGGCACTTTTCAGGTAGCCCTTCCAGGATCAAATACATCCTGCAGCCTCCACAAGCAGTCATCTCTATCATCTCCTCCACTGCCTGGATCACTACCAGTGCTGCCTCTCTATTTGTCATAGCTTTCCCACCTCTTTCCTGTTCACTGACCTTAAGGACTGGAGGCTTGCCTCCTTTCTTCTCTGCCAACAGAACTCCCACTCACACTCCCCTGTTTACAGCACTGTTTGCTGTCTCCTATGTCACTCCCTCATGGCCCTAACCCACTTATACCTCCCACCCTCCAGGCACTCGGGGCAGCCAGTCTCCTACCTCCAGTGGCTGCATGCAGCTCTCCAGGATTCAAGGGTGCAGCATGTCTTCCTTCTTGCCCTTCTCACGAGGCGCTATCCAGCACCTGCAGCACCATCATTAGGTCTCCCACCCCAATGTGCAGCCCTTGTGAGTAAAACTCTGCACCTGCTCAAGGCTTGCAGTTTGGAGAGGCAATGCTCCCCTTCCTTCCACAACTATGTCCAGATTAAAAAGGAAGGATATAGCCCTCTCACTTTTAAAAATGGGGGCCATGCTTCCCTGGCTCCCTCCAGTTCCAGTAAATGAAACCATATCTATTTATACACACTGAGAACCCAGCTCTAAAATGTTTTGTGAGCAGCCAGTTTCACCTAGCAGAAAAACAAAACAAATATATAAATAAATCAAAAGCCTGAAATTTAGCCCTAGAATTACAATTAATGGTTTTTGAAATTGGAAATCAGTTCTACATTTGTGCTGCAGCAGCTGATAATAAATGAATAATAAATAAGAATACTTTATGCTTACAGTATTTTGAGCCTTTAATTTGAGGATTTTAATAGTACTTTGAAAAGCATTAACTAATTAAGCCTGACAACATACCTGCAAGGACACATGTCCCCATAACTCTGCCCCTTCCTTTTAGCTCAGGATAAAAACAGTAAGTGGAAACTTATCTTCCGGGAGAATACAAGTTTGTCTTTTCCCTCTCTCTTTTCTCTGTGCTAGTTCAAAATAGCATATCTGCCCACTTTCTCTGAGCATGCCTTCACTGCTGTGTTAGTGCAGGTATAACTCAAATGTTGTGCCAAACACAATTTCCATCTACACACAAAAAAACCCCTTTCTGAAAGTAAGTGATGTCTTAATCTGAAGATAGATAGCCTGGTAGTGGAGGTGGATTGAAATGTATATGCCATGACACCGGGTGGTAGTAATAGAGTGGGGGCATAGCTACTCTGTGATACTGATCTAGTCCAAGTTGCTCAGATGTTATTTTGCAGTGATCTTGAGTTTAGATTACTTGAACTAACTCTGCAACCCAGTTATACCTCTCTCTTTTCTTTAATTTCTAGTGGGGATAATTTCCTACTTTATATAAATGTGGATTACTTGTTTAGGGTGGCCTGGGGAAGAATGGTAGTCCGAGGAATCCATTGTTGGCAAATCCCAATGAGAGAGTTTATTTTGGGAGTGGCTCTCCACGTCTTTTTAGTGTTTTGCCATCCTTGCTCTCATGGTGGCTGGGAACATGATGAAAGCTGGTGACTCTGGGTTTCTGTATTAGGGTTACAATGCTTTATCGCAGAGGAGTTGTATATGTGAAGCTGGTGAAACCACACTGAGCAACACAATGCAGGATCTTTGGAACAAGGGAAATCTTTGAAGGAGACAAACCATGGAAGGGATGCTAAGGTGGTTTTTTCAATAGCTTAATGTAAATTTCAATATTCCCATATTGGTCTAAATACTTACTGGTATCAAGTTTTGTGCTCTGTGTGTGTTACAGAAATGTTAATGCTGTAAGGGGATTATGTGGGTTGCAGGTGGGTGTTTCAATCAAAGTTTCTCTTGCTGGGGGGCAACGTTGCCTGGCATCAGCTCTAAAGACAGCAGATGGGGCTGTGTGAGCATGCAGCCTGTACTGGCAGGATTGGTGTGCTAATAGACAATGAGGTCTCATGGTGATAACACTATTATTCATTAACTTTGTACTGGATATGGGTTTAAAAGCATGGAAAGCTCCCAAGACAGGATCATTATGCAGTCAGACTCCTTTATTAAAAGCTCAGTTCCCCAGAGAGCTTAGAACTGTGGGTTTAGCATTCTCAGCATCAAAGCTGGGAGCAAAAATCTGTCAAGAGTCTTTTAAACTGAATGTCAAGCCATTTGCCTTGGGGTCTGCTGAGAACTTCTATTCATCCTATTTAAGGCTATCTGTTGTGAAGATCTTCTCTCTGTTAAAATAAAGCAATTGATCTGAGCCCCAGAACTGATGTTTCATGGCACACTGTTACATTTAAACAACCACTTTCCACAGCATTTTATGTGATTGTGACAGTATTACTATCTCCAAACCTTCAGAAGTCATGAGATTGAAACATAAATAAAAAGGGGGGCTACTTTATTTCCCATGGGCCTGCCTGTGGTCATGCACGCCACCTGGCCCTATGAGCAACTTTCACACTTCCTATCCTCCAGTCCTGGGGCCAATCAAGGGCCATGCCTGCCACCAGAATAATTTAAAATAGCCAAAGGGCCACAGCTTAATTATGCTGATTGCAAGGGTTGCTCCCTAGAGACAATTTCACCTGCTAGAGATTCACTGGAGTGAAGTGCGACTTGACCCCAACCTTTCTTGCCATCAGCCATTCCCCTAGAATGCCCTCTGTGCTGAGGAAGGGAAATGCACCACATTGGGTGCCTAAGCAACTCAAAAGCATTGAGGTTAGAATAGTTGTCAGAGAGATAATTGTTCAGAACAAAATCTCACGGCTGAATTAGGGACTGGAGCAATAAGCATACTTCACAGTAAGCAGATAGGCAAACTTGGCACGAGCAGACTTTACCTTTCTTCCCCCAGATAAGATGCCTTTACTCTGAGTAGTTAAAAAAAATGTTTACAGCTTTTCACTCAATGCCAAATTTAGCAGGGCCATAATACAGGGAGTTAGAAAATATAATACTGTACTCCAGCAATCTTGCAGTGAATTAGTGGGGCTAGTTTGAGGAATTTTGAAATAGAGACCTAGACAATATTCAGTTAGTTATGAATGGAGTGGTTGGCTTAATGCTATAGGCTATGTCTACACTAGAAAAGTTAAGTCGACTTTGTTAAGTCAACTTTAATAAGGTCGACTTTAAGTCGACTTAAAGTCAACCTTATTAAAGTCGACTTAACAAAGTGGAATAAGTTGACTTAGCTTTAAGTCGACTTAGTCCACTTTGTTAAGTCAACTTAACCATGCTTAAGTCGATTTAACAAAGTCGACTTAAGGGTTACTTCATGTTCACACCATCCTTAACTCAATTTAAGGAGTCGACTTAAGGGTTAAGTCGACTTAATGTGTGGTAGTAACAAAATCGACTTAAGCTTTCATTAAGTCGACTTAAGGAATTTCTTAAGTCGACTTAATGAAAGCCTAGTGTGGACATGGCTTAATTTAAGTCGACTTAAGCCTCCTTAAGTCGACTTAAATTGCCAGTGTAGACATAGCCATAGACTGTAATTTGAGGCATCAGCCCTAAGTCACTGCTGGAGTGGCACAAAATGGCCTTAGCATTGCCATAATGGGAGAGCATTCTCCCTGCATGGAGAATACTGGGCCTGCCAGCTTTATCCCAGATCTCCTGGTCCTTTTAGTGTAGAATGTATGTTGGAACTAGCTGGGGCATTTTAAGGAAGGAATCAGAGTGGTCAGAACATGGTGCACTGTGCCATTCCCTCAACAGAAGGATTTTCCCTTCAAGAACTTTCTAACCAGTATAAATTAGAGCCACTATGCAGCTATTCTAACTTGTGCCAGAAGCTTCAGCAGCTTCACTACAGAAGGATCAGAGGAAGTGTAAAGGTGACTGAGCATGTAATTTTCCTTTGGGGCCATTGAAGATTGAGCCATGTCTTCTGTGGGCCAAAAAATCAAAATGCACATTTTCTTTTGCCATTTAAGCAGTATTTATTTCTAAGGGGAGAAGGGGAAAAATCCCTTCAGGTAAAATTAGATCAAGTTTAATATGGCATATATTTGGATTATCTAATAAAATTATTTTGCATATGCTGAATATGGAATTATCAGTATTTATAGACACATTTTCAACTGCACGTTAACTCTGTATCTAGCCTAGAAGAATTACATTCAACTGATATCAGTTCTGTGGGGAAAAAAATCTCAATTATATTTGAAAATATTATCTATTGTAAATGTATATTATTCATATGACCATTTACATTTCATTTAAGATTAATTAAATGAACAAAAAAAGGTCATGTGTGTGTCACTTTTTGTCGTTTTCCTAATTATCTATGGGCAGTTGTAAGAAAGACCAGCTATTGCAGCTTAAAAGCTGTTTCTAGGTCTTTTCTTCAGACCTAAGTAAAAGCTTCCTACCTCAAAACATCAGAAGAAACATTTTAACTCGCACATTAATAGATAAATATTTCATTAAGGGAGAGTGTTATTGTATGCATGAAGAACATGCTCCCACTGTTCCTTCATTGTAGTGGCCCATCATGGAAGAGACATTACTCCCTGGCTATCTGGAATCAGCTCTTTTCCTCTTATTAATTAGTAGAACAAAGCTTTTTCATGAATGCCCAAAGAATGACATTTGCCTAGTAGCACATCACAATCTGTAATTTAAAGCACTTTGCTGGTATAAGGTCATTTAATTCTTTTTTTTTTATATTTAAATTATAAAATAGATGAATTATAAGTCTCTAACAGCATAATTATTAATTGAATAAATGTTTCTATTGCTCAAATCTGTTTGCACAAATGCAGTCTCATCCATGTGAGTTACTTCTCTTCACCTTCAGACAGGTGATTTTGTAATATTTATATTCTCTTATAATGTTAACTTTTATTAGCTGATCATCAACAACCAACAGGGAAAACATGCCCTGGATTTGCACAAAAGAAAGAAGTAATTTACTAGCAGGTTGTGTGGAAAACAGAAAAAGAAATATTGTGTTATTTATTACCTCCTTCATGGCTGGCCAACTTTCCTTTGTTATTGGAACATCTATTAGAGGCTTTTCTCATGAGCACATTTCTCCCAAATGTGTATTGCCTTAACATCTGCTTTTTCTGCTTCAATATATTGAGTTTACTATAAATCCTGTCCTTCTAGATCACATTAATTCATTCTTTGGAGAATATAGAAAATGCTGTGCTATCCTTCAAATTAGAATTTCCAGTTCAAACCCTGATCACTGCCTTGTGATAGAAGCAGAAGCATTGTGAATTCCCAATGAGTTTATAAATAGTGCACACTCTTGGCTTCATTGTTTTGATTCCAATTTATTAAACCAGCAGATTTATACAGCTAGATAGTATGTGCAGGTGCCTTCCCCAGTGTGTTTTTAAGGGGCAGTCCCCTGCACTGCGCAGAGTCACATACCACACACAGCTCAGAGAAGAGTGTGAGTTGGATAGGCACTCTGAAACCATAAAAATAGGTGCAGTATGTGAATTGCCAAAACTTGCTCTCCTTCCTGAGGCTTGCTTTTACTTTATTAACAATAAGAATCAAGTTGAGCTCAAGCCTTTTCCCTTGCATTCTGGGGTGCAATCCAGACCAGCGAAGGGCTGAGTCACCCCTGCCTTGAAATTCTGGGTGCTCTGTAAAACCATGCTGCTGTAGCTTCCACCTGCTCCACTCACAAATAGCCATTCATGGCTTCCACTAGCCTTGGTTCCCACATGCAGAGTGAACCCAACACACTCCCAGTCCTGGATTATCCCCCCAAAATGTGTATTCTGTAGTGCACAGTCCAGCCCTCTCTTGGACAGTACAAAAAAGGAGATTTATTTAACTACAAAGAGACGGGTTTTAAAGTGAGTACAAGTAATAAGTCATTAAAGTCAGAAATGGTTACAAGAAAAATGAAGCTAACACACTTTCTAAACTTAAACTAACCTTGGTTTAAGGCAGAGGTCCCCAAGTTGTGGGGCAGGCTCTCCTAGGGGGCAATGGAGGAATATTTGGGGTATGGCTGGTCTCAAGCCAGACACCATGGGGTGGGTGGGGGGGGTGTCAGGAGGTGAAGGGGGGGGGAGGAAAACCTCCCAGCCCTGCTCTGCCCCAAACTTTTCTACTGGCCCACAGACTCAACATCTGGCTCTGCTGTTCAAACTTGTCCCCCAGCCATGGCCCCACTTCCAGCTGGTCCCAGCCAGCAACAGCCCCAGCCCTCAGCTGTAGTCCCAGCCATGGCCTGAGCCCCAGCTTCTGGGGCAGAGGCATACCAGGGATGAAGGGGTGAAACATAAAAAGTTTGGAGACCAATGGTTTAAGATGAAGCTCTTACCATAGGTTCTCAGTACCATTGCTGACCAAGTTTAAAGTCAGGATCTGCATCCAAAGACTATGTTTCTTTCTTTTTCTAAGGTAAAAAGGGAGACATGGACAGGAAGAGATAACCTGGGGTGAATTGCCCCTGATTTCTATAATTCAGGCACCCCTTGAAAATGCATTTCTTTGAGAGTGATCCTTGATGAAGTTCTTTTCAGCTGAGAGCAACAAGACATGGAATCCTGCGTGGGGGGGAGGTTTCATGATATTGTTGCTACAATCAGATTGCTTTGTTTCTGCCCCACTTCCTTGCCAAAGAATGGCTACTTGATCAGTGATCAACCATCAGTTTTAATGACATCTATCTAGGGTATCAATTTGCTGTTTTTCTTTGAGAAACAGGTATACCTACTTCTATGATTTGTCTGGTAAACACATTTCATACATGATTTCAGTTTATGTTCACAACTTTAAATGTAATATTGCTACATACATTTTATCATGATATTATTGACCACTTTTTAAATGGTATCTTTTCAAGGCATATTTTGTACAAGTAATATTACAATAGAGTGTAAGGTGTGAATACAAGGGGACATTCCATTGCAGAGTATTCTTATGGTTGCTTTCACACACAAGAGCCTCATGACTAGGAATTCTCAGTTATACTAATGCTCCTTTTCACCCCTCTGGTATCATAACAAGTCTTAAAATTAGAGTAAATTAAATTTAAACCAAATTTAACATTCCTTTACACTGCCAGAATGTAACTGAGAATTTAGATTTCCATTTCTAGCTAGCTACTTCCATATATCTGGCTAGAGGAACAAGCCTCCTGCCTCAGTGGTTCAACCTTTCCCAGTAGTAACATCTGTTAATAGGGTGAAATGTTTCAAGCAAACACTGACAGTCTGTTACAGATTGATTAATAAATATTTTATCATTCTGGCTTGGATATTGTTTCAACATTCTTCCTTCTACTAGTGTTTGACTGTGTCATTGCTAATCATTTCTTCATTTGACTTGACTTTATTTTCTTTAAATGAGCACCTCTGTCTCATCCTATCATCCACTAAAAAGAACTTTTCTTTACTTCTCTCAGAGAACAGTTTTTTCTAAGTACTTCATTTGGTGACTGTGGGTTCCCAGACTAGTAATACCTACTCGTCTCCTCTTTCTGGAACAAATTATCATCGTTTATTATTTTATGGGGTCCAAAAACATACTAGATGGTTCACAGAACACATGGAAATAGATTACCAATCTAAATTTGTGGTGTGGCTCAATGAGCGTTGGTGACCAACAGTAGAAAATGGTTAAGGTTCAGAAGGATGAAGTTTACTGATTACTCAGTTTAGGAACATGTATATCTTGGTAGTTTACTAATTTTTTGCATCTTATTTACATAGATATAGCTATATAATCTATATCCATATACAAAGACGGCTAAGAATATAATTACAAAATAAAAGCCTTTCAGATCAGAGCCTTGCATTGGTTCCACATAGAAACTAATTTTACTTGCCAGATTTAACAGATCAGAAACTGTACTAGGTGGCTAGTCAAGCTAGTGCTTTTGGCCATAGTTCAGAATAATAAGGTTTACAAATCTATTATTTTATTATTTGATGAATGCTGACAAAGCTCTCAGTGCTGTGCAGAATATAAGTATTGGCCTATCAGATGACAAAGTTTGCATGTAGACGTGTTACCAAATATCACAGGTATCCTATGGAGATTTCAACACGCAATAAATGAGAAAATATGCCAGGCCAGTGCTTGGATTATTCATATAATTTGGACAATTTGGAAAGGACCAGCAGGCCTCATAATTCGTAGCTTTTTTGTAAGTGTGACTCATTTAAAGACCAACAAATTAATTTTATTATTATATAAATAAATTTATATATTATTATATAAATAAATGTGTTGGTCTAAATAAACTCCTTCCTTAAAAAAATACAATATAACAAGTATAAAATATATACCAATGTATCAGTAGTTTATTTGGTCATCTACAATTGCATTCTGTATCAATATAATGCATATATTAATTTTATACATATAACACAAATAACATTCTTGCCATATAACAGAGAATATACTAGAGGAGATCTTTATTGTCACTTTGACAGTCCACACGCCCATAGTTTACACATAGAAACATGCTTTCTCCCCACGTCTTAGCAAAAGTTTAATGGCAGAGAGCTTACTCCCATGAAGATCTTCATTTCTTTCACAAAATATACTATAGAACCAATTACCAACGCACTACAAAGATGAATTCCAAAGGGGTAGCCGTGTTAGTCTATTGTAGAAAGACAACAGAGTCCTGTGGCACTTTTAAAGACTAACAGATTTATTTATCGCATGAGCTTTCGTGGGAGAAAATCCCACTTCGTCAGACGCTTTGAAGATAGGAAAGTTACAGAGTGGGAGGAAATTAAATGCAGGGGAGTGTATGACATTGCATCAGGTCAGGCTGTAACAGCAAATCAAAATAGGTGTTAGGATTCAAAACACTGGGGAACAGCACATAGAGGAGGGGGAGGTCAAATCACTTGTTGTAATGCAAGAAAAATCCATAGTCCCTGTTTAACCCCAAGACAACTGAGTCAAATTTGCATATAAGTTCGAGTTCTGCAGTCTCTCTTTGAAGCTGTGATTTTTATTCATCTGTTTCAACACAGCTATTAATAAGTCGTCAAGGGAGTGAGCAGGGAGATTGAAGTGTTCCCCTACAGGTTTTGCAGTGCTGCAATTTCTGATGTCAGATTTGTGTCCATTGATTCTTTGGCGCAGAGACTGTCCTGTCTGTCCAATATATAAGGCAGAGGGGCATTTCCGGCACATGATGGCATAAATCACATAAATCACACCTGCTCACTCCCTTGACGACTTGTTAATAGCTGTGTTGAAACAGATGAATAACAAATCACAGCTTCAAAGAGAGACTGCAGAACTCGAACTTATATGCAAATTTGACTCAGTTGTCTTGGGGTTAAACAGGGACTATGGATTTTTCTCGCATTACAACAAGTGATTTGACCTCCCCCTCCTCTATGTGCTGTTCCCCATTGTTTTGAATGCTAACACCTATTTTGATTTGCTGTTACAGCCTGAGCTGATGCTATGTCATACACTCCCCTGCATTTAATTTCCTCCCATTCTGTAACTTTCCCATCTTCAAAGCGTCTGACGAAATGGGATTTTCTCCCACGAAAGCTCATGCGATTAATAAATCTGTTAGTCTTTAAAAGTGCCACAGGACTCTGTTGTCTTACTACAAAGATGGACAGTTTAAGTATAACATGAACACACAGATATTTTTGCTTTGGCCTACCACATATACCCATTCGTTTTCTCCCACCACCATACCAACAGTACTCAGAGGGAAAAAGAGGTGGTCACAGCTGAGAAAATAGATAAGGCTGTCCTGTAAAAGGATGTGGTTCTATAACCCAGGTTGAGAAGCTCATGGCAGGCACCTGCAGCAGCCCTGAGGCATTGAAACAGTATCAGTACAGCTGTAGCACTGTAAGAGCTCTTGTGTAGCTGCATTATGTCAATGGGAAAAAGCTTTCCAACTGACATAATAAAACCACTTTAAATGAGCATCTCCTGCCAATATAGAGCTATCCACACAAGTGCTTATGCCGGCAAAATTTACATTGATTAGGAGTGTGTTTTGTTCACAACCCCGAGCAAGAAAAGTTTTGCCAGCATAAGATCTAGTGTAGACAAGGCCACACATTAAAATACAGACAACCATAAATGTGACAGAATCTGTGTGCTTGCAGATGGCACCAAAGATCATGGATGCTGACTTTAGGAGTTGACTTGGCACTTGGACTACATGCATGCACTTTTTATTTGGAAGCCATTCACTCAACTGCAGCCTAATATTTGAAACCTGCCCTTAACAAATTTTTTCAAACCAATCCTTTCCTGCCAAACACATACAGATTTTCAAGATGATAAAGGCCTAAAGAAACTATAATCCAGCTCCAAGCACCGAGTTCCTTGTACTATATACTATTTGCAAATTACTATATGTGATGTACAGGGATTTGAATGTTTCTCTACTGTTTGTCAATGTAAAACGCCCTGGAAATAGAAAAGTCTGTTACTAGAATGTAGTATATTTGTAATTCAATAACTTCGTTCAAACTGCTAACCATCTAGTAGAAGGGTCATAGTTTACTAGTAATATAAAACAGGGTTAAAACGACATATTGGAAGGAATACTGTTAAGTAATTCAGTGAATTTACAGAAGGATAAATTCTCTAGTCCCCAAAAATGAAAACAATGAGAGTTTTTCCTCAAATAAGAAATTGAGAATTTAGCCCAGGGCTATTAAAAATAGTGACTTAAAAAAGGAAGAATTCTCAATACTTTATTACAGTATTCTTTCCAAAAGGAAGAATTCTCAATACTTTATTACAGTATTCTTTCCAATATGTCGTTTTAACCCTGTTTTATATTACTATTAAACTCTACTAGATGGTTAGCAGTTGAACAAAGTTATTGAATTACAAATATACTACATTTTAATAACAGACTATTGTAACTTCAGATTTTCAAAGCAGATTTAGTCACACATCCTCTATTAATTATAAAGAAAGACATGAAGCTAAATCTTCCGAGCTACTCCAAAAATCTCAATTTAATGACTGGTGTATATACAGAATACTTAATATATTCTGGATAGAGCACTACTAAAACATGTGTGTGCATGTGCGCGCGCGCACACACGCACACACAGACACACACCAATCTTGCCGAGGTATCTTGATTTGTTTTTGATAGGGAACATCTCATATAAGTGAGAGACATTTAAAGAGTTTGTTTTTAAAACTTTCAGAGCTAATTCATCTCTAGTGATTCTGTGATTAGGCAGTGTGAAAAGGCTGTGAAGTTAATGAAAGCTGACTCAAAACCTGGTAGAGATCATTGAGATGCTCTCAGGAAAACTCGGAACAGCTATTGAGAAGTTATGCACTGTGGAATGGACATGAATTTAATCTGCCTCCAAAAATATGTATTCTTTTAGATTAAGCTACAGCCTGTAATCTATTTAATTCAATTAATAATGGTAGACCTACTCATAACTCCTAATGGCATTAGCAGAATATTGTTGAAAGGCTAGGGAGCCACAGAGCTACCTCCCAGGATCCCCAAATGAGAAGAAATCAAGATAAAGGCCATAAATCAATATATGCCCACTGGGCTCGGGTAAAGTATTAAATACCTGCAGTTCTACTATGATTTCATTTTCTATTGCAGGCATTTTTCCCTGAAGAAGGCACACTGAATGAACAGACTACAAAGAGATTTTTATTTATAAACAATTAAGCATGTAGCCTTTTTCATTGTAAAGATTCCCTTCTAAATATAAGTTGATGCAAAACTGTCTTCCTCAGTCTACAGATGCAATATGATACAATTGATCTAAAAAGGTGTTAAATGAATGGTAGATACATGCCAAATTCCCTTTAAGAACCTCCACCTACATTTTCTCAGGCAAAGGAAACATCAAGAATAATAAAAATAATACTTTGCACACCTTTCACCTGAGACATTTGAGCACTTCACAAATTTTAACTGAATCTTAATCCTATAAATTGTAAATTTTATAAGATCTTTATCATTTAAATTTAATTATAAATTTTATAAAATTTTATAAAATTACAAATTTTAACTGAATCTTATAAATCCCATGTCAGGTAATTATTATTCCCATGTTAAAGATGGGAATACTAATGGCCAGGCACTACTGATGGTTAACCATCAGTATCTATATCAAGGGTCGGCAACCTTTGCCGGCCCCTGTGCCAGCCCCACCCACCGCACCCTCAGCAGGTGACGGGGTGGGGCCAAAAGGGGGCGGGACCAGGCCTTGGGTGCCCTGCCTGCGGGGGCTGGGGCTGGCACCTGCTGGCAGGCAGCGTTCGGTTCCTGGGGCCGGCTCCCATCAGTAGTGGCGGCGCGGGGCTGATGGCCCTGCCCCTGCTGGATGGGAGCGGAGCAGAGCGGTTCGGGTCAGGTCGGCCTGCCTAGAGCCATGCCACTGCTGACAGGACAGAGCCGGACCCGGCCATGGCTGGCAAGGGGAAGGGTCGGCTCGGCCTGCTCGGAGCCACCGCTAGCAGCAGGCAGCCTCCAGGGCCAGCAGTGGTGGCTCCAGGCAAGCCGAACCAACCCAGCCCCTTGCCGGCCATGGCCGAAGCCGGCTCTGTCCTGCCTGCAGCGGCGCGGCGCGGCTCTGGGCAGGCTGGCCGGCCGACCCACCCCGCCCTCCTCCGCTCCAGCAGCCCTGCCCAGCAGGGGGTGTGGCCAGCAGAGGCCATCAGCCACGCCGCGCCACTGGCCACGATCCCCAGCAGGGAGGCAAGGCAAGTGGGGGCCAGGCCGTGCTGGAGGGCAGGGCCAGTGGGGGAGCCTGCGTGACGCTGTGTGCTGTTCAGGATCGGCCCGCGTGCCAGGGGTTGCCAACCCCTGATCTATATGCTACTTTTCATCCATAGATTTCAGAGCTCTTTAAAAACAAGAGTAAGCAAAATTATTTTCATTTTCCAAATGGGGAAACAGAGTCACAAGTCAGTGAAGAAGCTGACCCAAGATCACACAGCAAAGCCACAGGCCAAGCTGGGAATAGAACCCAGCTCTCCTGAGTCTCAATCTCACGGCTTCCAGAAACCTTAACAACTTTACTCCTTCCATGGTATTTAAAGTCATATGGTCATCTTTTTACAAACTAGAACAAATCCATTCTGACTTCTAGTCTCACGATTTAATCACTAGACTGCCAAATATCTATGTGGTAAATGTAACAACAATACATCTACAGTCATGTAGGAAATACAAATACTTTACTTAGCGAAATGCTGAATAGAAAGTTAAGATAAATGTGCATATTTCAGAAATGTATTTTAAGAAATATCGCTTACCCAAGCAGTCGCATAGTTATTGATTATCACCATAACCGATCTATACTGTAATACCACACCGCTTTTACAAAGTTCCTCAAGAGCTGAGTATGTCAAACCAATGCACAAAGTAATTTAAAACAATTACAAAATCATTCATACATAACATGAAAAATTAAGCAAGAGAAATTTAAATAATATTAAGCTCAAGGGAGGTCTGTGCTGTTGCATAGTAGGTAAAGAAATAACAGCACAGTCAAGGCCGTAATATAAAAATATACTTAAAAATTAAACTAATCAAAAACATTACTTCGTTTCTATCTAGCCTAGGTACTTATACGGGCCCTATTACCATAGTATCTGTGATGATAAACCCTGCAGTAGCACAAGAACCCCACTGACTTCAACGGGGCTCTATGCAGGCAGGGAATCCTCTGGCATTTAGTCATTTGTAGAATTGGGGCCAGAGAGTTTGTGTAGAAATCTATTAAACAGTCACTGTTTACCATATGGCTAGGTTCCTCTCTAAAATAACTGTGTTACTCTCAGACACCAATCAGGGCTGGATTAAGGGGCTTCAGGGCCCCGGGATGGCAACCACTGTGGTGTCCTCCCACTTGGGGCCCCCAAACTCTCCCACCATGAAGCCTGTAGGCAGGCCAGTGCTGGGGGTGGGAATCCCCTGGGGCAAAGGCTGCTCTCCGCAGCACTACAGCCCTGGTCTCCCAGCTGGTCTGCCCCCAGGCCCTGGAAGTCCATAGTGGAGGCTGCATTGTGCACCTGCTAGTCCTGCCCCCAGAGCGAACATGCATTGGTTCACCCTGGCCCTGGGGATGGACCAGCTGGCCCGGGAATGGGGTGGGAGTGCCATAGAGCCTGGTGTCTGGTCTCTGGCCTCAAGGGCCCGCCCCTCCCCAGCACCAGAAGGGGCCCTCCCAGCACCCCCAACCCCAACAGTACTGTGATGGGCTGAGTGGGATGGGGGGCTGGATCACGCAGGGGCCTTAGGGGCTGGAGCCCAGGGCTCCCCTTTAGGCCAGGACCTGGGGCTTCAGCCCCTAGAGCCTTTGCGTTGATCCGGCCTTTACACCACCATGTGGTAATGCTGTTGACCACTGTATGTGTCTAAGGTGTGTGGAAGAGTCTATGAAGGTGGGTGAATAATTCAAGAAAGAGTGATAGAGATAACTGTACAGGATCTGAGAAATGTTGAAGGAAAGAAGGAAGGAAGGAATGATGTATGCATAGTTTTATATCAGGATGTGCTTTTGCTGCAGATGCATTGTGAACTACCAAGACCTACCAAGATGTAATGTGCATCATCTTTTTTGAAACCAGGTTTCTGGCACATTCTATTGCTTTCCTGCCACAACTTTATATTAATAATGACCTCATCATATTTTGTTACTTGCAGAACTCTTACTAGCTAAACAGATTCTTCTTATCCATCTCATTTTATACAGCATCATTACTCTTCATTTTTCTTCTCTTATATTTTTGTAATTCAACACATGACATTAAACCATCTTTATCATGCAGTTCACAATGACACAGGATTCGATATCTCCTTTTTAACAGCTGCTTCCATGCTGATGTTTCCATTGAAGGGTCTAAAACAATTCTCAATGAAGTCATTGGAAAGTATTTTAACCTGTCACCTGCATCTGTTATGCATACATCTAGTGGCTATTTTAAAAAATTGTTTTCTTTATTAAAATAACCACAACTGAATCTTAATGTTGGAAATGCCTGATTTTTACACTTTCATAAAAAGATTAATGATGGAAATGTATTGAGTAAGCATGATTTATTCCTACAGTGAGACTGAAGCAAGATATTTACTTTCTCCTCCATTATGATGTTAACCACATAATAGCATGCCAGCCATATAAAACTAATATTAAAGAGAGAAGAGGAGATATTGAAGAAAATGTTTTACTCTTAGTGGGTCACTTAGTGGGTCTTGCAATCCTTACCCAAACAAAACTCAACGTGAAATTCAAGTTCTTTAAAAAAAAAATAAGCAAAAGGCATTTTTGTTGTATTCCTGGTGTTTATTCCTATACTGTGGATTTTTTCAAACTTTTTTTATTCTCCTCTTCTCATGTTAATGAGGTTAACTTGTGCAATGTCCTTGAGATGGAGTGGATAAAATCCACACTAAAACAGGCTGTCCTGGAAAGAGAGGCAGAGAGAACTAAAGGTATAGGGTGAGAACAGGTGTCTAGATCTAGGAACCAAGGGATCAGATAAACGTGGCTGAAAACAAGAGCTGGACTTCACGTTTTCTTATTCAGCATTTATTCATTAATAAACTCAAATCACAGGAAACAGTGTTGTTTTGGCCCTACAGAGGTTGTGCACACTGTTTTCACCTGCTCAAAACTACCTTGTAGCCAAGGATTTGAAATGTTCTAGCCAAGCTATGCTGGTTTTAAACTGAAACAAACAAACAATACATATATACATTAATACTCATGAAACCACTTATAGACCGAAGAGCTTCGCCAAGGCATTATGGGTGCGTCTACATTTACAAATTAAGTTGACTTAAGGAGGCTTAAATCAACTTAAAATACTCTGCGTCTACACTGGGCTTTCCTTAAGTTGACTTAAGCTGCTCCTTAAGTAAACTTAAGAAAAAGTTAGTTTGAATTAATAACACCTGATTTTAATTTGAACTAACGCTTAAGTCGACTTTATTAAGTCAACTTAAGCCAGTGGAGACGGGGATTAGCGCCTTGGGGAGCTTATTAAGTCAACTTAAAATGTTGTCGACTTAATATGGTCGAAAAGGGGCCACGTCTACACTTGAAAAGTTAAGTCAACTTTTGTTAAGTTGATTAATTAGATCCACTTTAAGTTGACTTAAAGTCGATCTTATTAAGTCGACTTCATAAAGTCAACGTAACTTTTCAAGTGTAGACATAGCTTATGAGACGGAAAATTACTGAAATGGAAGGACTAAGGAGACCCATGCAGACTTTCAAAATCTCTGAATGTTGCAGAATGCCCCGAAGGAGGAGAATGGACAACAAATGACAAAGGATGAAAATAATCCTTCCCCCCCTTATTTCCTTTTCTTCTCCTTCTCATATATTTGTTCATCTGTCTTTGTCCGAAAACGAATCATCGTAACTGTGGTAAACAGTTCATATAAAAGGGGGTTACATTAATTCAACTATGCAAAAATGAATTGTTCCTGTTTGTGAAGGGATGTCCACCCCACAATTTCCCTGAAGGGGTCAATGAAGGCTAGATGTGCCAATTAACCTTTTAAGTAACAAAGGAGGGAGAAATAGGCTGGGCAGAAAACCTTGATTAGAAAGAAGATCACCTGAGCAGAAGTGGGGTGGGTTAGTATAAACCCAAGAAGCTGGCAATTGCAGGTTTTGCTAGGAAGAAGTTTGTGGTTACCCTCTGCTTAGTAGCGAAGGAAAGAGGTGCCCCAGGGAAAGAGTAGGACTTTGGGGTCCTGGCCCAGATGTAGGGCATATCCTCAAGAGAGCAGGATGAAGAAGAGAGCCTATGGGACAGAGAGAAGGAAGCAGCCCAGGTAGTAAGCAGCAAGCTGGTGGACTGAACAGATCTTGACTGCGTGTTGTAGAGTCCTTGGGCTGGAAGCCAGAATAGAGAGCAGGCACAGGTTCCACGCTCATGGCACTGGTAGGGCAGTGAGTTGGATGATTTTTTTGGGGGGGGTTACTGTGGGAGTGAAAGACACTCTGAAGGACTATACTCCAGGAGGGAGGAAATGCTGAGTGGAACTGGCCATAGGGCTGAGTCATGGAGAGAATGCTGCAGTTCCTGGAGCGAGAAGGAGGGCTGCAAGCTGCACCAGGGAGTTGGTGGGCAAATGCAGAATGTGGCATTGGCCTTGTAAAGCTAATCCCCAGAACAGCCAGGAGAAGGCACTATCCCTGCAGTGAGTAGAGCCTACTCCATTACACTCCATCCTTACTGAAGAAAATAATCTGGATTTTAATATCCAAAGACACTGTGACAGTGTAAATGAAAATCAAAACCATAAAGATATGACTCCCAGTCAAGTCAGCAGCAACAAGGGCTGGATTCAATATCTAGGGGCTCCTTTCGATAAAACAACACAAAATTGGCTTGAGCCCACATTCAGCAACCTGGGGCAATTACACACACACAGGCACCTCTAGAACCAATACTTCCCCTCTTGCAAGCACAGAGAATGAGTGTAGGAACAAGACTTTTAATAAAAGGGGGAAAGTAACCCAGCAGTAACATGGGAAAATGCTGCAAGCAGGATTTACCTGTATAAAACTATGAATGAAACACCCCTCACCGCAGAGCATATTGGATAGTTTCCTTTTGCCTCAGGTTCTTAAGTGGAGCAAGAATTTCCTTTAATGGTCCCTTTCTGTCATAGCAGCCTGCTCACAGGTGTTGTCCTTAATCAGAGTTTAGAGGTATATCTGAAAAGTTCACCTTCCACCCTGGTGGGGGAGAAATGGGAAAGAAGGGATCTTGTTTGCTCATTTGTCCAGCTGTTAATTTCTGGCTAGTTACTGGTCACTCCACCAGCCACTCTCCACTGACCTCCCTGCCAGCTGCTCAGATGCTACCATCAACTTGCACTGCCACTTGCTCCTCTGCAGATCACTCTCCTCTCAACTCTTAGGCTATTTACACACGACAGACTTGTCCCGCAATAAGTTGTTGCAGGACAAGCAAAGCGCTATAAATATAAAGCTTTACCGTGTCCACAAAGCACTCCTTGTAGTGAAAAGGAGCGTTCACACAATCCTTTGAATTTTCATTACAAGGAGCAGTGCATGGTGGGCACCTGTCCCACCATGCACTGCCGCACGCAGTCTTTGGGCTGGCAGTGGGGCTGTGTCCCTCGGCTAGCTGCCCGGGTGTTCCCCCCCACGGCTGGAGCCCACTGCCCAGGGGTTCCCTGGGGTTGGAGTCCCACCAGGGGTGTTCCCTGGAGCCCAGCCGTCCGGCTTGGGGGGTGGCAGGGGCTGCCACGCCGAAGCGGCAGTCCCAGAGCCCCTCAGCCTGGCTTGGCGTAGCTCCTGCCATCCCTCCAAGCTGGATGGCTGGGCTCCAGGGCTGCCAGCTTCGGGGAAGCAGACTCCACTGCCCCAGGATGCAGAGCAGCTGGGCACCGGGGCTGCCACTTCGGCCGGCAACCCCCACCGCCCCGGAACTAGCAAGCTGGGCGGCTTGAGCCCCGGCCCGCACCAGGGACTCAGCTACCACTGTGACAGGGGCCTAAACCACCAGTGGCAGCTGAGCCCCAGCACAGCAGCAGGGCTCCAGCTGCAGCAGCAGCTGAGCCCCTGCTGGGGACCGGGGCTCAAGCCGCCTGCAGAAGTGGGGCTCCAGCCATCAGGGCTCCTGACGGCTAAAGCCCTGCTACTTGTCAATTTCACTGCTCTGTTAGAGCAATGAAATTGACAAGTTTGACAGCTCCGGTGTTCCAGAGTGGCCTTGATTGGCACTCTGGGACATTTCTGGAGGCTGTCAAAATCACAAGGACCGTACACACAGGTTAACCACCCTTGTTTTGGGAGGTTTACCTGTTGCGCGGCAAGAGGGCTGTAGCTGCACAACAGGCAACATGTACATACATGTGTACGCTCACAGCCTTACCACGCGATAAAGCTGTAGTGTGTACATGGTCTTAGTGATTTTCAGGTCTTAGTGGGTGAACCTGACTGAGAAGGCAGAATATTAGAATCATAGAATCATAGAATAATAGGGTTGGAAGGGACCTCACGAAGTCATCTAGTCCAACCCCCTGCTAAAAAGCAGGACCACTCCCACTAAATCACCCCAGCCAGGGTTTTGTCTAACCGGGCCTTAAAAATCTCCAAAGATGGAGATTCTACCACCTCCCTAGATAGCCCATTCCAATGCTTCACCACCCTCCTAGTGAGAAAGTTTTTCCTAATATCCAACCTTGACCTCCCCAGCTGTAATTTGAAACCATTGCTCCTTGTTCTGTCCTCTGTTACCATCGAGAACAGCCTACCTCCCTCTTCTCTGGAGCACCCCTTCAAGTAGTTGAAGGTTGCTATCAAATCTCCCCTCAGTCTTCTCGTCTGTAGACTAAATAAGCCTACTTCCTTCAGTCTCTCCTCATAAGACATGTTCCCCAGCCCCCTAATCATTTTTGTTGCCCTCCGCTGGACTCTTTCTAATTTGTTCACATCCTTTCTGTAGTGGGGAGCCCAAAACTGGACACAGTATTCCAGATGCGGCCTGACCAGTGTCGAATAGAGGGGAATTATCACAACCCTCGATCTGCTGGCAATACTCCTACTGATGCAGCCTAATATGCCATTGGCCTTTTTGGCAACAAGAGCACACTGTTGGCTCATATTCATCTTCCCGTCCACCATAACTCCCAGGTCCTTTTCTACAGCGCTGCTACTTAGCCGATTGGTCCCACGTTGTCCCACATTAAGCAATTTCAGCTCACTTACCATAACAAAAAGACTCCTAAGGGAGCTTATTTAGCTCTATCTTTGGACGGGCAGATCAAAACATGCCTAGAACTCTTAAGCAAAGCCCACACAGTTCTGCTGCCCTTTACTCATGAAATAAGGATAACAACATTTCATTACCCCTGCAATTAACACTAAAGTGATTAGTTCCAAAGGGGTAAAGTGATTAGTAACCCAACACCAGCCAAAGAAGGGGTGTCAAACGTGCGGCCTGCCAGCTGATTGCAGCCCACAAACCTCTTCCATCCGGTCTGCAACAGTGCTCTGTGGGACCACAATCTCTCCCTGAGGAGGAGACAGAGAGGTCTCTCATACCCACAGCTCTGCAATGCCATGAGAGTGTCAGGTCTGGTGACATCGCAGAGCACTGGGTATCCAAGACTGCACTACGTGAGACCACACGCTTTCCATAACAGAGAGAGAGAGAGTGGTGTCACATACATAGTGCTCTGCGATGCCGTGGGAGTGCCCTAGTATTTCGATTTATGGTATGTACGGCCCACTTGAAGTACATTTAAGTCCAATATGGTCCGCCACATCAAATGAGTCCAAATGATCATTTGAGTAAAGCAGTCCCATCATGTTGAGCACCTAGGCAGGGTGAGTATGCTCATGAAAATACTCTCTGGTCCTGAAGCCCTTTGCCCCTCCCCACAGCTAGCTCAGCAGGGGAGAGCTCATTCAGACCCTGCTTACATCTGGCCTATGATCAAACCACCTCTTCAATCTATAAATACTACCTTTATATCAACCTCTTCAAACAAATTTTTATATTTGTTTTTCACAACCTTACCACGGTTTAACTTTTGTTGCTTTCTAGCCACAAGCTATCAGCTCATGCTACAGACAAAATCATGCTGTGCTGCTTTTATCTCCATGGCTAAATCACACTTGTCTTAATTGTGATTCCTACATAAACCTGCGTACTGCTTGACCTTTCAAAGAACAGCTCTTACCATCTTTCAGAGGGGGAAAACTCCCATTGACTTCAGTGGGAACTGGACTAATACTCTGGGGAACAACATGGCACAGTATTTAACTCATCATTAGTAATTTAGTCATCTTTCTGGAGATATATTGCTTACTTCTCTATTTTGCTTTGCAAGAGAACAGAAGTCACCCTCCACTAAAAATGAATGGAGTTTATAATAGCAAACCATACTCCTACTTTGTTCTTAATCAACAATACTGTCTTTAAGTCTAAATTTACTCTGTAACTTGTTTATTCCTTTAAGGTTTTATGTTCATGTGCCGTGGTGGTTCCCGTTGCCACCACTGAGTAGCTAAAGCTCCACTGAGGATTTAAACACTCCTATGTTATTTTTAAAATATAACTTCCATCCCTGAAAATACAGGGTTGCAGGCTGTTCAATTCTGGAGCTCTATTTATTTCCACTTATATAATTTTTGCCACAATCTGTCTTAGTGTGACCCTTAGTTTAAGTATGATATTCCATTTTCTTATCCAATAAATCCAATCTTCTCTCCACCATGAACATAAAGACAAAGAAACCATTCAATTTCTGAGCAATATGCACCTTCTCTGCCATCAGGGTCTTTGCACCTTTTCATGAAGTGTCTATATTTGCAGCAACCTGTCTTCTTATGAGTAAGTAAAATTTTGTTTTGACCTTGTTTTCAAGGCTCTTTTCATTTCCCTTTTTGTTTCATTTTTGCTTGCATTCTTTCACTTCACAGTTAGACATTCCCTCTTGCAGCAATATCCCTGCTGCTTTAAGCTTTGTAGTTATATATCTAGTGCCTTCCATCACAAATCACTTTACGAACTTACATTGATAAGCTATCTATAAGGGCAAGTCTATACAGAGAGTTAGGGTGAGTATGGTGTGCTAGCGCGCTGTGGTGTCACACGCCAGCGTGCCAAGCAATATCTGTCCACATGGATCCTGCTGATGATTCTGTGCACAATGAGTTCCAAACAGCAGTAAGTCAAATCACACTAAGGAACTTTCAGGGGACAGTAATAGGGTCCATGTGGACAATTAGTGCACAACACACTACAGCACTGTAGATTTGCACTCAGACTTGAGGTGCACTAACTCACAGTATAGAAAAACCCTAAGTTGCACCTACCTCTGGAGCGA
This sequence comes from Pelusios castaneus, assembly GCA_007922175.1. Classification (NCBI taxonomy): domain Eukaryota; kingdom Metazoa; phylum Chordata; order Testudines; family Pelomedusidae; genus Pelusios; species Pelusios castaneus. Next base: position 8,699,913 of record ML685779.1, read on the forward strand.
AACACCGTAACTGCTTAACACCAGCATGACTCAACAGTTTAGGATAGAAAATGAACAATAGCAAACAGTGACATTTCAGATAGGCAGAATATAATTTTCCAATTGGACTAGCCAAGTGCATTGTAGTTAACCTTCTGACTCTTGAGGGAAACGCTATGGAATATTTAAGGCCCACGAGAAATTAGGTCCTTAATTTCTCATCAGTACTTTGAGCCTCACAATAGTCTTTTCTCTTATCACTTTGTATTCTGGTAACTTTCTCCTTCTAAATTTTGGACCTATGCGTTCAGCTTCTCTGAAATCTGCCTTGAAGTACTTTCCATTTCTCTCTCACATCTTCATTTCAGTTTACTGGTGTGATTTGTTCATTAATGCCTTCCAATTAGTGAAGTGTTTAGTGAGTTTTTACTGTCAATACCCTTTGATGGCATATCCAGTTCCTGTGGACTGAAAAAACTGAAAGCCCAATACCATTATTCAAAGATGCCCAGGAGACATTGCAAAAAAATAAAGGCCAGTTAGTTTACCATTCCACTGTGGTATATACATAATGAAAACAAATTGTGGGTGTTTAGTGAGCGAGTACAATGCAAAGCTTAATTCCAGTGGAGTCAGCCAACATTAATTTATAATAAGAAAGTCTTGCATAATTAAGTCAAAAGAGCTCTTTGAACATAATACTGCCATAGTAGATAAGAGAATGATGTGGAAATTATGTACTTTTCAAAAAGCATCTGATAAGGTTCCACATCAAGGATAACTAGTTAACACAAGGAGGCCTGACACAGAGTATAAAACAGTTTGTAGGACTCGGTATTTTAAGCAGTCCTAAAAAAAGAAAACAAAACATAATTTGACTCTTTTTGGTGCCTATAAACCAATAAACTAAATATGATACTCAACCAATAAATTAGTAATCAGGATAAACGGATGCATCAGAATTTTAGAACATAAGTCCCAGGAAGGAAACATATACTACTGCATTCAGAGGACTGAGTACATATTTTGCAAAATTAACTGAATATGACTGAGTGCTTACTCACCCCACATGTGCTGTGCAAGGTTTAATATAGGCCTGTGAGGACAATTAAACAACGTACATGCCCCTGCAGATCGGTCAGGCTAACTATAAATCAAGCCTAGCAGGGGAGCTGTGTTTTTTTCCCCCATAAAGAGCGAGGTAAACCCAGTTGTGGGAAGGAGACAGAGGAGAAAAGATGGAAAGTTCTTCCTGGGAAGTAGCTTGAAAGAAGGCTGAGCAGAAGTGATGAGTAGACAGGCTACTTCAGAAACGAGCTGGAAGCCTGACTGGAGACTGGGGTATTAAAGGACTGTAGCCTTCCTGAACTCAAGTGAAGGGAAGACTGTGCCAGCACCTTATCAAGATGCAAAAGCCTGTGATTAGACAGGATGATAATCTATAGAAGCAGACACACATCTGTGATGTGGTGGCTCCCAGCGAAAGCTGAAGGTTTGGTTCTGTATACACTTCTGTTGGTCTCCATGGCTCTAGAAGTAGCAGGAACCTGCAAAGTAGTCTGGCCAGAGGACAAGGACACTCTTACAGCCAGAACTGTCCAACAGACAAGGGGGAAACTGAGGCAAAAGGTGCTTACAAGGGGATAAGGGAAAGCAACTTGCCATGGCAAGAAATACATTCTTATTCCTTAATATCCAAATATAGGAGTGAGAAGTAAGCCTTACTACAAAATGGTTGTACTCATTTTTTAAAAAGACTGTATAAAAATATACATTCTTTCAAAAGTGAGGTGGGCCTGCTACGTGAATTGTAAACTTTGTAAAGACCCACAATCTTGCTGTCAGTTTTGGGATTCGCTTTTCTGGCAAGAAGTTGAGCAAAGGTAAATTTAAGGTTATTAGGAACACCAAGTTTTATTAGAATGTAAAATAATTTCCATAGACAAGTCATGAAATCCTACAATTTCATGAGGGAGCATAGGTCTTGAACCCTGGTCCATGGAGCCCCAGCCACCAGCTCACTTCTAGCAGCGAAGAATGTGGACTGTTAAACTCACTAATGGCACTGCCTATGATGTACCTGATTAGGCGAGACAGCCAGCCTCTCAGAATGACTCAGTGTAAAGACTTAATTTTTAAGCCAGAAGCAGATACAAAAAGTTGTCTGAGCAACTAAGCAAATACCTGGCTGGCTGCTACATTGGACATTGCCTCCTTACCTGACTTCTGAGTCTTGCCTTTTCCTGGAGCCTACCCTGCTCCCATATTCCAGTTCCTGCCCTCTTGACTCCTTCCAGATCCCTGGCTTGACACCTAGCTCTGGCTTCTAACCACTACTGCTTCTACCATTAGGCCTGACCACTAAGTTTGGCTGCAGATATCCTGGTCTATGAAAGCTGAGAGAATATACTTCAAACATTTCATTTCAGTCTCAAAAGCAGTTACTTCACCTCTAACATAAGAGTGTTTTGTTGCGTTCTTAATTTTGTAGAGTAAGCATTTTTGCCAAAACATCACTTAGGAACCATGGGAAAAAGCACATACTCAATGTCCCCCCTCCATTCTCTGCCACCCTTCCCTTACGGTGATATGGTTAGTTCTTTCCAAACAAGAATGATCCATGCTTTTATTTCCAGAGAAGATATTTTTACCCAGCACACGTCCAGTTAAAAAGGGATTAAAATCAACTGTTTACATGGAAGGAAACAACTTTGCAGTTTGGAAATAAAAACAAAGTTCTTTAAATTACTTAAAGTATGGCTAGAATGGGAAAATATATTGATTCCTATTCCAGGAAATTGACTACCAGATGAGATATAAGAAAAGCCTTCTTGTCCTGAAGATCATAATGAGAAAACAAGTAAAGATAGTTCTCCAGAAACCACCACCATCTTTTGTGCTAATGTTTGGAAATGTTCAGCCAGATTTAAACACAGCACAGTAATTAAGGGTAATGTTTAGCTTTCAGTTTGACTCTCTGGTCATGATGATTAAATAAGATCTTTAGACACTGCGGTCTTGATCTTATATGGTGTTGAGCACATCCCAGGAGATAAGTACCATCAATTTCCTCTTTCTTGGGAATTAAAATGAGACATGGTGGCATTCAGTCTGGTGGCATTCAGTCATGCCTTGTTGGAATGGCCTAAAATTTTGGAATTGCAATGGGCCAATACAATAAATGTACATCATAATACATAAAAACCTGCTCTTATGTGGAGATATTCATTTTTACATGCAATGCATGAGTTCATTTCAGTAGATGGTGTCATTGCATTTACATTTAAGAGTCTAATCGCTAATGCTGTTACATCAATTTGGCTTTATGTCTTCCTTTTTTTTTTTAAAGTACAAATTGCTATCATTTGACTTTTCACTGAAATACATTTCTGATCTGAAAACAAAAAGTTCATATGTGACCTAAAGTGTGTTATGATCTGAAAACAAAGTTGTTCATAATGTGATTTGAATGAAATGTAATTCACACATTTTGTTGACGATATTGTTAATACCAATAAATTCATGGTAATCTCATATTATAAAATTTACTTTTATGTATTCAGGTGATTATTGGATTGTTTGGACAAATGCCTATGGGCCTCAATAGGCATTGGACTGGGCCCAAAGTGAGTGATCAAAAGATGTTTCTTGCTCTAAACAATAAAATAAAATGAACATATTATAAACCATGAATTGAAGTGTATAAATCTGAAGTTATAGTGAACGATACCAACGCAAGAGAAGACAACTTTTTAAAAAACGAACAAAAAATCCATAATCAATATTCCTCTTTTATTAGCTTTCAAGTTTTAAAAAGAAACCACAGCTTGTCTCAATTCTTTTCTTGAGATAGTAGAGCAATTTACAGTCTGCATGAAAGGAAAGTTAAGAATCTTTTGACCCCAAAATATTTTATCTTACAGGTTTTTTCCTCCTCCCTTCACATATCTGCAGATCTTGAAGCGTTGCATCTTTACCTCCACAACCTCCATTAAACACAGTAGAAAGACAACATCACTTAAAGCTTATACTAGAATATCCTCCACAATCATTACAAACCAGTGAAACCACTGAATATGTGAACAACTGTTCTCTGAGGAAAAGATGAAAGATCCAACCTCCCTTCTCCATTCAGGAGGCCAAGCTAGTAAAAAGCAACCAAGATATTTCTCTCAAGCACTTTTCCAGAGTATTGGTAATTACACAATTTCTTCTTTACATGTTCCCCTTTATGTAGCCAAATGCTACTCAAATTACTCTTCAAAGATTTCTTTACATTATTAATATTTTAAACACGGGGGTTTCTTAAAAGCACATATCAAATATCACTGAAATTTCAGTTTTGTAGTCACTCCTTAGCTGTATTTGATATACTGGTTCCAAGTTATTAGTATAATGCATCAAGTACTGTGCTTCATGACTCTGAAGAGAACAGTGGCAGCTGCTTAAATGATGATAGAGATTAAGGGAACTGTATTGTATTTTTATTCATTGTACTATACAGAGTTTAATAGAATGACCTAGGCTTTGAATTGCTCTTTCAGCAAGTGTGGACCATTTTGTCATATACTAAATTGTGAGGAGAGAGGGGTTATTGACGAAAAGAGTAAAAAATGAACATGAATAGATTTTCTAGTAAAACATTTTACTTTAGGTGCCAGGGAGCAGATTACTTTGCTACCTACACAGTCCATGCTGCATAGAAAATTCAAACTCACCTCCTTCCTGGACTTTGGCTTTAACAAAAACACAATACAATTTTAAAAAGAGAGAGAGAGAGAGAGAGAGAGAGAGAGAGAGAGAGAGAGAGAGAGATTAGCTTGAGTCTTCTCCTAAAGTTCCTCCTTTAAGACCTCTCAGTCCACAGCTCAGATCCTCCTTCAGGCAGAAAGCAATTTCCACTTCCCTAGGAGAGTCGGCACTTTATCCTACAGTGAATGGGTTTCAGTATCTGCTGACTGGGCAGGATGTTTCAGGCAAACATTGCTAGCCTGTAACAGTGCCACAGACCTTAAATTATCTTAAAACAAGGAAGAAATATTGCTATAATCCAGAACTGGATTATACCTAATTTTCAATTTTATGCTATTTGTTTCAAAATATCCCTGAATCATATTCAATGACTATTATCCAAAAAGTTATTTGGAGAAGAGACCTTTGAAAGAAAAGAAAGATTGATTAGCACCCTATTTGTGAAGGCTCTGAGAGATGCGTTAAGCATTTAGTCTTATTTTTTGTCCACCCCCCTCCTACATATCCCACTCTGTTTATTCCTTTTTAAGGAATATTATTGTTCTCCACTTAAACAGAAGAATAGAAGGAAGAGAAAAAGTTTCACTTTTTTCTTATATGATGTATTCTTCCCATTGTGCCATGAATGATGCAATTTCATAAAAGAAAGGTCTTTAGTGTTTAAAGACAGGCAGTCAGTAGAGATGCAAGTCATACACAGTATGTGTGTGAATTAATCTGAGATGAAAAGTCACTTATATGTTCCACAGTACAAACTAAAATAAAATAGATGTGATTAACAGTGGTATCTCATGACCTTTACAAAAGAGAAACCTCACTTTCTTTCAAAGAACCTAAGCAGAAATAGATCTAGATACTTTCATACCTAAGGAAACTTGTGTGGTGCTTTCACACACAATGAGAAAGAAAAGATTTTTTTTTAACTTCAGCTGTTTAAGGTTATACTGAGTTATAGATATTAAAACACAGTTCACTTATTCTGAAGATAATACCTTTCTGCTCAAAGTATAAAGATCATTTGGAAATGTACAAGGAAGTGTCAAGGAGAAGCCAGTATTGTCTAGTGGTTTAAACCCAGGATTTGAAATCAGGAACCACTGAGCTCCAATCATTGTGCAGTCATTGCCTCTGGCTTGGGGCAAGTCCTTTAACACAGGGCTTGACAAAATTGGCTCCCAGCTAAGTGCCAGCAATTTTATTTTTGGTTGTCAGAGGCTGGTACTCTGCTGCATTTTCACAGCAGATGGTGTACAAAACCAATGAGACTGTCCCTGCGTTTAAGAAATTACTATCTGCCTTACGTTTCCATTCCATCTGTACCATCCAGCTAAGGTTGGGGCACAGATAACAGCTGCCTGGCTAAGGCATATTACCCTATCTCAAATGCAAGGAAAAGGCAGGGGGAGTCACCATCTGATAACCAGGAAGAATCAAGCATCTTTGTGTGCATTAAGGGCTGACTTTTCATCCCTAAAGTCTCTCTGGCAGAAGGGAGTTCAAAAGCTGAAAAAGACTAAAAACATGATTAGATGGTTTTTAATTCATGGTTTTAGGAGCCAATCTCATGATTTTTCAGAGTCTGACTCATGATTTTTTTCTCTTGAGTACATCTGATTCCGTATTTTTGATCTACTGAGTTTGATTTGACAACTCTGGCTCTGCACCTGCTGTTTGTTGTTCATACTGACTGTGGCTAGATCTGTACCTGCTGTTACTAGCAGCCATAGCAGGAGGTTGCACGCATCTTTTTCAGGTGTGGCTCTTGCTTCCACCACAGACAGCTCAAAACTGGTTCACTACATCTTAAACTCATCTGTAAACTGAAGATGGCACAGCATGCTTGGTAAGTTGTGTGAATCCCGGTGCTCCACACACCTGGTTGGCTACTGTAGGTTTCCAGGAGGGTTTTGAGTATTAGTTTCTAATGTCAGTGGCTAGGGACTTGTCCACCTGAGACCTTATCTTTCTCCCAGTTCCCTATTGCTGTAGTTTGGAACCAGCAGAGGCACCTGAGGTGGAATCCTCTCACTTTGGCTGCGTCTACACTTGTAAATTAAGTCGACTTAAGCAAGCTTAAGTCGACTTAATTTACCCTGCGTCTACACTGGGGAACAGCACATAGAGGAGGGGGAGGTCAATTCACTTGATGTAATGCGAGAAAAATCCATAGTCCCTGTTTAACCCGAAGACAACTGAGTCAAATTTGCATATAAGTTCGAGTTCTGCAGACTCTCTTTGAAGCTGTGATTTGTTACTCATCTGTTTCGAATCCTAACACCTATTTTGATTTGCTGTTACAGCCTGACCTGATGCTATGTCATAAATTCCCCTGCATTTTATTTCCTCCCACTCTGTAATTTTCCTATCTTCAAAGCGTCTGACGAAGTGGGATTTTCTCCCACGAAAGCTCATGTGACTAATAAATCTGTTAGTCTTTAAAAGTGCCACAAGACTCTGTTGTCTTTCTACAATAGACTAACACGGCTACCCCTTTGGAATTTGAGCTATTAACAAGTCGTTGAGGGAGTGAGCAGGGAGATTAAAGTGTTCCCCTACAGGTTTTGCAGTGTTGCAATTTCTGATGTCAGATTTGTGTCCATTGATTCTTTGGCGCAGAGACTGTCCTGTCTGTCCAATATATAAGGCAGAGGGGCATTTCCGGCAAATGATGGCATAAATCACATTGGTGGATGAGCAGGTGAACGAACCCTTGCATAGCCTTTGACAGTACTGTTGGCAGCAGGAAATTCTCTGTCTGGGCGCCTCCACTTTAGAACATATTCTTCTATCCTTAGTCTACAATAACCTCAATGTATTGACCTTAGAGAATGCTGCTAAACTCATCAGTTCCTGGGGAGGAGACAGAATAACAAAGAGAAGGTGTATGATGGGATGGGTCAATCTGTGTTCAGTTCCTTGGCTGGATATTTTTAGCTATCGGAGTGGGGCTGAAACAGCAGAATGTATAATTTATTAAAGACTATTTAAAATCTGGCAAAAGTACCAAGTGCTTGGGATTAAGTGCCTTTTATTATTCTGTACAGAACAAAATATAGATGAGTAAGAAGTCTAGATGCAGCTGTCTATTTTGACCTTCCACTGTTTTCACGTAAACTTTTACTTCCGATGTATCACTTCAGGCTGGAATTTTCAAAGCTGGTTAGGGACTTGAATGCTAAATTACCATTAACTTTCATAGGAACTTAGGCATCATTGAAAAGTCGAGCCTCAATGTATTTGAACAGTATGTGGGCACTGCAATCCCACTTCATTCCCCCCGCCATGACATACAGCTGCCTCTACTGCATTACTGAAGAGCACAGCTCTCACTCTGCTTTTCAGACAACAGAGCTGCAAATACTGTCCTATAGCAGCTCTGCCGAGTACTCCTACCCACTCTTCGGCATCTCCTGCTGCTCAGCCACCCGCACACCAGCATGCAGATCTCCCTCATCTATATCTCCTGTATTCTTGCATCACCAGAATCATCTCTCCCAACCCAACTGCAACTCCTGTTGCCCTCCTTCCCACAATCTTCTTCCTTGGAGGTGGGAGGGTGAAATTAATGATCAAAGATGTTACCATTTACATTTATGTACAACAAAATCATGTGAATTCAACCGCTCCACAGTTCTTGGATTCTACTCAGTTGTGGACCCACTCTGTTCTTATAGAAAACAATGGACATTTTGTCGTTGATTCTATGTGAGCTGGATTGGGCCCTGAGTGACTAATGCTTGGGCTGTGCCTGAATAAAAACAGTGCAGATACTATGATTTTCAAAGTCTTGATCTCTGAAGGGCACAGCTGCTATACACATTTTTATGTAACTGACAGCTGTAGAAATATTCAAGCCTCCAGCTCAATTCCGGGGGGGGAAAATTGGAAAAGTTAAGCAAGACTAAGCAGTTAGAGCAGGCAATGGTAGAGCGAAATATGTTATACATATGCAGCGAAGCTCAAACATTTTGATCAAAGCATCAGTTCTGTTCACTTCCCCACCTTTAAATATGAAGATACTGTAAATCTCCTGGGCCTGTTCTCCAGTTCAATACATTAAAAGGTAATAAGTCCTGCGGGGCTGAGGGGTTGGGGTTTTTTGTTTGTTTTGTTTTGGTTTTTTTTTGTCTGTCTGTGTTTTCTCCCAATCTAGATACTGGTGCATTTCTATATAACTTAAAACTTGTATCCACCCTTTTTTCAAATTCCTGCTTCCTTCCTTTCCATATTCATCTTGGACAAAAATCTTTCCTTTCACTTGTAACCCCATGCAATATTTACAACACATGCACAATCCTATTAGTCAGCAATATTTTTATTCAGCTGCTGCTTTTGCAGCCTGCTGGCAGAGTAGCAACAAACATTCCACAAAGAAACTAGTTTTTAAATGCCCCAGCCTGTACTACACAGCTGTTGGTGGTCTCCAGTCAAATCTTCAAAGGATTTATACAGTCCCCGAGTAAGCAGTTTACAAAAAAATATTGCTGTTATATAAAAACATATCTGATCTTGACTTAAGAAAGTGGGCCTGGCTCACCTCCAAATTACATCAGTGCAAATCTCTTGATTTCCATGCAGTTTCTCCTGATATGCATTGATACTTCATTGAATGATGCTGGTATAAGTAATAGGAGACCAAGGCCCATTAAAGCTGTGTAAACAATCTACTTTCATTGCTTAATTCAGACACAATCCTGTGTGTCACAATGGGATATCCCTTCACTTCATGGTGTTCATTGAGCATAAGATTGAAGATTTAGCATAGTAATATCAAAACATGTTGTGATAACTCAGCATAACACATAGCCTGAAATCTTTTACTGGAAAAATAAACTGGGCCTAGACCACCATTAGGCAAAATAGAACAGGATAGGGTGTTTACTTTGTTCTTAGAGCACCACTAAACATATCCCCACAAGTATAAATTAAATGTAAAAAGAATACCTGAAATTTACATCTTAGTTTACATTGATTTAATATATTTTTCTTCTATTTTTCAATTTTCCAAGCATTTTCGGAATATAGTGGTTTTCTCCACCCACTTCCTTCCTCTCACCTCCTCCCCCTCCAATCTGGCCTCCTTTCCTTCCTGGAAGGTTTTTAAGCTTTAATTTGAGATTGTAAAACTGAAAAATATTTGATACTTTTTTTTTTAATTAGAGAATTGAGCTCCTCACCATGATTGATGCATTTCTGGGAACTGCACCAAACAACTTGAAGCTACTACTTTGAGTAGCCACTGCTTTCTTTCTCAAAACCATCTCATTTGTGTTTATTCCACAGTGCTAATGAAAGGCTATTTCAATGTTATGTAGGCATTCCCATTTTCAAGCAGCAGCTGGAAATCGGGCTGCATCCCAAAGATCAGATCAGAAAATGAACCTCAGTTACTAGAATACTAATGTTGACCTATCTCCAGCTAGGATTCCAGCATATGCTAGAGTACGGACCCCATTTTGTCCTAGTCACACTGGTTACAAGTCATGTTTTGTATGAGCTTAACAAAACGTTTGATACCAGGCTGAAAATGACCTTTCAGAGTTGGTGGGGAGTTGTGCAATCTTTCTTCAGCACATGAGTGACTGGAGGAGGAGGAGTTGAGTGGAAAAGGAGATTAATTTGAGTCTGAGATTGTGAGTAGTGAGAGGACTGAGGAGAACACTTGGAAAGGTCTCCCTGCCAGCATACATAAGTCTATGTCTATGTCTACACTGGCAAGTTAGTTTGAATTAAGGAAGCTTAATTCGAACTAACTTAAGCCATGGCTATACTAGGCTTTCATTTGTTCGAATTAAGGGTTTCCTTAATTCGAACTAATACATTTGAATATGCTATTCGAACTAAGGGTTTATTCGCACTAATTAGTTCAAATTAATCAATGTGGCCATATTAGTTCGAACTAATTGCTTAGTTCGAACTAACCGGCCCATTGAACTCAATGCAATTCGCTAATTCGAACTAAGCAAGTGCCAAACTAAATTTTGCTAGTTTGAATTAAGTTAATTCGAACTAAACTAAAATTAGTTTGAATTAGTTAGTTCGAATTAACTAATTCGAACTAACTTTAGTAAGTGAAGACATAGCCAGTGAGAAGCTTTGGGATAACAGTTCATGCGTTCGGTGCGGCAGGATGCTAGGCAGCTCCATGGTGTGCTGGGTGCCTACAACCGCTAATAATGTCGCTAGGAGCTGAAGGCACTCACCATTTCCAGGAGCAGCAGCACTGTAGCCGGTCTGTGCTGTAAATTGGCAGATAGTCACAAGGATGAGCAGTAACAGATAGTGCACTAATAGTGCACTACTTGCACTTGGAAGTAGTTGGCCCCTTTGCAATAATCTTTCCCTGATTCTTTGCTGAGGGATTTCACCCTGAATAATTCACCTACCTCCTGGATGTTTACAAATATTTCAAGGGTGTAGACTGTTTTATTCCAACCCCTCCCCCATGCTTCACCAACTATATACAATTTAGCTCTTTCAATCTTTCCCCATAATTCAGTCTCCCTAACCTCTAAATTTGAATTGCTCATCTTTGAACTCCTTCCAATTCACCTATTTATACAAAAGACAACAATTTCCTCCCTGCTTTGTTGCATATTTCATCTGCATGTGCTTCCAAAAATTGCATAGCCTTTTTGTTATCATACGGTATCGCAAACTACAGCCCTGTATCACTCACAGGTGTCTTTCAGGACTACTGTTTTCCAATATATGTATAACTTTTTGGATTCATTTTAGATGCATTAGCTTCCATTTTTCCAACCGAATCGCCTATGTTACTTTTTGCCCGTGTTTCTAATCTGTAAGTACCTTGTACTTTCTGCGATCCCTGCTGTTTACATCATCTGCTGACTTCATTAACATACTGTTTACTCCTGCTTAATATTATTAATGAAGCTATTAAATAAGGCTGTACCTATGTCCAATCACTGTGGCACCACATAGGACGATTGATATTTCCCATCAGGAAAGCTCCTTCACATTACTATAGAACAGACTTACAAAGCCATTTGTCAAAATCACTTATTTCAATTGATTTTAATAAATTATTAATTGCAGGATTGATTGAGCTTTATTTGTCATGTACCATGAAAGCTATTGTGGAAGCTCCTGTATAAAAAGCTCAGTATTTATGTGCTGGGTACTCTCAGACAATTAATAATAAAGTTGAGGCCTAATTAAACATATCCAATGTCTCCTGTTGCTCTTCTGGTATACCCACAACACTAAAAGTGTACAGTTCAGATAAATCCGTGATCATTTCAATATTTACCCAGGGGGCCTTCCATCAGCCCCTCTCCCCAAACCCCTTTTCTATAATCATTCCCAACCAACTATTGGAACTTTACTATGCCCCCCACCTGAATGAGGATTACCATGGGTATAATGGGGAGGGTGGAGATTGGCTCCCTGCCATGCCAGTCATGTCCACTCTTTTAACAAACACATCCTTTACCAATCCATTTATCTGGTCACTGTATCCCTTTCCAATGGAGTACCTGCATGGGACATTCATCACAAAGAGGTGCCAACTATTAGCTTCTTTACCTCCTTCCATACACAGCTGGGTTCCCCAACATCTCCTAATGACCCCATTAATGATAACCAAAATGTGTCAAATCTGAAGATAAACTCTACCCTCCCTGAATAATTCTAGTGGCCCATATGCCATGATGGGATGTGAAATTACTGACCTCCTTAAGACCCCCATAAATTGAGTTATTGGTGGGGGAGGGTGTTGAGAAAGGGCTTTTCCTGCCTGGCTTATCCTTCTATATTCTACCCTCCCTTCTTGTCAGGTCACCTTTGGGGATGAATCAACATGCCCATGCTTAACCTGCTCTGCACCAGCCTACATGCTTCCCTACCTCTTAATGAGGCCTGCCCTTCCTCAGGCAAGCCAGACAATGCCTCTTCAACCCTTATGATGTGGGGAGGTCATTGCACATATTCTTGTTTACGCTAAACCTACTGTGAAGTTTACACTTGGTTCAGAGTGGGATTTGGATTGATACTTGTTTCAGTTCTCTTTTTGCTTCAACTCGTTCCTATCCTCTATCTTACACTACATTTTTTCATCCTTATAACTGCTAGATGCTTGAATGAACTTGATGAAAACCATACAACTATTTGATTTGTCTGAAAAGTGATTACAAAATTGATAAGAACAATAATATAATTCTCCTATTCAATACTATTCTAATTATTTTAGATACACAACAGACAGACACTGTTACAACTAGAGTTTCATTATAAGTTCTATGCTGATCAAAACAAAGAAGCAAAAAACCAACTTTGAATAGAAACTTCCTTTTGTATTCACAATTAATAATTATTCTCAGATTTTGTTGATAGGACTTTATAAAATTGAAATCACAACAATGTCTAATATTTTTACTCCTTCTAAGACAAAAAAAATCTTGCTTTTAATATTTCATACTTTCACTACTTATAATTCCTCATGCACAGGCCACAATTAAAAAAAAATATTGAAAACAGAATAATCAGTATTTTTCATCATTATTGACTAGCTTCCCATCAAAAATACCAGCATATAAAATTTTAAATATCAAAGTTCTGGCATTTAAAATATTTTATATTGTATATAGAGAGAGAGACAGAAAAAAAGAATGAGTGAATGTGTGCAGGAAAGAGTTTCACAGACAGTGAACCCTTGAAAGTAACGGACTTCAGCAGGTATAATTTTGTGTGCTGAAAGATTTCTAATCTCTCCTCACTCCGTACTGCTACTTCTTTCCCTAGAGAAAGCCATGTCAGGGGTCAACAGTCCCAGTTCACAGAAATGTTTTAAGAGCTACAAACACGGTTAAATCTTAAAAAAAAGTCTATGTTGTTCTTCTAAACTAACAATCAGTGAGTCTAGAATTCTCCCAGGGATTGGAGCTGCTGGGAAATGTCTGGATATAGGTCCTCAGACTTAATTTTGAATACAGATGACTTAGAGAACTGATAGGAAAGGAAGACCAGGTACCTGTAATCTCATGATTTTTTTCACATATAATTCATGATGCGCTGAGGTTCAAGGATCAATTTGGCTTTAACTATGTTTTGTTTACATTGACCATTCAAGCTGTAAACCCATTTCTAACATTTTGTTTGTTTGTTTGTTTCCCCTAGACATCATATCTTTATATGGCTGAATTGTACTTTTGCTATCTTGGCTTGCTGTTAACATGTGACACACCTTTTTCTCAGGTCCACATTTTCTAATGATATGTTGAAAATCACAATAATTGCAGAACAACCTTTTTATAAATTATATTTAATGACTTTGTTCATTCCTATTCTAACTCCAACAACTTCTGAGAAGAACAAGTTCCAGAACGGTAGCCATGTTAGTCTAGTTCAGTAAAACAAACAAGGAATCTTGTAGCACTTTTAAAGACATGCAATAAATAAATTTGATAGTCTTTAAAAGTGTGAAGAGCAAGTTTTTGTTAAACTATATCTGTTAGGGCACAAAATTTTAGTTAATATCCTTGGAACAGCAATGGCAACAAACATATTTAGTGATAAAAAACAAAATTAAAGATGGACTGCAAAGGTTCATAAAGTTAAACAAAGCACATTTACTGACATGTCCTAAAAAGGAGGCTTAACGGCTATGTCTACACCTGAAAAGTTAAGTCGACTCTGTTAAGTCGACTTAACAAGACGACTTACCTTTTCAAGTGTAGACACGGCTTTGTGGCTTCCCGCAGGTCCCCACAGGTCTGAACTGGGGCTCCCTTCTTGCTGGGATCCCCACACTGTCCCAGGGAGAAAGGAGCATAGGGTCCCTTCTTCCTGGCCCCCCGTGGGTCCAGGCAACAAGGAAGCTGCCGGCGCTCCAGCTGATGGAGGATCCCCAGAGGTTCCCCTCTCAGCTGGAGTGCCGGGCCGGCAGTTGCCAGTGCTCCAGCTGCGAGGGGATCCCCGGAGGTTCCCCTGTCAGCTGGAGTGCCCGGCCGGCAGCTGCGGGTCCCCAGCCTACCGGGGAACCTCCGGGGATCCCCTGTCCAGGGAGTGCTGCTCCCTTCTTGTCCGGACCCCCGTGGGTCCAGGAAGAAGAGAGCAGGGCTCCCTTCTCCCTGGGACCCGCGCAGGTTCTGGGCAGAGGGAAGCAGCGGGGTTACCGGGCAGAGGGAAGCCGTAGCTCCCTTTTTGCTGGGACCGTGGGGGTACCGGGCAGAGGGAAGCCATAACTCCCTTTTTGCTGGGACCTTGGGGGTCCCGGGCAGAAAGGAGCTGCGGGGCTCCCTTCTGGCCAGGACCCATGGGGTCCTGGGGAGAAAGGAGCCCTGGCTCCCTTCTTGCTGGGACCCGCGGTCACGGGGAGAAAGGAGCCCAGCTTCCTTCTCCTCAGGACCATGCCCTAGGTCGACTTATAGAATAAGTCGACCTAGGGCATCCACACCATCTTTAGGTTGTATTACCCATTTGAATTAAGAGTTAAGTTGTCCTAAAGACCAGTAGTTATTAAATCGACTTAAGAAGCTGCTTAAGTTGACTTAATAACAGCCAGATGTGGACGTGGCTTAATTTAAGTCGACTTAAGCCTCCTTAAGTCGACTTAAATTGCCAGTGTAGACATGGCCAACATGCTGTCTATTTAACTATTTTAGTTCAAGAACAAAATGAGAATGAGAGGAACAAAAACATTCATACATTTCTTGAATTTAAATATCAGTCACTAGCTTACCTTGTAAACAGATTTTATTTGATTTATATTATTATTTATTATCAGAGTGCCCAGGGACCCCAATCACAGACCAGGACCCTCTTGTGCTAGATGCTCTACAAAACACACAAAAAGTAAGTCACTGCCTCCTAGAGATTACATTGTAAATGTGAGAGAAGAAACAACAGATGGATACAACAGACAGATGAAGAGCACAAGGAAACAACCAGACCAAACAGATCAGCCCAGCTTAAAAAACTGTGGTCAGAGTTACCTAACAATATATCATCTGTTGCATGCAACAAGGTGACTGTGATGAGTAGTGGAGGGTGGAAGCAAAGTACTAGACCCAGGTAGCCCCACCCCTCCAGCCCTGCAGATCAGGGTTGAAAAGGGAGCAGCCCCAGCTCAGAAGGGAGGGGGCTGGGGAAGAGGACAGACCTATCCAGAACTCTCCAGACAAAGGCGCTGGAGGAGTCTCCTTGAGAGAACAGGACTATGAGCTGAGACCATCTAGGACTGACAGTTTAATTTCTTTTTCCCTAATCTTAGACCAAAAGCTGAGAGAGAAAAACAGTGGCAGGAAGTGACTCAGAGAGGGTAACTCAGAGGGCCCCTTGGAAAGCTAACCATTGTTGAGCCTCCTGGGGCCCTGAGTCAGAGTTTGATGGAAGCAGTGAGCCAGGGCTCTCCTAAACCACTGCTGCTATGTGGGGGGTAATAACCACTAAGTGACCCAGCCCATCAAGGATTCCATTACAGTGACTTACAGAATTTTAGCATATACATTATGTAAGACTTCAGTGTTAGACTTGTTAGCTTGTGTCTTCCAACACCTGAGCATAACACCGATTTATTTCAACATTATATAATTCCCCTCCCATTCTCCTGTTCTCCTCCCCCCCACCCCCCGTGAAAAAAAAGCTTCCGTTTCTGGTATTGCCTAACAAACTTTGGTTGTCTATTGCATTTAACTGGGTGACATCTTTCTCCATTGAACTAAATGAAAGTTTTGCCACAAACACTTCCATGGAGCCAAGATTTCTTCTAGTAATGGCAGCACACTTCAGCATCATGTCACCACCATGATTCTGAATAAAAATGCCATATACCTTACAGAACAATTCAAATAAAAACAGTATGGTTTTCACTTATACTGTGTCCTTAAGTCCGTGAATCTCCAAGCACTTTACTGTAAACACATTAGGCTGTAGGATGTTTGACTTCTATTGGCTTCGCTAAGAGCCATGCACACACACAGACACGGAACTTTGCCCTACATAATTAAGCCTCACATCACCACCAATTGTAGGGATTCATGGCCTGTGCTTGTGCAGAGAGACGGTACGCCTGGGCACACCCGGAGACGGCACGTCTGGGCACACCCAGATGACCTTGATGTATGATCACAGACCGTGCACCTGCAGGCATGCCAGGCAGGCGGAGGGGGAGAGCGTGAGAGACACTAAGCACATTTATCATGTTATGTCTTAGGATCCTGCTACGTTCTTGCACAAGAATGCTTGCCGTGCTTATCTTGATTTTATATAACTTGTTTATCCACTTCAATAAAAGGACGTAGCGGGGGCTCGGAAAAGCGGCTTCGGCTCCTCCATGACTGGACATCCTGTGTCTGTGTCATCCCTTCACACCGTGTGATAACTAAACATCTTTTACAGATGGAGAAACTGAGGCACATACAGATTAAGAGACTTGCTTGTGTTTGCACAAGTCAGTGTGAAGGAAATAGAATTCAGAGATCCTGAGCTCTTGGGTTCAACATTATACCATATTCCCTTCCTATTATTTAAGAAGTCTGAAGTATCATATGATTCTCTTATCCATCCTACCGTATACAATATAAGAATTGTAGCTCCTGATTACACTTCAGCTAATTCATTCATAAAATAAACATGTTGGGCTGTACCATAAAGCATAGAGAAGTTCTTCTGTTTATAGACAGACTGCCCAACAATCCAACATATTTATTTTATGATTCAGCTGGAGTGTAACCATAAGCACCATTACTTATACTGTAATATACATTACACACACACATGCATGCACAGATATATACATATGTGCATGCACACACAAATGCATGAAACAGGCAACAGAGAGCCTAGTATATTGATCAAATTCAAATTAAAAAGAGAAAAATGCAAAGCATTGGAAAAACACTGAAGCACCCTAGCATTGTGATGTGCAGAAGAATGCAAGCTGCAGTTCATGGGTGTCTCCATAGAAACAAGACATATTGGACAGAGTAAGACACTGTCAAAGGACTAAAAAATTTAAGCCTCAGCAGAAAACAGAAAAGCACCTGAGGGATTTTTTTTTTAAAACCTAGGAAAACAAATTAATTATTCATTTCCTATCTCTGACGCATCTCTTTTTCCAGATGATGAGTTATTTGATTTACATCCGGGATTAGTCTATGGACCATCCAATACTGCAATTTTCTAAAACATAAAATCTATATAAACATGTAAGGTTAAATTTAAAAAACAGTAATTATAATAATGACAAACAAGATATAAGTAAGCTGGATGATTAAGATCTCTATTCAATGTACAGTAAATGCTCAGCACTGTTTTCATTCATAGTTTCCACAAACTGCTAACGTATACAGATGAATCCTGGCTTGTTTGCAGGGCCTTGTCTTGTACGGTTCAGGAAGGCTTGAGGAGAGGAAAAGGCAGCAGAGAGATGTCACTTCAATAAGGGGACACTCTCCTACCCTGCATAGCATTTCTCCCACGTTAAATGAGCAAGTATCACTGTCTGCAGCTGCAGTAGCTTTTTATAAAGGTTTGTCTCCTTAACTAAAAATCTCAACTCTGGAAATCACAGATTCCACAGCCATTGTGATCATCTACCCTTAGCTTCTGTATAACACAAGCCATAAAACGTCTGGAAAATAATTCCTACAGAATATCTTTTAGAATAACAACCAATCCTGATTTAGAAGCAGTCTGTGTGGGAGAATCCATCACGACCCTTGGTCAATCATTCCAATGGTTAAATATTCTCACTATTAAAAATGTATGCCTTACTTTTAGTCTAATTTTGTCTAACTTCAACTTCCAACCATTGGAGCATGTTATTCCTTTCTCTTCTAGATTGAAAAGTACATTATTAAATATTTGTTCCTCATGTAGATATGTATAAGTGGTAATCAAGTCACCCCTTAACTTTCTTTTTGTTAAGCTAAATATATTGAGCTCCTTGAGTCTATCACTATAAGGCATGTTTTCTAATCTTTTAATCTTTCTTGTGGCTCTTCTCTGAATCTTCTCTAATTTATCAATATCCTTCTTGAATTGCAGGTATCAGAACTGGACATGATATTCCAGCAATGTCACACCAGTGCCAAATATAAATGTAAAACAATCCCTCTACTCTTACTCAAGATTCCCCTCTTTATGTATCCAAGGTTCTCATTAGCTCTTTTGGTCACAGCATCACAGTGGGACCTCATTTCACCTGATTATTTACCCCTTACCCCCAAATCTTTTTCAGAGTCACTGCCTCTCAGGATAGAGTCCCCTATCCTGTAGGTATGGCCTACATTCTTTACTCCTAGATGTATATATTTACATATAGCCATATTAAAAATGAATGTTGTTTGCTTGGACCTAGTTTAACAGGCAATCCAGAACATTCTGTGTTAGTAGTTTGTCCTCTTCATTATTTATAACTCCCTCAATTTTTGCATCATCTGCAAACCTTTATAAATGACAATTTTATTTTTTTCTCCACATGACTAATGAAATATTAAATAGAGGAGGGCCAAAAACCAATCCCTTTGGTACTCCACGGGAAACAGAGCTGCTCAATGCCAATTCCTTATTTACAATTACATTTTGAGACCTATAAGATAGCCACATTTTAATCAATTTAATGAGTGAATTTTATATTATTCTAGAGTTCTTTTTAATCAAAATGTAATATGTCATCAAATCAAATGCCTTACAGAAGTCTAAGTAAATTACAGCAACACTATTACCTTTATCAAATGAACTTGTAATCTCACCACAGAAAGGTATTAAATTCATTAGACAGGATCTATTGTCCATAAATCCATGCTGATTTGTATTAAATTACATTACCCTCCTTTAATTATTTATTTATTGAATCCCATGCCAATCACTCTATTATCTTGCCTAGGACTGATGTCAGGCTGACTGACCTTTAATTTCCCAGCTCACCTTGTCCAACCCTTTTTAAATGGTGGCACAACATTACTTTTATTCCTGTCTCTGGTACTTCCCCTGTGCTATAAGACTTATTGGAAAATCAACATTAATGGTCCAGTGAGTCCTTAGACAGCTCTTTTAAAACTCTTGGATTTAAGTTATCTGGATCTTCTGATTTAAAAAATGTCTAACTATAGTACTGTTTAACATCCCCCAGATATACTAGTAGATTAGAAAGGGTGTTATCATCATATAATGAGATTATATATCTATTTCTTTCCCAAATATAGCACAGAAATACATTTTGAATACTTCAAGCTTTTCTGTATTATTACTGATCATTTTACTTTTTTCTCCCAGTAATGGACTAATTCCATGCACAGGATTGTTTTTGTTCCTAATATACTTTTAAAACTTCTAATTGCCCTTGACTCTGCTGACCATGGATTTCTCTTCATGCCCCTTTGATCCCCTTATCAATTTGTTGGTGTGTAACCAGGAATTCTGGACCAATCTCCATCTGCTCTGCAAGTTTCCAGAAGTGGTAGGGCGAATGCACCATCAGGCACACAGTTACAGGTCCCTGATTTTCTGCTTAGACCTGGCACATGTTAAAGTAGGCTATGACCGTATCTGCTAACTGTGAATACTCAGGCCTTGTACACACTACAAAGTTATTGCGCGATAAAGCTCTTTAATGCGCAATAACAAACAGAGCGTACACACACAACTTACAGTTATTCCGCGTTAAGTCCCTTCTTTTTGCGCAAAATGTAAACCACCTAAACGAGCGTGGTTGCTGCTAACGCGGAATAGTTGTTGCGCGATGGCCAGTGTGTGTACGCTTATCGCGCAATGTGAATATAACGGAAATGGCCCACAATTCAAATTCCATCCCTTCTGCACTTCCGCCTGTCCTCTATCGTCGTGACGTCATTTTTCCCGACCTCCTCTTCTGTCCCGCGAATTTTTGAATTCACCACTCTCCCTTCTGCCTCGCTGTTCGGTGCTGCTGCCTCTGTGTGCTTCGCTCGCAATGTCGTCGCGCCGCAGCAAACGAGCTCCAGCCTGGACAGCAGCAGAGGTGATGGACTTGATCGGCATCTGGGGAGAGTCCGCCGTGCAGTCACAGTTACGTGGCAGCCGGAGGAATTTTGACATTTTCGGTCAAATATCCAAAGCCATGACCGAAAAGGGGTACGAGCGAGACACCCTGCAGTGCCGGGCAAAGGTGAAGGAGCTGCGGATAACATTTCACAGAGCCAGAGAGGCTAACCGGCGCTCTGGCTCCGCGCCAGCAACGTGCAAGTACTATAAGGAGCTGGAGGCGATCCTGGGCGGCGATCCCACAACCACCCCGAACTGCACGGTAGACACCTCGGAGACTGCACCCCAAACAGAGAAGGAAGCAGAAGGCGACGAGGCAATTGTGGACGAGGAATCAGAAGAAGAAGACTACGAGGACGGAGAGAACGGAGCCACTGACCCGGGGAGCCAGGAGTTATTTTCCACCCAGCCAGAAACAAGCTCCACTGATTCCTTCTCCACGCCTACCCAGGAATCATCAGAAGGCAGCTCTGGTAAGTCCCGTTCGCAATGTCCTCTATTCTAGGTGCTACAGCTCAGCGTAGACATGGTTTTTTTGCAAGGGGTTTTTGTTTTCGGTGTCCTCAGTTCTGTTCCTTACAGAACTGTAAAGGTTTTACTAGCATTACTTAAAAACGTCATCGATGTATGCCTCGATTTCCAAGTAGTCGTTCCCTTTCAACTCACTGAACGCGTCATCCAAATATTTCCAGAGTCTTCTCTTCAAATTACATGGTAGAGCATTCCTTTGCACTCCACCATTCAGGGACACTCTTCCTTTCAGACTCGCAAGCACTCCTGCGGGCAACATTGCTGCGCACAGTCCTGCAGCGTAAGGTCCCGGCTTGAAGTCGGCAACATGAAGGAGATGCATTCTCGCTTGCAGAGGCACTCTAAGCAGTGTGAGATCTGCCTCTATTTCAGCCATCTCGGGCACGGGATCAGAACTTGGTGTGGCAATAGTCAACTCTCCGTTGTACTAGCTCTGCAACCCGTACCAAGCTTTGGGAAATCTGTTACCGCCCCCCCCATAGGTCCCCTCTTGTGTATTGAAGGAATGTGTGGGGAGAACAACATCATTTGCTCCTGACCGTGGCGAGAACAATAGCGGCATTCTACATTTTTCATATCTGAACAGGAATGACCTTCGGTGGACAGTCTACAGCTGCAGCTGAGCGTCTGAGGAGGATAAGGCGGAGGCCTCGCAGGAGCAAGGAAGACGTCTTCCAGGAGCTCATGCAGTTCCATGAGGCTTCTGCGAGGGAGACAAGGCAATGGAGGAGGCAGTGCAGGCAGGACAGGAGACAGAGCAGTGCGAGGAGAGAGCAGCAGAAGGATGCCCTGATAGGCATCATGCAGGAGCAGACCAACCTCCTCAAGACCATGGTCGGTCTGCTACAGGCTCGCACCCCCCATCATCAGCCTCATATGCCTTTCAGTGCATCCACGCCACATTCCCCCCCCCAGACAGTTTTTAGACCACCATGGACATCCATGGTGTAACCCTAACAGAACCCCTCCCCCAACATATGTAGTTGAGTCCCGCACCTACACCCACCTTTAGTCCCTACTCCCCTCAAACCCGAGTTTTGATCAATGTTAATTAAATAAAGTTGAATCCTTGTTAAACTTAATCAGACGTTCTTTATTTGTTTCATTAATTTAACATTAACAGTTTTTGATTCAATGAATGTTTACAGGGGAAAAACACAAAATTTCTAAAGCTTAATTTTTAACAGTTGAAACATATAGGAAATGGTTAGTAACTATATTCAAAGGTACAATTTTAACCAACAGTACTAAAATGGGTTTTTAACGCATCCCTTATGCGAACTGCCCTTAGCTGCGCCCCCCGGATACCCCTCGTGTCTGGTTGCTGGTAGGCATTTTCCAGACGTTGTGCCTCAGTGGTCCAAGAGTTCCTGAATCTCTCCCCCCGGCTTTCACATATATTGTGAAGAACACAGCAAGCCGAAATAACTAATGGGATCCTGTCCTCGTGGAGATCTAGCCTGCCATACAGCGCTCTCCAGCGCGCTTTTAAACGGCCAAAGGCACACTCCACAACCATTCTGCATCTACTTAACCGGTAATTGAAACGCTCCTTGTCAGGATCCAACTTCCCGGTGTACGGCTTCATGAGCCATGGCATCAGTGGGTAGGCGGGGTCCCCAAGTATCACCACTGGCATCTCTACACCGCCCACAATTATTTTCTCGTCTGGAAAAAATGTGCCAGCATGTAGCCTTCTGAATAGTCCAGAGTTTCTAAAGATGCGTGCATCGTGCACCTTTCCAGACCAGCCAGCATTAATGTCCATAAAGCGACCACGGTGGTCCACCAGTGCCTGTAGAACCATCGAAAAGTATCCTTTCCTGTTGATGTATTCAGAGGCAAGGTGGTCGGGAGCGAGAATAGGGATGTGAGTCCCATCTATTGCACCCCCACAGTTCGGGAAGCCCAACTCATTAAATCCTGCGATGATCTCCCTCACGTTTCCCGGGGTCACCATCCTCCTGAGCAGAATACGGTTGATGGCTCTGCATACTTGTGACAGTGCCACTCCAACGGTCGAGCGTCCAACCCCAAACTGGTTTGCGACCGAGCGGTAGCAGTCTGGAGTCGCCAGTTTCCAAAGTGCGATAGCCACACGCTTCTCCACGGTCATGGCGGGTCTCATCCTCGTGTCCTTGCATCGAAGGGCAGGGGCAAGCTCCTGGCATAGCTCCATAAATGTGGCTTTCCGCATTCTAAAGTTCTGTTGCCACTGATCATCATCCCACAGCTGAAGGACGATTCGTTCCCACCAGTCTGTGCTCGTCTGCCGGGACCAAACACGGCGGTTCAGGCTGTGTTGCTGGTCCGCGAAACTGATCAGAATGTCCGTTTTGTTTTCAATGCTGTCATCATCCGAGACCGAGTCATCCGTGTCATGCTCCGAATCATAGCCAAAGGCAAACCGCAACAGAATCTGGGCTGTGTTCACAATGCTGAAGGCAGCATTCAAGATCACAGCTGAATCCATGTCGATTCTGAAAAGGCAGTGCCGAGAAGAAGGTTGCTTCAATTTGAAATTCGCGCTCGTTGCTATTGGCAACCGCTGGGTAGCGTCAGTAGCGGAATGCACCACGGGAGATGATACTGGGGACTCTGGGATACGTACCCACAATCCCCTTCGCTTTCCTGGAGGACTGCGCTCAGAAGGGGGGGGGCTTTGTTCCGTTAGAGCAAGCATAGTGTGTACGCGATCTCGCGCAACAACAGCCACGGGAGAATTAATGCGGAAGAGGATTATTGCGCGTTAAAAATGGTAGTGTGTACATAGCCTCAGACTCAAGCATAACCGAGCTACTTCTGTTCCCTCTGCTAACATATCACCTTCAAGGGTTAGAAAAGAGCTACATTGGATCTGCTTCCACTGAGGTCTAGCCCATGCTGTGGCTGGGGGAAATTCCCAGGTAGGAAAATAGATACAGTTTCCACTCCCTTTGTGCCTCTGAATAGAATGAGGCATAAATTTGCCTTTAACCAGGAACCTCAAGTGATGGCTATAAACACTTATTTTGTGCTACAAAGAGGAACAGGGGCCTTGATTTGGGTCAGAGATACTCTAACTTTTAACAAGAGGTCAGTCTGCAGTTTCAAGAATTCTTTGGGGGCTACATTAGCAACATCATTCACCGGGAAAGAATCTTGCTCACCGAAATGCCCTTGTCCATTACATGGCATGGAACATGTAGTTAGATGCCAATGTAACCCATATGCCTGAAAAGGCTATATCTTAGAGACCTGCTGAGGGTGGGTTACTGTTGTTGGGCAGATTAGCGACCCACAACTGGAAACTTCCAGAAGCAGGGAGTGGTAGCAATTTGAGCATGCTCCACAATGTACCCTGCTTGTGTGATGTGATGTTGTCAGTCAGATGACTGGAGAGCAGCAGCCTGAGCAGACAGCAGGCAGGAGCTGCCTTGAAAGGAGACCATGTGCTCAGTGTTCTGGAGAGGAGCTGAGCCAGGAGTGAACAAGATGTTTTCTCCATGTAAAGGAGTCATTTGCGA